>BTPG01000008.1:157366911-157749949 GCA_036245525.1 Semisulcospira habei
TTATAACATGGAAAATTATTAGAATATCCAAGATAAAAACTATATGTCATGTATATTTTCATTGGTGTTGGAAGTGATGAAAAAGGGCGTCTAACTTGTGTTTTTAAGTCACTAATAAGCATAAAACCCCTGAAACTCGATGTAATATCCATGAATTTACCAATAGGCCAATTTTGATTCTCTTGTCCGTCCGTCATTTTTTAAAGACAAACCAAAAAGATAAATTAATTTACTAACCCATACCCAGTGGGCTGATCTGTCTTTAAAATGAGCTTTAGATGCTTAGTTGATTTCAGTTTATTTTTTACACAGTCTCGTTCATGTTTATTTGGTATAACATCGTTTTCTCTGAGACAGTCTTCAAAGCTGTCACGATCCTTACAGTAAAACAAACAGATAAACTTTAACTGTTCTCGAAAATCTTTTAGTACAGCATTATATTTCTGAGTGAGAATCCAAACACTGATGTTTGCGTGTCTACCACTGAAGGCAAGTTCTGCTAAAGTATTTCTCTTTTTGACAATGTCTTTCTCTGCAGAGCAATCATCGACAATAAACAATGTTGGCTGTCCTTCAAATTGCTTGTAAAAATATTGTAGGTATTCATTCAGTTTCTTTTCAGGGTCAATTAAGTAAATGTTATGATCAGTCCAAATAAAAAAAACGGTTGTGATAAGCTTTGTTGTGTTTGATTGTAGGACAAAATATTACAATGTTTTCAAAGTGGTGGATGTATCTTGTTTGTAAGAGGTTAAGTACAAATTCAGTTTTCCCACACCCTGTGGCACCACAAAATAAACCACAGTGTGGATCGAGTGTCATTAAGTTCATTTTAATACACAATATAATTTTAATATATGTGTCCACTCAGTCTGCTTTCTGCAATATTGAGTTGTGCATCATATATCAGGTACAAATATATGTTTATGGCTGCAGCAGTTTCAACCTTCTTTTGTATCTGAATTGTTATTCCATCACTACCGTTCTCGACAGTACGTCCTGACCCATGAAGATAATCGTCATCTGTACTACGAAGGTCTAGCCACAGTGCATACTTGTTTGTCAGGTATTGTCCGATCCTAACATCATACAGATGTAGATCTTTACACGCAATGTTTGCTGGTTTATCTCTAATCCTTCCACCCGCAAAATACTTTGTGATCTCATCGTAGTGCTGGTATGGTAACATTCCTGAAGCGTACACTTGATTAGGGCGGCCTTCGATTGTACAGGACAAATGTGTAATCTTAGGATTGTAGAATTTTTCTGAATCTCTTTTGTATGGACTCACCGGTTCAACAAACAACATAAGAATACCTTTCAGTGACCTGGCAGGCGTGTTCAAGTTTATGTTCCACATTGGGTCGCTTTTGTCTTTGGGTATTAAACTATGTCTAATCACCCTGTCATAATAAATTGGTAGTCTTGACTGATACTGATTTTGTATGAGTCTGGCTAGTTCAGTGTGTGTGACAATTTCATATTCCAAGGAAATGTTAGAGATCTTATATGTTGCACTAAGATCAGATGATTTAATAACTTTGGAGTAGTCATTGAAGGTTAGTTCAAAACTCAGACGGTCATTCAGTGCTCCTTGATAATAAGGCAGATGAGCTGTTAGGATTTCAAACTCAAGTGGAATGTAGAATCTGGATCCATATGTTTCGGCCATTATAACATCCATGGCTGTATTAGTTACTTTATCTCCGGCGTCGATTCGAAGTTTACCAACATTATCTGGCTGTATGCCTTGGTAAATACGATCTTCTCGTTCTTCTCTTGTTAGCCAAAGGTCTTTGTAACAGTAGAATACATCTGAGTCATCAAGACTAAACACTTCCTGTCCTTCAAGTTTTACTTTAATAGTTCTAACAATTGCTCTGCCAAGATTGTTAACTAGTGTTCTGTTCACGTCTGCGTCTGATGATAGTTCAATATTAAAAGCAAGGCGTGCAGTGCCAGGAACAATAACGTCACTGGGTCCTAGGTTTGGAAACTTGACTGTAAGTGTTTGGTTCTGGTCTATTGTACTAGGATTGTTTGTGATGACTATCGATTGTCGAATGCCCTTAACACCCAGAGGCTCACGTAGTTTTCTGTATGGGTCTAACTTTGATCCGTAAGACTGTGTCATTTTTATTAGGCACAATAAAAAATAATAAATTAATAAAACAATGGCAGCAGGAGGATTTAATCATGAAGAGTTTAAAATGGATGACATGAATGTCTCAGATACCAGTATCACAGATATGACTGGAATGGTAACTACTTCTCCTTTGTATCATGAACTGTTAAAAGATAAAGTAAACTCATTTTATGACAGTGTTGGAGCGCGCCCAGATGTAATAGATCCTAATCAATTTGAATATGATAAAGGGCACTTATTTGTAAATACAGACAGAGGGAAAATATATCTAACACATAAAAATAATCCTTCTAAGTTTAGGGCTTTAAGTACAATTAAAGGTGAAGTCGGTGGTAACTCTGGGTTGGCAAGATACCTTGGTATTGGAGGGTCTCCTGTTCCCCCAAGACTTGTTAGTGTGCTTCACGACACGCAAACAAAGTTGCCAACAGGGCAACAAATTAAAATGGCACCAGTAACAAGCCTACCAGAAATAGCAAACACAGTGATACAAGAAACCTCATTTACTGAAGGACAAATAAATGATGCTATGAAAACAATAGATGACCCACCTTTGTCAATGAGAGAGATTATGGGCTTGGATAAATCACTGCAGACGATAAGAGGTGAGATGGTTAATAATGTTGCCAAACTAGGTGAGCTTGATAAACACATAGAACGAGAAAAAGAGAAACTGGCTACCGCAGACAATGGAAATCTTGACACAGAAATGAAAGAAAGAATACAACACAGATTAAATGATTTGTATATAGAAAGATCAGCGAGGTTAGAAGCGATTAGTATTGGAAGACAAAAACTAAAATCACAGGTCAACAGGATTAGAGAAACTATTCAAAAAATACTTAATGAAGACACTACTCTGTCTGAGAGACTTAAAACACTTTTCAGAGAACAGGGTATCACAATTGCTAGTTTAATTACAGCTCTTGGATTTATTATTAGTACTGTTGTGTTGGCTGTCTCTGGGGGTGGTTCTCCACCTCCAGCACCACCAACCCCAGTCCCCATAGATCCAAAAGACTTACAGTCGTGGGTAAAGAAACAACTGTCTCACATTTCAGACTTGCTTAAGAAATTGGCTGTGAAAGCAATGGACGCTTTGCCTGGCATTATAGGCACTGTTGTCAGTTGGCTGATTAGTACAGCGGCAAAGGCAGTAGGGTTTATGGCAGAACATGTGTGGGTCTTTTTGGTGACAGTAGGAGGATTGATAGTGGGTTATTTAATGAAACAGGTAAAGAAGTAATACCCCTAATCCAGTGAGACCTATTACCAATGCTGTTCTCTCTGACTCATGGGTGTTTGATGACGGTGCTGGTGCTGGTGATGGTGATGGTGCCGGGGCTGGGGCTGTTATTGACATTACTGGTGTTACCAGGGCTGCCTGTACGGGTGGTGATGTTACTGGTGCTGGCATTATTATTGACTATAAATGTGTGTTTACTGATTGGTTGAGTCCTAATTTCTGATCACGACCAGCGACAATGATTTCATTATTATAAGCCCCACCTGGGTCTGCCCTGGGGGACTTGGGTGGGGTTAGGTATTTTTTAGTTCCCAGGGTCACCCTGGTCAGCCCCACAGGGTGGGTTTATCTCTCTATTCTGGGGCATGTGTTTCTGTCTACCCTTTGTCCATTCACCTGTATTTGCCATTTTAAAACTCTCCCTACTGTCTGCACTGCCTGTAGCTCTTGATATTGGATGTGTGTTGCTAAATGGTCTTAGCTTTATTTAGGCCCATGTGTTAGGTTTATTTAATGTATTTGACCGGCTGGCGACATACATTCAATGTTCTGTTTAGTTGTTTTTTTTTTTTGTTTTTTTTTTTTTTTTTCACAAGCAGTGCAGGCACGTCCTGAGAAAGCCTTGTTGCTGTCGGGACGTTAAGCATTGTACAATCAATCAGTACAATCAATCATTATTATAATTTGTTATTGTCCCCATTTGGAGTTGAAGGTCAGATGGTAGCATGTATAACCCAATACCAACTACAAAGTCAACTTTTGATCTAGCATATCTGAGAACGTCTTGGTAACGTTGTATGCTTGATGGTAGATCGACTGTTGAGTTGATTGAATCTTCTAGATTAGCAAGAAACTGTTTTTGTGCTTCAAATTTACCACTCCCGTTTAAAATATTTGATTTTGTTAGTGATTGTGCTCCTAGTAAACACCAGACATATGTTCTGATTGACTCATTTACGCGCTCGACTCCCGCTTGAGTAAATCCGTCAGATTTATCTAAGACAAATGTGGTCCAGGCATTAGACTGTTTCTGCTCAATTGAGCCTAACCACACTTCAGATTTTGATGAGAATGAAGTGTAACCAGGGTAATAATCTTGAGGGTATTGTCTGTGACTCATAGCATAATACAGTGTACCCCTGCCGTGGTGATCATCAAGTTTTTGTGTGAAGTCATACTTAGTGCTTATGTTAAATTCATTACAGATGCGTTCAAATGCTTTCATATCCATGGGATTATTAAACTGATTAAAACTGGATTCAGTTGGTAATGGTGTATGCAGTTCTGACAGTATACGTCTAAGCTGGTAATAAACATGAAAACGATACACAGACCTAATCAGTTTGTTTGAGTGATTCAAGTGATCTGTGAATGAAACACCACAGCCTGTAGTTGAACACAGTATGGCAAAGTTAAGTTGGTTTTGAAACATCTGTAGTGGGCTTGAAGACCACTTTCTTGCAGTAGAGTCATCTGTAATTGGAGGGTTTAGGTAATGCTCATAAGGATTTGGCACTTTCACTTGAAATAAATCTCCTTCAGACAAAGCTATGTCGAGTTGATTTAGTTGAATTTTTTTCTGTTCATAAGTAGGGGCGACATTATATTTAGCATCTACATTAAATTGAAATGCGTTTGTAGTGGTAATGGTTGGTGATTTAAATTCCATCCTTTTTTTATGTGATAATAAAAATGTTTATTACCTTAACAAATCTTGACACGAGCAAACCAGTGTGGCTAACTAATGGAATCGATAATCGAGATGGTAACAAGGCTGTGGCTATCCATGAAATGTTTTATACAGTAAAGTGGTTTAATGTAACGGATGATGAAAATTATTCTGTAAGTGGAACTCTTGATGGTATTGAGAAGGGTGATACTTTACGAGCTGGGTATTATGACTTTTGTACTTTAGCTGAATGGCTTCAAAATGAATTTAAAATTAAAGCAACTTTAAACCAGCTAATTTACTTGTTACAATTGAATTTCCGAAAAGTGGTCAGTTTTCTTTATCAATTAGTCTTTTATTATTACTTGGATTTTTAGGTAAAAAAATAACACATCCAGATGAAGATTGGTCACAATCAGTTGGTAGTCTACTATCACCAAAAAAACCAAGAATAACTGGCAGATATCCTGTTCATTTGTCAGTACACACAGTGCTAAATGTTCATTTGAAAGAACTGAACACTACTGAAAATGTACACAATGGAAAGCCTTCAACTTTGTTAAGATGCTTGCCGACTGGAACTGCCCCATATTGTGAAAGTGTGGTTGCTAGATTTCCTAATTCTCAGTTTAAAAAATTAGGTTCTAGTTTCTTTGAGTCACTGAGTATATCTGTAACTAATCAGGATGACAAACCAGTTCTTATGCATGATTTTAGTGTTGTGTTAGAAATTAAATAATTTTATTTTTGTTTATAAAAAAATGAGTGGTCTTGGTCCAAAGCCTAGAATCATACCAGTTGCGTGTCCAGTAACAGAATTGAAAGATTTGGCAGATGTACAAGATTTTGAGAAGGAAGGGGAAATTGGAGAAATATATGGTTTTGAACTTGATTCAAATGGCATGTACAAGAGGAAAGTAATTGTTGACATGAAAGATGGTGAAAAACAGATTCCTAAACTTGGTCAGCTTCGTGATGTTACTGTACCTACTCCACCTGTAAATAATGCGCCTTACAACTTAATACATGTGGGAAATAAGTGGGTGGTTTCACCTGTGCCTGCACCACCTCCAACAATTGACTGGGACATAAAGATTGAATTTATTAGTCCTTATGTATACACTGATGATGAAGGCGCCTTAGTGTTTAGGAAAGTTGTTAATTCTGGGCCGCTTATTGTAAGTCTTGTTCCAAGTTTTGCCCCAGACAACAATAGCAGAGAAAAACTGAAAGTTGAAAATTATGAGAGACGGAGATATCTTCTTACAACTAGAAAGGGTAGATCAGATACTTCTGTTGTGTTTATGCCAGCAAGCTTAGTCGTGGCTAGAGAAGCGACAATAGTATTTGAAATTATCATGAAATCTGTTGCTACTGCTAAAGAGGCTCAAATTGCACAAGGAATTAAACTTACATGGAATGAAACAGTAACAGAATCATCAAAGGTCTTTATTGCCATTACAAAAAATAATGATGTTATTAATGTTTCAAGCAGTATTCCCACTGTCAAGGTGGTGGTTGACAAAACAACTTTTGTTCGTCTAACTTACATAAACCTCGAACACATTGATCTTGTTGCATTTTATTATGCCAGTAAATTGTATACTTTTGAAGAGTTGCAAAATGTAATTGCTGATTAAAAAAAAAAAATATTTGTCATAAAAAATGGTGAACTTGTATCCACAAATACCACCTGAGCAGCTTGAGCCTATTGAACGTGATAAAACATTAAAGGCAGATTCATTCCGTTTAATGAATATTACAGAAGCGTTGAAGTATTTGGAAGAAGAACAAGCAAAATACTCGAGGTGTAAACGCCGTTACAATACGGTTTTCAATTCTGTACACAACACATCAATGGCCATGGGGGTGGTTTCGGCCGGATTATCTGTAGGAGGTATAACTCTGTTTGCAACGGGGGTGGGAAGTGTTATAGGAATTGCTGTTGAAGGTATTGGTCTTGTCACAAGTCTAGCATGCTTTGGTATGGAAGCCCTTAACAAAAAATTTTATACTAAGTTGCAGAAGCATGAAGCATTAAGTACGCTCGCAGCAGCTAAGCTGACGAGTATGAAACTTATTATTAGTAAGGCTTTGGAAAATAATGAACTTGACGATAACGAATTTAAAAGAGTCCAGGATGATTTGGCCAACTATAAACAACAAAAGTCTGAAATACAGAATAAGATGCGTAGTCAGGCTGTAAATGTTGAAGAGCTAAAGAAATCTTTTTTAGAACAAGGAACAAAGATAGGCGTAGAAGAAACTATGAAAAAAGTTCGAGAACTTACAAGCAAGTAACGATAGGTTTTGGTAATCCATTATTTTTGTCATACACTTCGCAAAGAGATGTCATGCCTTTCACCCCTGCCTACCTAACACCATCTGCCCCTCCACCAGACTAAAAAAAAAGATTTTACGTTGTCCTTGTAACTTGGGTAATCTGTCCGAGTAAGTTGTTGACTTGGTTCAATAACTTACAAGATCTTATGATTAGGTTCTTGTAAGAACTTGTTTTAAGTCACTTATCAGAACTTGCACCAACTAACTTCAAAGTTACCTGTAAAGTTAGTTAGCGGTTGTAGGTGACTTTGGAAATTTGTTAACAAGTGTCTGTAGGTAACTTAAATTTGTATCAAGTGTATATAAGAATGTTTTGTGTGTGTGTGGTTATTATTAAATAACTGTGTTTTGGGGTATTGACGTAGAGTCAATGGTATAAATGTTCTTGAAATTATCATATCTCTAACACTAACTATATATACACACATGCATAAATACACGCACAGACACACAAACACTCGCACACATACATACACGCATGCACATGCACTCACACACTGACAGACACACGCATACATACATGCACTCACACAATGACAAACACACACAAACACTCGCATGCATACATACATGCACTCACACACTGACAGACAAACACACTCATACACACATACATACATACGCGCATGCACACGCACATACAAACACTCACACATGCACTCACACACTGACAGACACATGCATACACACACACACAAACGCATACACGCATGCACGCACTCACACACTGACATACACACGCACGCACTCACACACAGACAGACACAAAATCTTTATTCAGTGAATATTGTAGACTCCAGTCCGCAGAAAACTTCACCGCATTTCAGTTGTATGACACGATATAGACGCGGCGTACTTAGTCACGTTACTAAGTCCCTATGTCAGTGTTAAAAACTGCGCTGACAGCGTTAGCGGCAAGGGTGTCATTAGAAGATTAAATACTTTGTATTAAGAGTCATTTAACTCTGTGTTCTGTCTATGTTTTTGCTTGCTACAGAGCTACAGGTCGCTAAATCAACTTCCGCATTGCAGCTAGTGACGTATTTGTCTGCACGCTGTACTCAAATGAAACTGTCTGCACGCCGCGCGCCAGCGATGTTTGCTACGTAAAATCTATTTTAAAACCGTGCTGACGGCGTTAGCTGCAAGGGTGTCATTAGAAGATTAAATACTTTGTATTAAGAGTCATTTAACTCTGTGTTCTGTCTATGTTTTTGCTTGCTACAGAGCTACAGGCCGCTGAGCCCACGCCGCGCTATTTACCACCAGCGGTGGTTGCTACGTACAATCTATTTTAAAACCGCGCTGACGGCGTTAACGGCAAGGGTGTCATTAGAAGATTAAATACTTTGTATTAAGAGTCATTTAACTCTGTGTTCTGTCTCTGTCCTCAAATGAATGACGCTGTCTGCAGTCTGCGCTGACGGCGTTAACGGCAAGGTGGTAAACAGAATATTGAAGACTTTATGTTAAGAGTTTTGGAAAGATCTGGGAAGAGGAGGTGATGCCAGCTGACTGGAAGGAGGGGTACCTAATCAAGCTTCCCAAGAAAGGCGACCTCAGCAAGTGTTCCAACTACAGAGGAATCACCTTGCTGTCAGTACCAGGAAAGGTCTTCAACAGGATCATCCTAGAGAGAATGAAGAGCTCCGTTGACCCCCAGCTGAGAGACCAGCAAGCAGGATTCAGGAAGAACCGATCATGTACAGACCAGATCGCCACTCTCCGCATCATCGTGGAACAGTCTCTGGAGTGGAGCTCCCCGCTGTACGTCAACTTTGTGGATTATGAGAAAGCATTTGACAGCGTGGACCGAGAGACTCTGTGGAAACTCCTACGACACTACGGTGTACCCACAAAGCTCGTCCGCCTGATCAAGAGCAGCTATGATGGCATGACATGTCGCGTGATCCACGAAGGGCAGTTCACCAGAGAGCTCCAGGTCAGAACTGGTGTCAGGCAGGGGTGTCTGCTGTCTCCGTTCCTCTTCCTACTGGCCATAGACTGGGTCATGAAGATGACCACAGAGCACAGACGAAGTGGAATACAGTGGACACTGTGGACACAGCTTGACGACCTCGATTTTGCAGACGACTTGGCATTACTGTCCCACACTCATCAACAAATGCAGGACAAGACCACGAGGCTTGCTGACATCTCGTCCCAAGTGGGCCTCACCATTCACAAACAGAAAACAAAGACAATGAGGCTGAACGCAACCAGGGAAGAACCTGTCTTGCTTGCTGGCACCCCGTTGGAGGAGGTGGAGTCCTTCACCTATCTCGGGAGCATCATAGACAAAAAAGGCGGCACTGATGCAGATGTCAGAGCACGAATCGGTAAAGCCAGAGCAGCCTTTCTCCAGTTGAAAAAAGTGTGGAGTTCCAGAGAGCTGTCACAACACACCAAAGTCCGGATTTTCAACTCCAATGTAAAAGCAGTTCTCCTATATGGAGCAGAGACATGGAGATTGACAAAAACCACAGTCAACAGAGTACAGACCTTCATGAACAGTTGCCTTAGAAGAATTTTGAAAATCCACTGGCCAGAGAAGATCAGCAACGTCAGACTCTGGGAGAGAACAGAGCAGATAACAGCAGAGAATGAAATTGGGCGAAGAAGATGGGGATGGATCGGTCACAGTCTGAGAAAGCCAGCTTCCAGTATCACTAGGCAGGCATTGTCATGGAACCCCCAGGGAAAGAGGAAAAGAGGTAGGCCGAGAAACTCCTGGCGTCGAGACCTCCAAGCAGACATCAAGAGACTGGGAACCACCTGGAGTAGAATCGAAGGAGAAGCACAGGACAGGAGTTGCTGGAGGTCTCTCGTTGACGGCCTATACCCGGGTAGGGGTGACAGGCGTAAGTAAAGTAAGTATGTTAAGAGTCATTTAACTCTGTGTTCTGTCTCTGTCCTCGCTGTACTCAACTGAATGACACTGTCTGCAGTCCGCGCTGACGGCGTTAACGGCAAGGTGGTAAACAGAATATTGAAGACTTTATGTTAAGAGTCATTTAACTCTGTGTTCTACTCTCATTTCTTAGTTGTTTACGAGACGGAAGTAATAGCAAATGACTCTGTTTTAGTAGGCTCAATCTTCTGTTTTGCCCCTCAACACATGCTTACTGCGCCGTTAGCGGTCCCCGTGTGTGACTGCACACCTAAATTCGATAGAAATCGACATAGGTCTGTAAACGTGACACTGCCTAGATAAATTAAACAACCTGACGAGAATAAATGTCCTATTACATAGAGACCCGCATGCTTTTGCGTACGGTACAACCAATAAACTAAAACCGCGGTTTTTCACTCACAGCCGTGTTTAAAGTAAAATGCAAAACTGAACCCGGTTGTACTCGACACTCCGCAATTTAACAGTAAGTTTTCTTTAGTCTCGGCTCACTAACCTTTTTGTTGTTTCAACATAACGCACAATAGTAATATTCTACAAGATGTATCACTGAACTGAATATCGAAGTCCGGAATTTGTGATGACTGACAATGGCTACCACAAATAACACATCTTCTCACAGCAACAGAAATCCTTGAAATGTCTCAACGACGCAATACTTGATCACGAGACTAGGGTCACGAGTTGACACGTGGCGTTGTTATTGGCAACATTGACGTCACTTACTTTTGGGTTGGGTGTTGTGGAAATTATGCCTAACGGGAATTCCCACAATGGCGCAAGTAGTCATTTCCCGAAAACGGCTGATAGTAGTCAATGACAGCATTAATAATTTAGGTTGGGTGGGGGATCTGGCTTAATAATCGCAGGTTGGTAGCTGATCAAAAAACGTAGCTTGAATGATTTCTGGAGTGGAACTAAAATGGATAGGTAATAAAGGTATTGGGTGTATTGGGTGGCGTTGGGTTTGTCTAAATGGCTAGTTGATTACAATAATTAGTTGATCGATGTGGCATTTATCGATTTGATTGGTTTTCAAATCTTATATTCTCATTCTAGAATTAATTATTCTGAGAATGAGAATATGAGAGCCCCAGCCTACCCCTCCCCCAAACGTAGCTTGAATGATTTCTGGAGTGGAACTAAAATGGCTAGGTAATAAAGGTATTGGGTGTCTTTGTTGACGTGGGCTTGCTTAATTACCGTGTTAATTAGAATAAATATATTGTTTGGGGGAGGGGTGGGCTGGGGCTCTCATATTCTCATTCTCTGGTCATGAAGAGGAGAATGCCCCCCATACAGAAGGAGTAGCACTCATGCTGTCACCAGTGGCACAGAGAGCGCTGATGGGCTGGGAACCTCTTGGGCCAAGAATTATAACAGCAGCCTTTAGAACCAAGAAAAAGCTCAAGCTGAACGTCATCCAGTGTTATGCGCCCACCAATGACAGTGACGAGGAAGAGAAACAAGAGTTCTACGACCGACTCCAGAGTGCCGTGGACAAATGTGCGGAGCGAGACATCACCATCGGCATGGGCGATTTTAATGCCAAAATAGGGGAGGACAACACCGGATACGAAGAGGTGATGGGGAGACAGGGACTAGGCTCGGAGATGAGTGAGAACGGGGAGAGGTTTGTAGACTTTTGTGCTCTAAACCGACTTGTCATTGGAGGCAGCATCTTCCCACACAGAAGAATACACAAAGCAACTTGGGTCTCACCTGACCATACAACAGAGAACCAAATAGACCATATCTGCATTAGCAAGAAATTTAGAAGATCCCTTCAAGATGTTCGAGTGAGGAGGGGAGCAGATGTCGCCTCAGACCACCATCTGCTTACCTTAAGAATGAAGCTCAAGCTAAAGAAAAGCCGCACAGAGACAACAAGAAGACAGCGCTATAATTTAGGCCTCCTGAGAGAAACTGGAGTTAGAGAAGAGTTCAAACTGGTGCTGTCCAACCGGTTTCAAGCGCTACAGGAGCTAGTAAATGAAGAGGAGGCGGTCACCACAGAGCAGCAGTGGAAGGCAGTTAGAGAGGCGCTGAACTCAACCTGCAAAGACACTGTAGGGTTCAGGAAACACCACCACAAGGACTGGCTGTCGGCACAGACCTTGAAGAAGATAGAAGCGAGGAAGCAGAAGAAAGCAGCGGTCAACAACAGTCGCACGAGAGCAGCCAAAGTAAGGGCACAGGGGGAATACTGGGAAGCCAACCGCGAGGTGAAGAGGAGTATCAGGGCAGACAAGAGGGCCTACACAGACAGCCTGGCAGCAGAGGCAGAAAAGGCAGCAGGCAGCGGCAACATGAAACGGCTCTACGACATTACCAGAAGATTGTCGGGTAAGTATGGCCATACAGAAAGACCAGTAAAAGACAAAGAAGGCAAGCCTATTGCAGACAGAGCAGACCAACTCGACAGATGGGCCGAGTATTTTGAAGAGTTACTGAACAGACCTAGCCCACCCGACCCCCCCGACATCCAGCCGGCAGAGACCGACCTACCCATCAGCTGTGACAGACCCAGCCGGGAAGAGATCAGAAAAGCAGTGGCATTTTTGAAGAATGGCAAAGCAGCAGGGCCAGATGGCATCCCAGCGGAGTCTCTGAAAGCAGACCTAGAGACAACAGTTGAGATGCTGTACCCACTGTTTGGAAAGATCTGGGAAGAGGAGGTGATACCAGCTGACTGGAAGGAGGGGTACCTAATCAAGCTTCCCAAGAAAGTCGACCTCAGCAAGTGTTCCAACTACAGAGGAATCACCTTGCTGTCAGTACCAGGAAAGGTCTTCAACAGGATCATCCTAGAGAGAATGAAGAGCTCCGTTGACCCCCAGCTGAGAGACCAGCAAGCAGGATTCAGGAAGAACCGATCATGTACAGACCAGATCGCCACTCTCCGCATCATCGTGGAACAGTCTCTGGAGTGGAGCTCCCCGCTGTACGTCAACTTTGTGGATTATGAGAAAGCATTTGACAGCGTGGACCGAGAGACTCTGTGGAAACTCCTACGACACTACGGTGTACCCACAAAGCTCGTCCGCCTGATCAAGAGCAGCTATGATGGCATGACATGTCGCGTGATCCACGAAGGGCAGTTCACCAGAGAGCTCCAGGTCAGAACTGGTGTCAGGCAGGGGTGTCTGCTGTCTCCGTTCCTCTTCCTACTGGCCATAGACTGGGTCATGAAGATGACCACAGAGCACAGACGAAGTGGAATACAGTGGACACTGTGGACACAGCTTGACGACCTCGATTTTGCAGACGACTTGGCATTACTGTCCCACACTCATCAACAAATGCAGGACAAGACCACGAGGCTTGCTGACATCTCGTCCCAAGTGGGCCTCACCATTCACAAACAGAAAACAAAGACAATGAGGCTGAACGCAACCAGGGAAGAACCAGTCTTGCTTGCTGGCACCCCGTTGGAGGAGGTGGAGTCCTTCACCTATCTCGGGAGCATCATAGACAAAAAAGGTGGCACTGATGCAGATGTCAGAGCACGAATCGGTAAAGCCAGAGCAGCCTTTCTCCAGTTGAAAAAAGTGTGGAGTTCCAGAGAGCTGTCACAACACACCAAAGTCCGGATTTTCAACTCCAATGTAAAAGCAGTTCTCCTATATGGAGCAGAGACTTGGAGATTGACAAAAACCACAGTCAACAGAGTACAGACCTTCATGAACAGTTGCCTTAGAAGAATTTTGAAAATCCACTGGCCAGAGAAGATCAGCAACGTCAGACTCTGGGAGGGAACAGAGCAGATAACAGCAGAGAATGAAATTGGGCGAAGAAGATGGGGATGGATCGGTCACAGTCTGAGAAAGCCAGCTTCCAGTATCACTAGGCAGGCATTGTCATGGAACCCCCAGGGAAAGAGGAAAAGAGGTAGGCCGAGAAACTCCTGGCGTCGAGACCTCCAAGCAGACATCAAGAGACTGGGAACCACCTGGAGTAGAATCGAAGGAGAAGCACAGGACAGGAGTTGCTGGAGGTCTCTCGTCGATGGCCTATACCCGGGTAGGGGTGACAGGCGTAAGTAAGTAAGTAAGTAAGTAAATTAGTATGCACAGGATGGTCTTATCATCAGCAACCTTTGTGCCAAATTTGATTGAAAATTTTGCAAAAATGTTGATAATACCTACAATTTTATTTTAAAAAAATTGGCATTTTACACACATTTGCAAGCCTGTGACCCTCTCCGAAGGGTTATCCAAATCAGTATGCATAGATAGATCTTACCATCAGCTATCTCTGTAGCAAGTTTGGGTTGAAGTTGTGAGAAGTATTTGAGAAAAATACATCTTTTGTCAAAATATGGCTATTTTCGACCTATTTCCTGAGCTCTTGTGACCCTTGACCTTTCTAAGGAATCAACCAAATTAGTATGAATTGAAAGGTCTTACCCTCAGGTATCTTAGTACCAAGTTTGGGTTTGAAGTTGTGAATAATATTTGAGAAAAAAATTAATTATGTCAAAATATAGCTATTTTTTTACCTATTTCCTGAGCCCCTGTGACCTTCCCCTTTGTGAGAGGTCACTCAAATTGGTATGTTTGGAAAGGTCTTGCCACAAAGTATCCTTGGGCCAAGTTGGAAGACTGTGGCTTGAATAGTCTCCGAGAAAATGCTAACGTTAAAGTTTTCGACACGGTCAACGGCAGACGGACGACGGACAGACCACCACTGGACCAAAATAATAGACCCACTTTCGCTTCGCACATGAGCCAACAGAAAAGTAAATACGGTCCTTTCAAACTGTGACCTCATGTGAACACTGTAAAAATAAAATCTTACCTTAAAATCCCTCTCAGCACCAGTCTGACTGTCAACGAGCGTTTTTTGGTATTCCAACAGTTTTGGCGTAGTTTTTCCTTGTAGGTTTAGCGTAGTTGTTTCCCTCCTCCTTTTTCATCCGGGCTTGGGACCGGCAATGGTGGATTTGTATTACTTTGCAAATATCCAAACGCACATAAGACTCTAGAATTAAAACAAATTACAAGGTGCTACACTTTCGAAGCACAAGGCCCAAAGCTACATGTTGTCACGTGGTCAAATGCCCATTCATTGGTGTCATATAACCGCAAGATGAGCAAAACTGATTTTTTTTTCTAAAGAAAACAACTTGAATAACTTATTGGTTGTAGGGGGTACAATGCATGGTTTCTTTGACCTCCCTCAGGCCTACAAGGACCAGTGTAGCAAATCCCAGTGACCCGCAATAACATATCAGATACTAGCCTAAACGGATTTTATCCACCCACCCCCACCCCCACACACACACACACACCCTTCCCCCCTCTCCCTCCCCCCCCCCCCCCACCCCCCACTTCACAACACCCCGCCGTGAGATGGCCTTAGTCGCCTGCTTGGCGTTAAACCCAAATAACTAACTTCACAACACAAACACATACTTTAAGCCCCAAGGTCCCATTTCTCAAATGTTGGAGATGTTGCTGCCTAACCGCTGTGTATCAGCTGCATAGATTGACCACGATAATTCAAGGGTACCCTTGAATTATCATGGTCAATCCATCTCCTGCTTCAGGGTCCCGGGCGAAATGGGTTAAGACACGTTCAGAAATACTCGATGTTGACTGAATTACACACATGAGTCATATGGCCGAAATGTTCTAAGAACACATGACAGGGCCAGATCACTTTACTCCAGGTGCTACACTTTGCTTCGACGGGGGCCGAAAAATCAGGGGGGAGGGGGAGGGGGGGGGGGGGCAGTCGACAGACCTTGCTTCCAGGGGCCGGGAAATCAAACAAATGGGGGTGGTGGGGGGTGGGGTGGGTGGGTAGGCATCAGACTTTGCTTCCAGGGGCCGAAAGATCAAACAACAGTGTGTGGGGGTGGGGGGTGGTGCTGCACGTCAGACCTTGCTTCCAGAGGCCGCAAAATCAAACAACGGAGGGGGAGGGGAGGGGGGGGGTGTGGGGGTTGTCGTCAGACATTGTAAGCAAACAATGGGGTGGGGGGGGGGGGTGTCAAACCTTGCTTTCAGGGGCCGAAGAATCAAACAACGGGGAGGGGGGCGGGGAGTGGTAGTCAACAGACCTTGCTTCCAGGGGCCGCAAAATTCAAACAACCGGGGGCGGAGGGGGGAGAGCGACAGACCTTGCTTTCAGGGACCGAAAATCAAACAGCGGGGAGGGCAGGGTGAGGGGGGTGGGGGTGGGCCGAGGCGATAGACCTTGCTTCCAGGGGCTGAATAAACAAACGATGGGGGGGGGGGGGGGGGGGGGACAAACACCCCCAAAAAGGGACTTTGTTATAGCATTTTTACAGATTTTGGGTCTGGAGGGGGGTGGGGTCCATGGACTCCCCTTCCCCCACCCCCCCCACCCCACCCCCCCCCACCACCCCCCCCCCCCCCACCCCAGATCCAATCCTGCACCCCCTCCGCCCCCGGTTGACCTTTGCAATGAGTTGAGTAAATTGGTATGCACAGGAAGGTCTTATCATCAGCTACCTTTGTGCCAAATTTGATTGAAAAAAATTTGCAAAAATGTTGCTAATACCTAAAATTTTATCATAAATTGGCATTTTACACACATTTGCCAGCCTGTGATCCTTGACCTTTCCGAAGCGTTATCCAAAACAGTATGCATAGATAGGTCTTCCCATCAGGTATCTCTGTAGGAAGTTTGGGTTTAAAGTTGTGTTTGAGAAAATAACATATTTTGTCAAAATATGGCTATTTTGAACCTATTTCCTGAGTTGGCTCTTTGACCCTTGACCTTCCCAAGGGATCAACCAAATTAGTATGCATGGAAAGGTCTTACCCTCGGGTATCTTTGTATCAAGTTTGGGTTTGAAGTTGTGAATAGTATTTCAGAAAGAAAAAAAATGTCAAAATATAGCTATTTTTGTCATATTTCCTGAGCCCCTGTGATCTTGACCTTTATGAGAGGTCACTCAAATTGGTATGTTTAGAAAGGCCTCACCACAAAGTATTCTTGGGCCAAGTTTGAAGAATGTGGCTTGAAAAGTCTCCAAGAAAATGCCAACGTTAAAGTTTACGATGGATGATGGACGGACGACCGCTGGCCCAAAACATACTCACTTTTGCTTCGCACGTGAGCCAAAAATGTACTTTCACATACGTACGCACACACACACAAACACACACCACACCACACCACACCACACCACACACACACCACACACACACACACACACACACACACACACACACACACACACACACACACACACACACACACACACACACACACATCTCATTCTCTCACATACACGCACAGGTTAATGACCTAGCAGTACAAAAAGATACATACGTATCAAATCCATAGTACTAGAAATAAACAAACAAACTAAAATGATATGAGAGAAAGAAAAAAAAAATCAGGTTACACATCCACTCATTCAACCGATAATATACGCACACGCGCACACTCATGCGCTCGCGGGCGTATGCACAAACTGACACCGCTGTACTTACTGTAAAGGCAAATCAAGAGTCCAGATTTTTAGAAGAAAACAGGCAATGGTACAGTGGGCTTATATTCAGGGCGAGAGTTTACTGAGAGTTTGTGACCGTAAAACATGACGTTAGGTGCTCATACCTTATTTAGGTGCTGAGCTAGATGGGTCCTGAATGTAGACAGGGATGGGGCGGCAGCAATATTTGCTGGTAATGAGTTCCACAGTATGGCTCCCGAGTAAGATAGGCTCATTTTAAATATGTTGAGGCGTGGCCTAGGTACGTACAGATTGTTCCTTGTTGTCTTGTACGGGGTGCTACCGGGACTAAAGAGATCAGTTAAGTAGCAAGGAGTTTTGGAGAGGCTGATTTTAAACATCAACACACCCTTATTGTATATACGTAGCTTACGTATAGGCAGCATGCCAAGGGCTTTGAGTCGGTCGTCAGTGCTGTTTTTACTAATAGAGAGGATTAACTTAACTGCCTGCTGGTGGACAGCATTAAGCCTTTTTAAGCATGCATCGCTACAGCCATCCCAAACTGTAGATGCATAATCTATATGTTATTGGATGTGAGCGTTATAGAAGATTTTTCTTGTAGGCGTGTCTGTAAAATGAGTAAGTTTAAAGAGGAGGAATACATTTCTGGACATGGTCCGACATATACTATTGACATGAGCGTGCCAAGTGAGCTGATCGTAGATAGAGAGAGAGTTTAGACAAGTCAGACTTTGGTTGTCAATCTGCATTCAGCAGAAAAGGCTATATTCTCTGTTACAATACATTATCAAATGATCATAGAGATAAATACATATATTTTTTTTTTCTGTGAGAGAGAGGGAGACAGGCTTTTGCATGATAGCTCAACAGTTAAAAAAATCAGTATCATCAGACACACACACACACTGTCACAACAAATTTAAAGAGGAGAGAGCGAAATGAGGCAACATGAAACAGCTCTACGACATTACCAGAAGATTGTCGGGTAAGTATGGCCATACAGAAAGACCAGTAAAAGACAAAGAAGGCAAGCCTATTGCAGACAGAGCAGACCAACTCGACAGATGGGCCGAGTATTTTGAAGAGTTACTGAACAGACCTAGCCCACCCGACCCCCCCGACATCCAGCCGGCAGAGACCGACCTACCCATCAGCTGTGACAGACCCAGCCGGGAAGAGATCAGAAAAGCAGTGGCATTTTTGAAGAATGGCAAAGCAGCAGGGCCAGATGGCATCCCAGCGGAGTCTCTGAAAGCAGACCTAGAGACAACAGTTGAGATGCTGTACCCACTGTTTGGAAAGATCTGGGAAGAGGAGGTGATGCCAGCTGACTGGAAGGAGGGGTACCTAATCAAGCTTCCCAAGAAAGGCGACCTCAGCAAATGTTCCAACTACAGAGGAATCACCTTGCTGTCAGTACCAGGAAAGGTCTTCAACAGGATCATCCTAGAGAGAACGAAGAGCTCCGTTGACCCCCAGCTGAGAGACCAGCAAGCAGGATTCAGGAAGAACCGATCATGTACAGACCAGATCGCCACTCTCCGCATCATCGTGGAACAGTCTCTGGAGTGGAGCTCCCCGCTGTACGTCAACTTTGTGGATTATGAGAAAGCATTTGACAGCGTGGACCGAGAGACTGTGGAAACTCCTACGACACTACGGTGTACCCACAAAGCTCGTCCGCCTGATCAAGAGCAGCTATGATGGCATGACATGTCGCGTGATCCACGAAGGGCAGTTCACCAGGGAGCTCCAGGTCAGAACTGGTGTCAGGCAGGGGTGTCTGCTGTCTCCGTTCCTCTTCCTACTGGCCATAGACTGGGTCATGAAGATGACCACAGAGCACAGACGAAGTGGAATACAGTGGACACTGTGGACACAGCTTGACGACCTCGATTTTGCAGACGACTTGGCATTACTGTCCCACACTCATCAACAAATGCAGGACAAGACCACGAGGCTTGCTGACATCTCGTCCCAAGTGGGCCTCACCATTCACAAACAGAAAACAAAGACAATGAGGCTGAACGCAACCAGGGAAGAACCAGTCTTGCTTGCTGGCACCCCGTTGGAGGAGGTGGAGTCCTTCACCTATCTCGGGAGCATCATAGACAAAAAAGGCGGCACTGATGCAGATGTCAGAGCACGAATCGGTAAAGCCAGAGCAGCCTTTCTCCAGTTGAAAAAAGTATGGAGTTCCAGAGAGCTGTCACAACACACCAAAGTCCGGATTTTCAACTCCAATGTAAAAGCAGTTCTCCTATATGGAGCAGAGACATGGAGATTGACAAAAACCACAGTCAACAGAGTACAGACCTTCATGAACAGTTGCCTTAGAAGAATTTTGAAAATCCACTGGCCAGAGAAGATCAGCAACGTCAGACTCTGGGAGAGAACAGAGCAGATAACAGCAGAGAATGAAATTGGGCGAAGAAGATGGGGATGGATCGGTCACAGTCTGAGAAAGCCAGCTTCCAGTATCACTAGGCAGGCATTGTCATGGAACCCCCAGGGAAAGAGGAAAAGAGGTAGGCCGAGAAACTCCTGGCGTCGAGACCTCCAAGCAGACATCAAGAGACTGGGAACCACCTGGAGTAGAATCGAAGGAGAAGCACAGGACAGGAGTTGCTGGAGGTCTCTCGTCGACGGCCTATACCCGGGTAGGGGTGACAGGCGTAAGTAAATAAGTAAGAGCGAAATGAGTTAATTTATTTTAAAAAACATACAGATGATGCCGTTTTTCTTCAATAAATTTGCGGACCCACTATTATGCTCAGATAGGGTCTGTGTACCCTCTAAAATTTATACCTGGGGGTCTACAGACCCTTCAGCCTGTTGTGAAAACAGAAACCCTGGATCGAACATTACGCTTCAACTAACGTTACAACATGTTACTACATGTGTGGCCGATGTGTTGCACATTTGTTGTAATAGACTTATGGGATTGGTCATGCATGTCATTCATGAGGGCTTTGCCTTTCTTGGTTTTCTGGTGTTTTCTTGTTCATGTGAACTGCAACTGGAATACAGTTCTTGTGGGTGAATACATCTGTTATTGGAATTTTGCTAATCCCTTCACTGCCAGTGAATGCAAATTGTGTTTTTGAAACATTTATTAATTCAGCACCATAGGACACATGCATCCAAGAAACATTGATACAAGATGGTGTCTGCAAGAGGCATAGATCCTCATGAGCCCCTGCAACTGCATGGGCTCATGAGGAGCTGTGCCTCTGGCAGTAGGATCTTGTTCGTATTTTCTTGGCAGAGAATGAGTTAACAAATTAGTGTTGGGAGTCTGTAGAAGAAACAGGATTGTAGGTTTATCCTGGATAACTTACTGTGGATGCATAGTGTTTAACAGGATTGTAGATTTATCCTGGATAACTTGCCTCTTTTTTGTGGATGCAAAGGAAGCCAATGTCAAATTGCAAGGGGCAGCTTGGTGAAGCTCATGAGAGCATTTTGTAGATGGAAAATAGAGCAGATGTGCAGCTGAAAAGGCAAAGACAAAGAGCAGGCAAAGAGTTTGCAACTTTATTTGGAGTCATTTACTTACTTACTTACGTCTGTCACCCCTACCCGGGTATAGGCCGTCGACGAGAGACCTCCAGCAACTCCTGTCCTGTGCTTCTCCTTCGATTCTACTCCAGGTGGTTCCCAGTCTCTTGATGTCTGCTTGGAGGTCTCGACGCCAGGAGTTTCTCGGCCTACCTCTTTTCCTCTTTCCCTGGGGGTTCCATGACAATGCCTGCCTAGTGATACTGGAAGCTGGCTTTCTCAGACTGTGACCGATCCATCCCCATCTTCTTCGCCCAATTTCATTCTCTGCTGTTATCTGCTCTGTTCTCTCCCTGAGTCTGACGTTGCTGATCTTCTCTGGCCAGTGGATTTTCAAAATTCTTCTAAGGCAACTGTTCATGAAGATCTGTACTCTGTTGACTGTGGTTTTTGTCAATCTCCATGTCTCTGCTCCATATAGGAGAACTGCTTTTACATTGGAGTTGAAAATCCGGACTTTGGTGTGTTGTGACAGCTCTCTGGAACTCCACACTTTTTTCAACTGGAGAAAGGCTGCTCTGGCTTTACCGATTCGTGCTCTGACATCTGCATCAGTGCCGCCTTTTTTGTCTATGATGCTCCCGAGATAGGTGAAGGACTCCACCTCCTCCAACGGGGTGCCAGCAAGCAAGACTGGTTCTTCCCTGGTTGCGTTCAGCCTCATTGTCTTTGTTTTCTGTTTGTGGATGGTGAGGCCCACTTGGGACGAGATGTCAGCAAGCCTCGTGGTCTTGTCCTGCATTTGTTGATGAGTGTGGGACAGTAATGCCAAGTCGTCCGCAAAATCGAGGTCGTCAAGCTGTGTCCACAGTGTCCACTGTATTCCACTTCGTCTGTGCTCTGTGGTCATCTTCATGACCCAGTCTATGGCCAGTAGGAAGAGGAACGGAGACAGCAGACACCCCTGCCTGACACCAGTTCTGACCTGGAGCTCCCTGGTGAACTGCCCTTCGTGGATCACGCGACATGTCATGCCATCATAGCTGCTCTTGATCAGGCGGACGAGCTTTGTGGGTACACCGTAGTGTCGTAGGAGTTTCCACAGAGTCTCTCGGTCCACGCTGTCAAATGCTTTCTCATAATCCACAAAGTTGACGTACAGCGGGGAGCTCCACTCCAGAGACTGTTCCACGATGATGCGGAGAGTGGCGATCTGGTCTGTACATGATCGGTTCTTCCTGAATCCTGCTTGCTGGTCTCTCAGCTGGGGGTCAACGGAGCTCTTCATTCTCTCTAGGATGATCCTGTTGAAGACCTTTCCTGGTACTGACAGCAAGGTGATTCCTCTGTAGTTGGAACACTTGCTGAGGTCGCCTTTCTTGGGAAGCTTGATTAGGTACCCCTCCTTCCAGTCAGCTGGCATCACCTCCTCTTCCCAGATCTTTCCAAACAGTGGGTACAGCATCTCAACTGTTGTCTCTAGGTCTGCTTTCAGAGACTCCCCTGGGATGCCATCTGGCCCTGCTGCTTTGCCATTCTTCAAAAATGCCACTGCTTTTCTGATCTCTTCCCGGCTGGGTCTGTCACAGCTGATGGGTAGGTCGGTCTCTGCCGGCTGGATGTCTGGGGGGTCGGGTGGGCTAGGTCTGTTCAGTAACTCTTCAAAATACTCGGCCCATCTGTCGAGTTGGTCTGCTCTGTCTGCAATAGGCTTGCCTTCTTTGTCTTTTACTGGTCTTGGAGTCATTTACCAGAACATTATGTTTGAACCCAAAGCCAAAACCATTAAAAGGGGGTGGGGGGAGATGGGGGTGGGGGGGGGGGCAGGTGGGTGGGAGATGGGGGGATGTGGGGGGGGGGGGGGGGCAAAATGATGATGATAGTGGGTTTTTTTTGCCACAGGTAATTGTAGTTTTCAGTATTTTCAAGTAACATGGTGTTAACACACCTGTTTTACACTAGTTCATTTCTTTGCTTTTTTGTAAATTTATTTGTTCTTTACACTGTTCCCATATAAATTTTAAGTGAGAGTCACTATGACTGACTTTTAAATATCTGTACCTCAGTATGATGTACTTGTTGGAGAACTGTATCAGAATTTAAGTTTGTACATAATACTTTGTTAAAAGACCCTCGGTTGTGAGTTATGGGGAAAACTGCATTAAAACAGAGCTGCGTGTATTGACGTGAATCAGTTTTAAAAAACATATACATGTAGGTTCATAAAAAAATGTATGCACATTTAATGACTAATTGTAAATCTGTGTTTGTCATCTTTCTTTTCCAGGACAATCTCAGCATTGAATTGTGCAATTTTATCGCCAAAGAAAGTGAACACAGCTCAAGACTAGTTGCTGTAAGTACAGTGAACTTCACTTATATCACAAATTGCTGTTTTGGTTATGGTCTCCAAAGTCATTCTTTTAAGGTGCCTTTCTCCAGGCCATAAAGGGTTAATAGTTCAGAGTATCTCCTTTATAAATATTCTTAGTACATCATAACTATAATGGTGCTCAAAAGACTCACTTTACTCATGAAGTTTGAATTTTGTACCAAAAAAAAATTTTTGTTGTTGTTTTTTTGTTTTTGTGTTTACTTCTCCTTTGCAGGAGATCTCACCTCAATACCCTCCCCTCTCTTGCCCCCCTCCCGTTCCCCTCCTACTCTCTACTCTCCCCCCCCCCCCCCGCCCCCCACTCCCCCAACATTAGCAGGGGCAGTAGAAAACCTTGGTAAGCTTAGTCACATGTGCCTACTCACATAGATTGTGGGAAGATGGGTAGAAAAGTCTTAGCTGAGCAAGACAACACTGAAAACCTGTTGTTTCATACTAAAAGCCCACCCTGGGGAGAATTGCTTTAAATCAGAGTAATATTTATCTCTAAATTTCTTCTTTTTTTCTGCGATCGTGTCTTTTTGCTTTTTGAATGCGTTTGACTTAAAATGTTTGATAATAAGAAATTGTATACACCAAACACTAAAACAACATCAAAGTGTATACAATTTTTAAGTCAAACGCATTCAAAAAGCAAAAAGACACGATCGCAGAAAAAAAGAAGAAATTTAGTGATAAATATTACTCTGATTTAAAGCAATCCTCCCCAGGGTGGGCTTTCAGTATGAAACAACAGGTTTTCAGTGTTGTCTTGCTCAGCTAAGACTTTTCTACCCATCTATTTAGTTATTGCTATTGAGTTATTTGTTGTTGTTTTTATCTCTTTTTCTTTAACTCTTTTCATCCAGATACACCCATTGCTTGAAATAAATTTGACTGATAGTTCAAGGGTGATGCCAGAATAGCTTGGCGCCTGGGGTGCCAAGCTATTCTGGCACCACCCTTGAAAAGAAACAGTTGGTCGATCTCCTTATCTGTAAGGTAGCCTTCATAGGACAGTAAGCAGAGTTTATGAAATCAGCCTCAGGATGTGATGTGTTAAGTATAATATAATGTTGTCTTTACTTGCAGTTGTTAGAAGCTCAAGCAAGATTTCACAAGAAAGCTTTAGAGGCAATTACAGAGGTGATACCAAAAATGAAGGCTGAAATAGGTAAGGAAATTTTTATCTTCACTGTTTGTCATCTTTTACCCATGTGAAGATTTTTTTCCTTCATGTGATAAATATATGATTATGGACTATTGTTTGCTGTCATTCAAACATTTTTAGCCTGCCCATTTTAATCCCTTTCTGAGTGCCTCCACTAGTACTGTTCACAGTACAGTTGGCTGCATGCACAAGGGGCTTAATTTATCTTTCTGTTTCTATTGTCAGATGCTTTCCCAAGTAAGCCCTTATTTGGCATGCCCCTAGAGGAGCATCTGCGAGTGACATCACGTGATATCGCCCTCGTTCTGGAGGCCTGCATTGTCACACTGCACGAAACCGGCATGGAAGAGGAGGTGATATTATTTTGAGTTTTATTTTGAGTTCGTACCAGTTTCACTCGTTCTACCAACATCTTTGTGGGAAACAATTTATTTTGGCAGTTCTAACCTGTTCACTGCCAGATTATGTCTAAAAGCCCAGTGACCATTCTGGTGATTATTCTGCATGAGGAAAGCAGATATAAATGGAGCCAACAAGAGGCATAAAACCACATGAGCCCCTGCATCTGCAGGGGCTCATGTAGTTTTATGCCTCATCGGCTCCATTTTTATCTGCTTTCCTCATGCAGTTCGATGGTGTTTTCTGTGTTCCAGATGTGAAGGGGTTAAGATGTTTGTCATGAATAGACTGGAAACAAATATTTACATCAAGTTTTATAAATTATTTTGATTTTCTTGGTTTTTGCAGGGTTTGTTCAGGATAGCAGGCTCAGCTCTGAAATTGAAGAAACTGCGGGTAAGTACATTACTGGGCTGCTATTCATGCCTTCCTTGCTTTGCCCTTTTCATCAGAGACTTAACCCTTATCATTGGGAATACACCAGTGTGTGAAATAAGTTTGGCTAAAATAGTTCAAGGGTAGTGCCAGAATAGAGTGGCGCCTCTAGGCGCCAAGCCATTCTGGCACTACCCTTGAACTAAAGCCATTGGTCTATATCCTTATCTGTAAGTACTATAATGTGGCTTGCACATTGTGGTGTACCAATTTGAAGCTTTTAGCCTCAGTATGATATGGGTTAAGAACATGATGGCCTATAGACGTAAAGAACCAGATGTAAATGAAGGGCTGGAAGAAGCATAGATCTTGATGAGTCTTGGCAGTGTTCAGTTGATTCACGATGTTGCAGACGGATGGTTTTCATGAAGTTTGAAGATGAAAAGTATATTAACCCTTTGAGTGTCGGTAGCAATTTTTGTTGCTATGATTCCTGTAAGAATCATTGTGACAAAAACAGCTACTGACATGCAAAGGATTGATGTTTGCAGATTGATAACAGGGTGGAGAACTCTGCTCGGATCCGCGATTTTTCGAGGAAAGGTAGCGTCACTTCCGAGAACATGAAATAGAGTTCTGAGAAAAATTCGCAAAACACATTTTCTCCAAGTCTCGATCCGAGTTTAAAAATAGGATGAGTTCAGGTCCGTGTCCAGCTTTTACTTTCTTGTCACTGAATGTAGCGCCCGTGAGTGTAACATGGTATGCACTGCCCAATATAAGTATAAGGCTTACTCACAGGGCTTCCGTTTTAGTGCGTCTGTGCGTCTCTGGCGCACTAAAACTCAAAATCACATACTGAAAATGTAACTAAGGGGTAGTCAGAAGCACTAAAATTCAGTGCATATGCGTCCAAGATGCATCATCCTTGCACCACCGTGCGTACCCTAACAGAGGTCGGTGACAGTCGTTCTACTTTTAGTGATGATTTGGTTCGTTTAGCCGCTCGCTTGGTCACGGCTGCGTTCAGAATCGCCCTGACTCCGGGGTCCGTGCGAGTGTCGCACTAGACGGGTAAGTTTACACCCGGTCTGGTGTCAGTATGTTATTACAAAGTGTGCGCTACATGTTGAACGCATTACTTGCTGTGACATCACTCATTCATACTATTATGGGATGCGGCATCGCATGTTTCACTTTGGATCTTGAATGAAGTTGTAAATGGCGGAGCAAAAGCAAAGGAAGCTGGAATGCTTCGGATTCTTCAATCCGGGACCATCTGACCTTGATAATCGCTTAGAAGAAAGTTCCACTTCGACACCACCGTCTCCATCGACAAGCGACAGTACCAGAAATGATACCCCTGGGTCGTGTGTGGCACCGCCGCTGCGACGCGGTTTCAGAGTTAATGGCTGTGTGTGCCCCCTACCGGGGCTTTGCCCCTCGACCCCACCGGGGCCTAGGCGGCCCCTGGACCCCGTCCACTTTTAAGAGATTTTTACTTGAGCTTGTTCTCCACCCTGTAATAAATACCTTTAAATAGATATGATTTTTGTCTCATGTGTGAGTCTACGTTCTGGGTCAGTGGTCGTCCGGCCATTGGCCGTAGTGAACTTTAACGTTGGCATTTTCTCGGAGACTATTCAAGACACAGTCTTCAAACTTGGCCCAAGGGTACATTGTGGCAAGACCTTTCTAAACATACCTATTTAAGTGACCTCCCTTAAAGGTCAAGGTCACAGGGATCAGGAAATAGGTTTAAAAGAATTGCCATATTTTGACAAAATTGATTTTTCTCAAATACTATTCACAACTTCAAACCCAAACTTATTATAAAAATACCTGATGGTAAGACTTAGTATGCATGTTAATTTGATTCACCCATCAAAAAGGTCAAGGGTCACAAGAGCTCAGGAAAAAGGCCAAAAACAGCCAAATTTTCATAAAAGATGTTTTTTTCTCAAATACTATTGTCAACTTTAAACCCAAACTTGGTATAGAGATACCTGATAGTAAGACCTTCCTATGCATACTAATTTGGATGACCCCTCGGAAAGGTCAAGGGTCACAAGAGATCAGAAAATAGATAAATATTCATTTTCTGACAAAAAATGTTTTTCTCAAATACTATTTACAACTTCCATCCGAAACCTGGTACAATGATAGCTGATGGTAATACTATGCATGCTAACTTGGATGACTTCTTGGAAAGGTCAAGGGTCACGAGATCAGCAAATGATTTGAAAAATGTCTATTTTTAAAAAATAAAATTACGTTTTTATCAGGATTTTTGCAGAACTTTACAACCATATTTGGCAGAAAGGTAGCTGATGATAAGACGTGCATACAAATTTGGTTCACTAAATGTACTAAAACAGATCATGGGCCATAGGAGGTTGGCAAAAGTGACAAATGCGTAAATTTTGAGAAAACATGGATTTTGCAGGTACAAATGCGAACCCTTTCTTTATGTTAGAACACTTGAACACTTGCTTATTTCAGTGGCCTGTTGGAAGGTCAAGGTCACAAGGTCATTAATTATGTGGATTGGTCATTCACATGAGCCTTGAGGGCTTTGCCATTTTTGTTAACATTATAACAGTTTATGGTGGAAAGGTGAAACTATAGGTGAAGGGATGCAGGTGTTGACTTTGTTGGGAG
Source organism: Semisulcospira habei (assembly GCA_036245525.1). Lineage (NCBI taxonomy): Eukaryota > Metazoa > Mollusca > Gastropoda > Semisulcospiridae > Semisulcospira > Semisulcospira habei. The sequence goes on from BTPG01000008.1 coordinate 157,395,164, forward strand.
CTTTGTTTGTATTTGACTTTGTTGGGAGCTTTGTTTGTATATGACTTCATGCATGTTTATTTTTCCTCTTTCTGCAGGCATGTCTTGATGCTCATTTAATAGACATGGAGGAATTCAGCACAGACCCACATACAGTGGCAGGTTAGGCATTTTCCCTATTGCTTTATTGAAACCAAGAGAAACAAAATTTAGCCTGCTTCATCGCACACATACATAATTCATTTTACACATAAGCCCTAAGGCAAAAAATCACAACTGGAGTTGTCTTTGGTTGTTCAAGAGCTAAAATGCCCTGATAGTTCAAAGGTAGTGCAGGGATGGCTTGGCACCTGTTTGATTCAATGGTGGTGCCAGGATAGTTTGACATCTGTATAGTTCAAGGGTGGTGCCAGGATAGTTTAGCACCTAGAGGGGTCAAGCTATTCTGGCACCACCCTTAAACTCACAGTGTTGATGCATCTTCTGTTGTAGCATATCAGGGGTGAATGGGTTAATAGTTTGGACGATGTTTAGTTGGTGTGGCTCAACTTTTTTGGCTCACATGCAAAGCAAAAGTGAGTCTATGTTCTGGGCCATGTGTCGTCTGTCTGTCGTCCGTCCGCCGTCGTCCGTGGTAAACTTTAACATTGGCATTTTCTCGAAGAATATTCAAGCTACAGTCTTCAAACTTGGCCCAAGGGTACGTTGTGGCAAGATCTTTCTAAACATACCAATTTCAGTGACTTCTGACAAAGGTGAAGGTCACAGGGGATCAGTAACTATATCAAACATAGCTATTTTTGGACATAATTTATTTTTCTCAAATACTATTCACAACTTCAAACCCAAACTTGGTACAAAGATACCTGATGGTAAGACCTCTATACACATACTAATTTGGTTGATCCCTCGGAAAGGTCAAGGGTCACAAGAGCTCAGGAAATAGGTGCAAAATAGCCATATTTTGACAAAAGATGTTTTTTCTCAAATAATATTCACATCTTCAAACCCAAACTTGGTACAAAGATACCTGATGGTAAGACCTTTCTATGCATACTAATTTGGTTGACCACTCGGAAAGGTCAAGGGTCACAAGAGCTCAAGAAATGGGTTCAAAATTGCCATATTTTGACAAAAGATGTTTTTTCTCAAATACTGTTCACAACTTCAAACCCAAACTTGCTACAGAGATACCTGATGGTAAGACCTATCTATGCATACTAATTTGGATGACCCCTCGGAAAGTTCAAGGGTCACAAGAGGTCAGGAAATAGGTAAGAAAATATAGCCATATTTTGACAAAGAAATGTTTTTTTCTCGATTACTATTTCACAACTTCAAACCCAAGCTTGGTACAGAGATACCTGATTGTAAGACCTCTCTATGCATACTAATTTGGATGACCCCTCGGAAAAGGCCAAGGGTCACAAGAAGTCGACAGATGTGTATAAAATGCCAATAATTGTAGTTATTATCAACATTTTTGCAAACTTTTCAATCAAATTAGGCACAAAGGTAGCTGATGATAAGACCTTCCTATGTATCCTAATTTAGTCGACACATCGCAAAGGTCAAGGGTCCTGGGGGTTTCACAGATGTGTTAAAAATGATTACATTTTGAGAAAACATTGATTTTGTTAGTGCAGAAGCCATCCCTTTACTTATTGTCAGACATGTGTGGATCGGTCATCAGGGTGGAGAACTCTCCTCGGATCCGCGATTTTCCGAGGAAAGGTAGTGTCACTTCCGAGAAAATGAAATAGAGTTCCGAGAAAAATTCGCGAAACACATTTTGTCCAAGTCTCAATCCGAGTTTAAAAATAGGACGAGTTCCGGTCCGTGTCCAGCTTTCACTTTCTCGTCACTGAACGTGGCGCCCGCGAGTGTAACAGTGTATCCACGGCCCAATATAAGGCTTACTTACAGGGCTTCCATTTTAGTGCGTCTCTGGCGCGCAAAAACTCAAAATCATGTACTGAAAATGTAACTAAGGGGTAGTCAGAAGCACTAAAATTCAGTGCCGCTGCGTCCGAGACACATCATCCTTGTGCCACCATGCGTACCCTAACAAAGGTCGCGGTGACAGTCGTTCCGAGGGTACTAGTGGTGGTTCGTTTATTCGCTCGCTTGGTCGCGGCTGCGTTCAGAATCGCCCTGACTCCGGAATCAGTGCAAGTGTCATACTGGACGGGTAAGTTTACGTTTGGTGTCAGCATGTTATTACGAAGTGCGCGTTACATGTTCAACGCTTTACTTGCTGTGACGTCACCATACATACTATTATGGGATGCGGCATCGCGCGTTTCACTTTCGATCTTGAACGAAGTTGTAAATGTCGGAGCAAAAGCAAAGGAAGCTAGAATGCTTCGGATTCTTCAATCCAGCACCGTCTGATCTCGATAATCGCTTAGAAGAAAGTTCCACTTCGACACCGCCGTCTTCACTGACAAGCGACAGTGCCCAGAAATGATACCCCTGGGCCGTGCTCAAAAAGCAAGTCCAGAAATTTGAATAGAAATAAGTTTGTCAGTTTTTTTTTAATCATGGTCGATCCATCTTCTGGTACACAGTTATTAGCCAAAAGCTCTAAAATTGGAGAAATGCGTCTTTCGGGTTAAATGCGTTGAAACAAACTGTTAAGTACATCAGTTCACACACACACACACACACACACACACACACACACACACACACACACACACACACACACACACACACACACAAAGAGAGAGAGAGAGAGAGAGAGTGAGTTTAGACATGTCGGATTTTGGTTGTCAATCTGCATTCATCAGAAAATGCTATATTCTCAGTTGCAATACATTATCAAATGATCATACAAATAAATACAGGCTTTGGCACGACAGTTCACCACTTAAAGAATCAGTATCATAGAAAGGACACACAGACACTGTCACAACAAATTTAAAGAGGAGAGAGCAAAATGAGTTAATTTATTTAAAAAAAACATACAGATGATGCATTTGTTCTTAAATAAATTTGCGGACCCTCTATTATGCTCAGAAGGGGTCTGAGTACCCTCTAAAATGTATACGTGGGGGTCTACAGACCATTTAACCTGTTGTGAAAACAAAAGCCCTGATAATAAATACTCATCACTTGATTACAGTGGGTGATAGCGATGAACGTTTGGCGTTTCACCGGAAGTTGAGTCCTCTGTGTTAGCCATTGTTAGTCTATTGTGATACTGATCAATAGCCTACCATGTCGTGCTTTTCACGAGTGATTAACCGGGGAGACCCTTTGATGATGTATTTTACTCTGTAATCTTACTTACTTACTTACTTACGCCTGTCACCCCTACCCGGGTATAGGCTGTCGACGAGAGACCTCCAGCAACTCCTGTCCTGTGCTTCTCCTTCGATTCTACTCCAGGTGGTTCCCAGTCTCTTGATGTCTGCTTGGAGGTCTCGACGCCAGGAGTTTCTCGGCCTACCTCTTTTCCTCTTTCCCTGGGGGTTCCATGACAATGCCTGCCTAGTGATACTGGAAGCTGGCTTTCTCAGACTGTGACCGATCCATCCCCATCTTCTCTGTAATCTTGAGTTTGCATATTGTCAAATTTGCGCCTTTTCTGTGTGCTATCTCTCACAAAAAGACAGAATATTTACCTCTAAAAATGAAAAATATCTTTCTTTTTTCGGGGGGCTATGCCCCCCTGGGCCCCCTACCGGGGCTTTGCCCCTGGACCCCACTGGGGCCTAGGTGGCCCCTGGACCCCAGCCACTTTTCAGATATTTTTTTCTTGAGCTTGTTCTCCACCCTGGGTCATACATGTGAGCCATAAGGGCTTTGCCTTTTTTGTTATATTCTATTTTTTGTTCTTTGAACATGGACACTTGTTTGTAATGGCAGGTGTAATGAAACAGTACTTGCGGGAGCTGCCTGAACCACTGCTGACATTTGGCTTGTACCATGAGTTCATGCAGACAACAGCTCTGTAAGTGTATATATGATATGCACACAATTAAAACAAAATTAAACCAAGCAATTCTGTGCTGTCTATTCTTGCACATGAGTAAGTTGTATGATGTCAGTATTGTAAAGTTTGAACTGGATCTGTTTCTTGTGATTTACTTCTCATAAATGAGCTATTGTTCATATGTTTGAACTGTTTTCTGGTAAATGGAACTATTAGGGTTCACTTTGGTAAAAATATAAAGTAGCTAAGTTTACATGAATATTTCTATTTCACAGATTAAGTAATGAATTATTCGAATCAGTACAAACAAAATCAAGGCCTGGTTTAGCTTTGTCAAAATTGTGACTCATAAGATTTTTATGCAAAATGTAACGTGCCCATAACATGCACTACAGTGTGATGCCACGAAATGAAAGCATGGTACTCTCTTGTTGGGATGTTTGCTTTGTATAATGTTAGTTTTTCTGTAGGTTATATCATCACTGTCAATGAGCTGATGTATTTATTATGTAACTAGAAATAAGTCTAGGTGGTAAACAAAGCAAAATACTGTGATGCCATCTGTCGGTCATATTATGCAGATTTTAGCTCCTAAGTACACATAAACAAACAGGACTTGCACACTGCCCTCTGTACACAAACAAAATTTGTCCATTTTGCTGCCACTGTTATTAATCAGAAGCTAAGACCCTCTACGGATTTGTTCTGTTGAAGCATCAAAGTTGAGTGGCATAGGAATGCACTTTTTGGGGCGCAATTTTGGACATTGTTTTGATCCAGTCAGTGATAACAGCGATTTTCTAGCATGTACTTTGCACTTTCCATCAAATGCAGTTAAAAGCTGATCATTATTTAATGAACACTGATTTGTGGTGACAGGAATCCACAAAAAGTTCCATTTACCAGAGCACAGCTCATATCTATCAGTGATTTTCTGTTGTGTATTCTTTTTAGTCCTCAAGAGCAACGGTTGCAGGCTTTGCAAAATGCTGTAAATAAACTTCCACCTGCAAACTACAACAATGTCAGGTTAGTAGTTTTTTATGTTTGCATATATAAGAAAATCAGGTAATGGTTTAATTGGAAGGCATTTGTTTCATTAACTCATTCGGCCCCAGGACCGAAATTCCCAAGTTTAAAAGCTGTCCTTTGAAGGACTATATTACAATTCTAGAGACAGATCAAGCATGATAGTTCAAGGGTGGTGCCAGAATAGCTTGGCGCCTATGGGTGCCAAGCAATTCTGGCATCACCCTTGAACTATCATGCTCAATCCATGTCTTGCTGTTGTGTGTCGGGGCTGAATGAGTTAAGCAAAAATGACAAAGGGGAAAAAATAACAATAATGTGAAATGAAAAATTCATTTTTCTTTAAAAGGTATTTTTTCGAAAAATACTTACCGATGACATGACTCAAACGACCCTCCCACCGGCCCCGCTTGCCGCTGGTGCGCTAAGTATCCTGACTGAGGGATTATGGGTACCCAGCTTCCGGGTGGTGGGTATAGGGAGACAACTCTTGGTCCCCTCGGGGTTCCCCGAGTGCCTCCCGGGTTGTGTTTTAACACAACTGGCTCTTAGGCTAGAATGAGTAAGTAGTAGACACTTCCATTCAGTCATGTCATCGGTAAGTATTTTTCGAAAAAATACCTTTTAAAGAAAATTGAATTTGTTTCTTCAAAAACATTACCGATGACATGACTGAATGGAAGAATTGCGAAGAGGAGGTGGGTGCCGCGCTCCAGTACACCTTAGGGCCCAAGGGCCGTCCTCCCTAACGCAAACTCCCGACGACCCTAGGTAGGTGAATACCTACGGCGCTGAGGCGCCAGGAGGGAGTTGTGCCCCCCTAAAAGGCCCCCACCAGAGCGAGGAGTCTCGCTGGCCTGGCAGAACTCTGCGATCGAGGCGGGCGAAGTCATCCTGCCCGCCAGCCTCCAATAGCTACGAAGTGTAAGACAGTACAGTCCCTGACGAATGTGACGTTCGTGGCCATGCAAGTGCCTTGATAACGTAACTGTAGCCTCTAACCTCCCTGAGGGAGGGGTCCTGTAATGAGAACGTATGACTGAGCGTAGCCAGGAAGAACGTCCGGCCTGTAGCGTCAGTGCTGCCGGAACCGGCAAAGAGGCGAGCGCGTCCGTAAGGGACGGCTATGTCATAGGCACACGTGAGGCTTGTACAGGGTTTTGCCACCTGTTCTCCTGGTGGAATAGCGCCCCGTCAGCGGGCGCAAGGTGAACCTGTGGCCAAAGGAGCGGAGGTTCAGGTAAGGCATGGTCCGAGAGGAGCTGTACGGAATTGTTCCCTCGAACTGTAGGCAGACAGGGCGAGTCGTAGCTCCTGAAGCTCGTTAACCAGTCCACCATGGCAACATCCCTCAGGTGCCGTATGGCTGCAAGGGCCAGACGTAGCATGCGATGACTCCTCAAGAGGGGAGTCGACAGGAGGCTCCGGACGAGCGCGTGTAAGTCTCTCCGAACCGGGCTCTGACGAGAGGCGGGTTATCTGCCGGCAAGGGGACCCCCAGCAGGATCCCGGCGGCTTACTTGGAGAGGAGTGGGTACCGAGATTGGACGTGGGACGTCGCCAAGCGCGACTCTCTGAACTGGGCTCTGTGAGGCGAGTTCTCTGCTTCTCAAAGCTGTGTCCGGGCTCGCTCCCTCCTGGTAGCGGCCTCATTGGTCGAAACCCCACCCTGCGCCCTAGTCCGCTGAAATCGTTGTGGAGACTCTCCACAGGGTCATCCTGGTCGCGTGCGTCGAACCTCTGAAGGTGTCCTGGTGCATTCCGTGTGTAGCCACTGGTTCCACCGGTGAAAAGGCTGGCCCAGACCTACCGTCGGTCCAGGTAGTGTCACGCACGGAGGGAGTTGAAGTTCTTTCACCAAAGCACCGGGGTAGAGGGTAAGCACCGGTCGGAAGATCGCAAGCTGCCCTGATCCTGGAAGTACACCTCCGCTGTCGCGTTGCCGGAGAGGAGAAGCTCCTGTGACCCCTCCTTCCTCTCACGAGAAGAAGACCCTCAAGTCTGCGTCGGATCCAAGCTAAGCACGCTCTTGTCCGCGAAGTCCAAAGGTCAGAGGGTTGGACCTCGAGAAGAATCATGGCAGTAGGAAGCGTAGCTGGCGCAGCCGGGCTTAGAGACGACTAAAGGTGAGTAGATCCGACTTCCGTGTAGTGGCTAGGCCATCCAACCCCGAGCACAGCCGAAGCGGTATCACCTGTCCGACGTCCGGCACCCCCCGGGTGCCCGAAGAGAGTTGTCGAGATGGTTATCCACCAGGGAGAAGGGGCTGCGCCTTGGTTCTCCAGTGGTCATGTTGGTTGAGAACCCCCGGTGAGTCCAACGGACTGCAGTTCCAGAAGCGGTGACTCCTCCTTCGTAGGTGAACCGAGGCACTCTGGAGTCCGAGAGCACGGATACCAGGAGACAAGGGTCGGCAGATCCGGAAGAAGTCGAAGTCCAAGATCCGGAGGCGGAGCCGAGGACCACCCGCGAGGACCGCATCCTATCGCCAGCCTGGCGCAAGGGCAAGTGCAAGCAAAGCCAAGGTCCTAGTAGCAACATCCGGCAGCTCACCGCACTGAAGTCCAGGAACTCCCAAGAACTGAACCAGCAGAGTCGTCAGCACGGGGTTCTTCCGCGGCAGGTCGACCTGCAGGGCGCCAGGAGACGTTGACGTGGAGAACTAAGGCTAGGGTCAGGAACTCCCCAATCCCACATAGCGTAGGGCGCTACGGACGAGCAAGGTCATCTAGTCGAACGGTAGAGCCAAGAGCGGAACCACAGCAGGCTGGGCAGATGAACTCCTGTGACCACCCGAGAGCCAGACTTGCCGAGGGAAGCCAAACAGCCGAGAACTCCATAGGGGGTGAAGCACGAAGATCCGTGGACCGAGAGAAGAAGGGTAGTTGTAGCGCGGTCATGAAGACCGGAAGCCGCGGCCAACTCCTAGCTGTACCCCAGAGTGTAGCCTTGGAGACAGAAGCCGAAGCGCTAGCAGACCTGTTTACCACCTGGGTGAAGTCAGAGAATTTCCAACCGACTAAAGGTAATTTGGACCTCAAGCGTAAAAATCACAAGCCAGTGAGTAGTCGGATCTCAAAGAGTATAATGTAAAAGTGTCTAAGCGTGGACATGTAAGAGTACCCCAAGGCAAAAATGTGTGCTATAACCCCACCGTGTAGGTAAACAGGTCTGAGCTAGGCGAAGAGCGACAGCATCCTCCCTGAAGAACACCGGAGCGGGGAACACGAAGCCGGCGAACCCATCTGCAGCGAGGGGAATCCTGATCCGTTGAACGATGAGTGGAGAAGGTCCTCCTACGATCTCACGAAGTAGAGCGAGAACGGCGAGCAGAATCCCGGTGTCTATGCTGTTCGCCAACAGGAGGTTCCGGACGAGTGCGTGTAAGTCTCTGTGAACCAGGCTCTTGGGAGAGGCGGGTTTCTTGCCGGCAAGGGGACCCCCAGCGGGATCCCGGCGGCGTCCTAGAGACGAGTGGGGACCGAAAGTGGACGAGGGACGCCAAGTGCGTCTCTCCGAACCAGGCTCTGGGGAGAGGCGGGTTTTCTGCTTCTTAACAGCTGTGTCCGGGCGCGCTCTCTCCTGGAGGCGGCCTCGATGGTCGAACTCCCACGTCGTGCACTAATCCGTAGAATACTCAGTGGCGTCTTCTGTGACGGATCAAGTTGGTCTCGCGCGTCCGGTGCCGAGGGCACAGCGGAAGGCGTCTTGACAATCTGCAAAGCACCAGAGGGCGTAGGGCGTTCCCTCCTATAAAAGCTCCAGAGATTAGACCAACGCAGCTCCGGCCAGGTAGCACAGACGTCACAAGAGTGGTCGGAAGCACACCCAGCGCACAGAAGACAGACTGTATGGTTATCCGACGGCCACTGGAAGCCTCCGCATTGTGTGCAGGTCATCAGTAAGCCACTCTCAGTCGGAGCGGTAACTCTCCGAACTGGCCTCTGAGCGGCGAGCTCTCTGCTTCCGTAGAAGGCTTACTAGTCTGGGCGCGTTCCCTCCTGCGGCCTCATAGTCCAAAGAATCCGGCATGGCGTCTTCTCCACAGGGTCGTCATGGTCTCGAGCGTTCGGTGCCAAGGACTGGAATCGAAGCACAAGCTGGCGTCGGTCTCTCGCGTCTGTAAGGCCCCAAGGCTGCGAACATCGCAGCTCCAGTCAGGTGGAACAGACGTCACCAGCGTGGTCGACGGCACATCCTGTGCATAGGAGACCAGACCTAGTGGTTGTCCGACGGCCACTGGAACAACGCGTTGCGTGCCAACATCCGCAGGCCCCTCTCCATTGGGACGTAACAGGGTCCTTTCCTTCGAAGCACAACAGGCGTCAGCACTCCCATCTGTGACGTTCCCACGCTGCCATCAGTGTCGCTGTGGCAGTGGCACAGTGATCACAAAGTGGTAGAAGGCACCTCCAGCGTCAGGAAGACAGGCCTAGTCACCAACTGGTCGCTGTCGCCTGGACACGAAGAACACACTCACCAATAGCAGCCGGGCTGGTGCTTACTGCCGAGAAGCTGCTTAGTCCCCTCATGGCGGTAGTGTACAGTCTCGTCCCGACGACGTCGGACGTGTGCGAAGTGTCTCTCCGAGCGGGCCTAAGAGGTGGGCTCTCTCTGCCACAAGAGGACCCCCACCGGGTTTCCTGGAGATGAGCGGGGACCGAAAGGACAAGGGACGACGCGCGCCGTGTCTCTGGAACAATAACCAGGAACCCCTGGAAGCGGTCTCCACGATCCACCCGCTCGTGCACTAGTCGTGACGTCCGGTGTGGCTTCTCTCCCAGGTCGGTCCGATGCCGTGCGGAAGACCCGCAGTGTCCGGAAGGCGCCTAACCAGGTGCCTAACGCTTGTGGCCGTACACCCATAGCTGATGGCCACGCCGCTCAGCACAAGCAGAGCAGGTGTCGTAAGCACGGTCGGCAGCGCATCCGGTGCAGAGGCGACATACCCCTAGGAACTGAACCAGCCACTGTCATCTGTCCACCCTGTGAATGGGCAAGCAGCACGTCCCTGCAACAGATAACACACCCGAAGGCACGCGGTCGAGTCCTGCGGGACTACACCACGAAACGGCTAGCCTTCGTAACGACAAAAAACACAAGCACAACAGTGAGGTACCAATCTGTCACGCCTGCCCGCCAGCAGTGCAGTAAGGAGGTTGACTCGCTGCCGCACAAGTGCTAGGGTGAGAACCGCAACATATGTACCAAAAGTCAAACATGTCATGACAGAACGGTATAAAAGGTGTCAGGCCCCAAACATCACTAAAGGGCGACGGCGTGTGGAAAAAAGAACACCGGCCGCATGCTGTACAACAACTCAACACGCAGTGACAAGCAAAGGCAAGAACAACAACTGGGATCGTACAATCACCACTTAATGGGGACATGGCACGTGGCCCCACCCAGCGAAGGAACGTAAAAATCCCAAGCTGCCCGCCGTAAAGTATATTCACTCTATTAGGTACGTGAGTACTACAGCGTACGCATGCGTATGTGAGTTCTGAGTGTGCACTTAAATTTATCAACCATCCCAAGATTAGCGCACTAAAATTACAGCAATCATCACTCTTATCTATACAACCACTCAAGCAAGTGATACCAGAAAAGGCAAGAAACAGTAGCTGGCACAGAACAATACTACGCAATGTTGACAAGGCGTGACACAAGCTGTCCCGTGAAGCTAATCAAGCCATGCAGTAAGAAGATACTCCAACCCAAGGTACAAATGCGTAGGTCAGCGTCGCAACAATACACCGAAGGTGAGTGGGAGCAGGCGCGAGGGGCCCCGCCAAGCTAAGAGTTGCGAAATTTGGCTCGCCAACTACAGTGAGAAGAAGACGACAATCTTCGTACCTGCTCAACCAGTGCCCAGCCCGGGAACCGGCCGAGGGTCAACCCAGCTACCTTACCTCTCCGTCGAAGGGGAAGGGTGGGGAGAAGTCCAAACCCACCTGGCACGACCGGCGAAGCTCACCGAGCAGCCCATGGCCACCAGAGGTCGAAAGCGTAGCTGCCAAGAAGTGGGGACGAAAAAGCCACGCAGCAGCACAGGCAGGGCCAACGAATCGATCCTATCTCCCGAAACCCTACATCCCTTCTCTTCATACTCCATCACCAAAGTCCCAAGACCAGCGAACCGGTCGAAAACCGAAGTCCGTAGGCTAGAGCAGTAGAGCAACACGTCTGTTCGTGCGCCTAAGTAGACTTGACTGAGGGATTATGGGTACCCGGCTTCCGGGTGGTGGGTATAGGGAGACAACTCTTGGTCCCCTCGGGGTTCCCCGAGTGCCTCCCGGGTTGTGTTTTAACACAACTGGCTCTTAGGCTAGAATGAGTAAGTAGTAGACACTTCCATTCAGTCATGTCATCGGTAATGTTTTTGAAGAAACAAACAACTGTAACAACTAAAAATCGATTTTGTTTGCAGGTATCTGATCCGATTCCTAGCCCTCCTGGCACAAAACAGCAGCAAGAACAAGATGACACCCAGCAATATCGGCATTGTGATGGGCCCAAACCTGCTATGGTCAAGGGGAGAAATTACGTAAGTTGTCTGATGTACATATAAAGCTGGTTATATGAAATTGTTCAATTAACCAGTGTGTTGAAAGTCTTCCCTCGCACTGGGACCATATGGCGTTGAGGAGCGCCCCCTGGGTGGTGGATAGGGGGTCCCTCGCGAGATGGGTGCACCGAATGAAATAAGGTGCCGTGAACCAACATGGTCTAAGGGAAGGTAACCCTGACAGAAAACCCCTGGTCTTCCTAGAAAGGGGGTTGGGCGTGGGGGTAGCTTCCCCACCCTGCAAATAATGAAATAGCTACAAAAACGCAGACAAACAGCAATTTCTTTCCTGGAGGAGGAAGGTTCTTCTGCCAGAAGATTTATGACGTCCTGTGGTGAAAGCCGGAAGTCTTCAGAAGCCACAGGACCGAGCCGCCTCTCTCTATCCAGGGACACAACCATGGGCACATGGAATTTCAAGACCATGTTCCAGAGCGGCAAGGCCGCCCAGATAGCAGCGGAAATGCAAAAGTACAACCTTTCCCTGCTAGGTATCATTTAATCCAGATGAACGCAGTCTGGCCAGAAAAGGCTGTTAAGTGGGGAGATGATTCTGTATTCAGGTCATAAAGAGGAGAATGCCCCCCATACAGAAGGAGTAGCATTCATGCTGTCACCAGTGGCACAGAGAGCGCTGATGGGCTGGGAACCTCTTGGGCCAAGAATTATCACAGCAGCCTTTAGAACTAGGAGAAAGATCAAGTTGAATGTCATCCAGTGTTATGCGCCCACTGATGACAGTGACGAGGAAGAGAAACAAGAGTTCTACAACCGACTCCAGAGTGCTGTGGACAAATGTGCGGAGCGAGACATCACCATCATCATGGGCGATTTTAATGCCAAAATAGGGGAGGACAACACCGGATACGAAGAGGTGATGGGGAGACAGGGACTAGGGGAGATGAGTGAGAACGGGGAGAGGTTTGTAGACTTTTGTGCTCTAAACAGACTTGTCATTGGAGACAGCATCTTCCCACACAGACGAATACACAAAGCAACTTGGGTCTCACCTGACCATACTACAGAGAACCAAATAGACCATATCTGCATTAGCAAGAAATTTAAAAGATCCCTTCAAGATGTTCGAGTGAGGAGGGGAGCAGATGTCGCCTCAGACCACCATCTGCTTACCTTAAGAATAAAGCTCAAGTTAAAGAAAAGCCGCACAGAGATAACAAGAAGACAGCGCTATAATGTAGGCCTCCTGAGAGAGACTGGAGTGAGAGAAGAGTTCAAACTGGTGCTGTCCAACCGGTTTCAAGCGCTACAGGAGCTAGTAAATGAAGAGGAGGTGGTCACCACAGAGCAGCAGTGGAAGGCAGTTAGAGAGGTGCTGAACTCAACCTGCAAAGACACTGTAGGGTTCAGGCAACACCATCACAAGGACTGGCTGTCGGCACAGACCTTGAAGAAGATAGAAGTGAGGAAGCAAAAGAAAGCAGTTGTCAACAACAGTCGCACGAGAGCAGCCAAAGCAAGGGCACAGGAGGAATACTCGGAAGCCAACCGCGAGGTGAAGAGTATCAGGGCAGACAAGAGGGCCTACACAGACAGCCTGGCAGCAGAGGCAGAAAAGGCAGCAGGCAGCGGCAACATGAAACAGCTCTACGATATTACCAGAATATTGTCTGGCAAATATGGCCATACAGAAAGACCAGTAAAAGACAAAGAAGGCAAGCCTATTGCAGACAGAGCAGACCAACTCGACAGATGGGCCGAGTACCTTGAAGAGTTACTGAACAGACCCAGCCCACCCGACCCCCCAGACATCCAGCCAGCAGAGACCGACCTACTCATCAGCTGTGACAGACCCAGCTGGGAAGAGATCAGAAGAGCAGTGGCATTTTTGAAGAATGGCAAAGCAGCAGGGCCAGATGGCATCCCAGCGGAGTCTCTGAAAGCAGACCTAGAGACAACAGTAGAGCTGCTGTACCCACTGTTTGGAAAGATCTGGGAAGAGGAGGTGATGCCGGCTGACTGGAAGGAGGGGTACCTAATCAAACTTTCCAAGAAAGACGACCTCAGCAAGTGTTCGAAATACAGAGGTATCACCTTGCTGTCAGTACCAGGAAAGGTCTTCAACAGGATCATCCTGGAGAGAATGAAAAGATCCGTTGACCCCCAGCTGAGAGACCAGCAAGCAGGATTCAGGAAAAACCGATCATGTACAGACCAGATCGCCACTCTCCGCATCATTGTGGAACAGTCTCTGGAGTGGAGCTCCCCGCTGTACGTCAACTTTGTGGATTATGAAAAAGCATTTGACAGCGTGGACCAAGAGACTCTTTGGAAACTCCTACGACACTACGGTGTACCCACAAAGCTCGTCCGCCAGATCAAGAGCAGCTATGATGGCATGACATGTCGCGTGATCTACGAAGGGCAGTTCACCAGGGAGCTCCAGGTCAGAACCGGTGTCAGGCAGGAGTGTTTGCTGTCTCCGTTCCTCTTCCTACTGGCCATAGACTGGGTCATGAAGAGGACCACAGAGCACAGACGAAGTGGAATACAGTGGACACTGTGGACACAGCTTGACGACCTCGATTTTGCAGATGACTTGGCTTTACTGTCCTACACTCATCAACAAATGCAGGACAAGACCACAAGGCTTGCTGACATCTCGTCCCAGGTGGGCCTCACCATCCACAAACAGAAAACAAAGACAATGAGGCTGAACGCAACCAGGGAAGAACCAGTCTTGCTTGCTGGCACCCCATTGGAGGAGGTGGAGTCCTTCACCTATCTCGGGAGCATCATAGACGAAAAAGGCGGCACTGATGCAGATGTCAGAGCACGAATCGGTAAAACCAGAGCAGCCTTTCTCCAGTTGAAAAAGGTGTGGGGTTCCAGAGAGCTGTCACAACACACCAAAGTCCGGATTTTCAACTCCAACGTAAAAGCAGTTTTCCTATTTGGAGCAGAGACTTGGAGATTGACAAAAACCACAGTCAACAGAGTACAGATCTTCATAAACAGTTGCCTTAGAAGAATTTTGAAAATCCACTGGCCAGAGAAGATCAGCAACGTCAAACTCTGGGAGAGAACAGAGCAGATAACAGCAGAGAATGAAATTGGGCGAAGAAGATGGGGATGGATTGGTCACAGTCCGAGAAAGCCAGCTTCCAGTATCACTAGGCAGGCATTGTCATGGAATCCCCAGGGAAAGAGGAAAAGAGGCAGGCCAAAAACACCTGGCGTCGAGACCTCCAAGCAGACATCAAGAGACTGGGAACCACCTGGAGTAAAATCGAAGGAGAAGCACAGGACAGGAGTCGCTGGAGGTCTCTCGTCGATGGCCTATACCCTGGGAGGGGTGACAGGCATAAGTAAGTAAGTAAGTTGAAAGTCTTCAGCCAGCCTGTTCTATCTGCAAGTGACATACATTCTCATGAGCCCTTGTTTCGGCAGGGGCTCATGAGAAATTATTTCTCTTGTTGTCTGGGACTGGTAAAAATAGCCATATTTTGACAAGAAATGTTTTTTCTCAATTACTATTCACAACTCAAAACCCAAACTTGCTACAAAGATACCTGATGGTGAGACCTATCTATGCATACTAATTTGGATGACCCCTCAGAAAAGTCAAGGGTCACAAGAGCTCAGGAAATAGGAAAAAAAATAGCCATATTTTGACAAGAAATGTTTTTTTCTCAATTATTATTCACAACTTCAAACCCAAACTTGCTACAGAGATACCTGATAGTAAGACCTATCTATGCATACTAATTTGGATGACCCCTCAGAAAAGGTCAAGGATCACATGAAGTCGACAAATGTGTATAAAATGCCAATAATTGTAGTTATTATCAACATTTTTGCAAACTTTTCAATCAAATTTGGCACAAAGGTAGCTGATGATAAGACCTTCCTATGTTATGTATCCTAATTTAGTCAACTCATCGCAAAGGTCAAGGGGTCATAAGGGTTTCACAGATGTGTGAAAACTGATAACATTTTGAGAAAACATTGATATATTGTTAGTGCAGAAGCCATCCCTTTACTTATTGTCAGACATGTGTGGATCAGTCATACATGTGAGCCATAAGGGCTTTGCCTTTCTTGTTGTGGTTTAAATTAATTGAAATTCAGCAGTTGCACCCTTCACTGCACTGTCAGGCTAGATTTGAAGTAATTAAAGTGAAGTTTTCTGAAATTTCTCATTCGTGGCACCTGTACTTACCTCATTATAAACAGTGAGTGATTCATAGAGGTGATGCAATGCCAGTGATAATCTGAACTGCCGCAGCCTAGGATTTGGCTTTGCCATCACACACACACGCACACACACATACAGAGAGAAACGCAGGAACACATACAGACTGGCACACACACGCACACACACACACACACACACACACACACACACACACACACACACACACACACACACACGACTGCATGTCACCAACATGTGTTCATTGGGCAGCAAACTGCACAAACTTGAACAAAATGTAATGATTTTGTTGAGACTTACAGTTACACATAAACGTTTCAGTTCAGTTACATAGCAAGACTTTTTCAATACTATTTTAATATGTACATCTGCTCTCTCTCTCTCTCTCTCTCTCTCTCTCTCTCTCTCTCCTCTCCTCTCTATCCCCGGAATATCTGCGCATGATATTTAACTTCAGCCCTCGGCATCAACTATATACGAGGAATGACTTGCTTTACTTACCCCGCCCACGGATAGATCTCTACAAGTCAAGCCTTCTATTTTCTGGTAGTTCTGTCTGGAACTCATTGCCATTAAACATTAAATCATTTTCCGATAAAACCCATTTTAAACGTGCATTGCATACTCACTTCCAATCAGCGTGACTTCACAGTTTGCCATATAAGAATAGTACTGCTGATAACACGTAAACGTCAAACATTTTTCTCTTTCTCCTTACATTTGCTAACTGATCATCTATTGTCTTGTCGGTGTCTCTATACGCTATTGATGCTGCTGATTCTATGACACTGTCTTAGATGAGTATAATATTAATGCTGTGCACGTGTTTCGTTCTCTTGCTTTTTTGCATCGGAGGCAGTTACAAATTCTCCATTGTCATTTTCTTTCCTCCTTTCGATGATTCCCCTATTGTGTTTTTTTTTCCCCCGTGTTTTGCTTCCTCATCTTATTATTATTATTATTATTATTATTATTATTATTATTATTATTATTATTTGCATGCTGTGTTTCTTTTCCTGTTGTGTTCTCTTTTGTTTACAGGACAGCTTGTAAGACAGGCATTGAGTTGCCTAATGGCTTTATCCTGAATTAAAAAAGATTCATCATCTCTCTCTCTCTCTCTCTCTCTCTCTCTCTCTCTCTCTCTCTCTCTCTGTATCTGTTCAACTTTGTTCATGTTGCGTTGAGTTAAACATCAGGACAGATTGTAAGACAGGTTTTTGTAAACCTAAATCTATATCCTTGTGTAATAAAGTTTCATCATCATCATCATCTCTCTCTGTCGTCAATATATGTAAATTATACAGTACGTTGTGATAGTGTCAGTTGACCGAGTCTTTTTGCCAATTCCAGAAGCATTTACTTCACAGTATGGAACTGGAAGGCATGTCAACAGTTAACATGGCAGTCTTTTGTTTGAGCAATTAGGCCTGGATCAAAATTGTACATGATTTGTCTTTTGTCATTTGTTTTGGTTGTTGTTGTTGTTGTTGTTTTTGTTTGTTTTTTTTTTGTGTTTTTTTTTGCTGTTCCATTTCTGCAGGCTGTCTGGGAATGGAGGCTTAGTGAAGAGAACTTAGTTACATAGTATGTACACAGATAATGAGCAATAAAATAATCCGGCTTGCAATAGCCCATAGATGGTTGTGTTACGCCACCTTGGGCCGCAGGCTGGTCCATGTGCCCAGGCTGACACAGTGCTCAGTGGGTGACGACATGATTCAGCGGAAGTACACAGTCTTATAACGAAGCAGTTCTAGAGTCTTTGGTATGTTTGTGTGTGCAGACCAAACATGTTGACAGCAGGAGCAGTGAGTGCCATTATCGAGGCCTTTGTCATCAATGCTGAGCGATTCTTCCCGGGAGGTGGGCACATTTCTACAGCTTCCTCCTCTGTATTCTAAATTTATATCAGTCTGAGTTTCACTGCAACTGCCTCAGTCTGTTGCATAGATTGTTATCTATGTGTATAATTATGTTTGTTTAGGTTTGTTCTGTTTTTATCTTTCAATTCATGTCAATATGATGTATGCAGGTTTTGTGCTGCTTTTATATTTCTATTTGTAGTTTACAGTTTCTGAAGTGTTTTCTTTTGTTTAGAAATATTATTTGATATTTTTAAATGTTAGTCTTCCAAGGGTGGCAGTTTATGAACAAAGTATGGCTTATTATATGCTGTGGCATGTGGGTAATAACTATGTCCACAGATGTGTCCTGGTCCGTGATTAAGGACTTTATGACCTAGGCCACAAGGTCTTTAATCACACATCAGCAGCCTATGGTGATCTTGTCCATTATTACTTGCTTATTGTATGTCCCTTGTTGATGACTGTCTGATATCTAATTTCACACATGTATATATATATATATATATATATATATATATATATATATATATATATATATATATATATATATATATATATATATATATATATATATATATATATGTATTCCTCCCCTTCAGCCATATTTGGGTGCATTTTTGTTTAGTTACTGCAGTTTACCTGTTTCTAGAGTCCCCTGTGTTTGTGTCTTGTTACCACACACATTTCTTCAACCTACTAATAATTTTTCTTGCTGCACATCAGGCTCTTTTGGTACACTTGGCCTATTTCCATGTGTTAGTCTACTATACGTCATCCCACTACTGCAGTATTGGTTTTCATGCAGTCAGTACGTGTTTGCTCGGGTATGTAAACACCATACCACTATGCACTTTCCACTACTGACTCGGATTTTGTCAGTGTGGTTATGTGGATCAGCAGACTACATGTACTCTCATTAGTTTACTCATCACTTTGTTTCGTCACAGTCTAACCCTTTTCATCCTGATACACCCATTGCTTGAAATAAATGTTGACTGATAGTTCAAGGGTGGTGCCAGAATAGCTTGGCGCCTCAGGTGCCAAGCTATTCTGGCACCATCCTTGAACTAAAACAGTTGATCTGTCTCCTAATCTGTAATGTAGCCTTAATAGGACAATAAGCAATTTAAAAATAATTGGCCTCCAGATATAATGGGCTAATTGATTTCTTCACCCTCTACTGCATCTGTACAAGCACTGAGTCAGTTCCGTACCTTTCTCAGCTGTATGTAAGGGTTACATACAGCTGACAGAGTGGAAACCGACCTATTCCTTTTAGTACTGACTGAGGACCGCCGTGAGATTGCCTTAGTTGCCTGCTCGGTGTTAAAACCCAAATAACCAACCAAGTACTGAGGAGCAAAAGAAATGCAACATCATTGGAGTCTTGGGAAACACTTCAGTGTTTCCTATGACTCGAACGATGTTGCATTTCTTTTTCCCATCAGTATAGTTGTTGAACCCTCATGGGATTTGCAATTCTAGACTTCGTTACTGGAATAACACATGCTTGTGTTGTGATAGTGTGTTTACATGCAATAGTTGATAGACACCAAGTGATAGTGTGAAAACTAATATTGAAATCAGTTATAGCAGACTGATGCATAGAAGTGGGCAGAGTATACTTCCAGTCTAATGCTTCTAGGCCAACCTGGCTTTGTTGCTTTGACTAAAAGTCTTTTTCTTGTTTTATTTTGATTTTCAAGAACTAAGCTTTGATTGTATTGGCTAGTGATTGCAGCAGACAGTTGTCAGAAATTTGTTGTTTTCTGACCTTCTTGTCCATGTTACACAATGTGGTGAAAGCTTATTAAATATTGAGATAATCTTTTTTATGTCAACACTAATCAGGGTGGCATGGAAGCGCTTGTGTGTACTTGTGTTTTTGTTTATCATTTTGCGTTGTTTTAAAATTAATCATCAGTTTTCTCCCCACCCCTCACCAGCTGCAGAGTTTGATTTTCACTTGACTGGGCGTGGCTGTGCCCCACCCAGCCCATACAGAGCCACCCCATCAAGTGCTGTAGCTTCTCTGGCGGCCAATACCGTGGCCCAAGCTGAGGCACTCTTGCCCCGATCTGCCAGTCAGCCGGATGTTGTGGAGTCCCCTCAACAGGAGCCGTGCCCTGCACTAGATCCACCAGAGCGATCAACATCTTCACAAGAAGATGTAAGGACCGAGCCCATGAGTGAGCCATCCGACAGTGGAGAGGTTGTGGTGGGATGGGCAGATAACTCTGCAGCATACAGCCCGAGTGTGGAGGCTGTCAAGGAAGTGATGACTGGTGCCGGGCAAGGTGATGACAATATGGCAGCTGGGTCTGGTGACGGTCTTGTGCATACTGTACTGCCACCTACTAACCTTAGTCTTGCTGGTAGTGCACGCCAGCGCCCCACTATGCCTGCCTCCTCCTCCCTTCCTTCTGTCAGAGCCCCCTCAGGGAGCGTGGATAATGTACCGGTAGTGAGAGGGTTTGTCAGAACTGCCCCCACCACCCCCACCACGCCCAGCAAGAGCGTGCACTCGGACATGTACAGCACTGTCTTTGCACTGCACTCTCTTGGAGAGGGCGATGCAGCATCTCAGTACTTGACTCGGGTGCGCGCGCTGTGGGATGGGCAGTTTCAGGCTTCCCAAATCCCCACGTCCCACTCCCAGCGGCATCAGGCCCTCACGTCACAGGCATCACCAAGGGCAGCGGCAGACAGAGGGTGGTCAGCAGCAGGCAGCACAGCCGTCAAGCCGGGGCGGGGCTCTGGTCATGGTTCCCATGGCAACCAAGGTCAGAACCCCTTGCTGCAGCCAGCCTGTTTGCATCCTAGAGGCATTTATTCTTTTTTTTTCATTTGAAAAGTAGACTTATTTTTTGTATTTTTGGAAGCAGAACTTTTTTTTTTTTTTTTTTTTTGTATGAGTTCAGCCTGTGGGCTGCACATTAGACTAATGCCTTTTTTAGGCTTGTGTAAAGTGCTGGAGGATAAACTAACCCGCTTTTCAACACGCGATTGTTTTTCTGATGGCAAAGCACATGACCTCTCCTCTGAACTGCCCCCTCTGCCCTTCTTCCTTTGCCCTCCATTAATATTTGTTTCCAATTTCCTAGCTTGGTTTGGCCCAGCCTTGGCAGGCTTGCTTCTAGTGAACAGGGGAATGATTGTTGTCAGTTTCACCAGTCTCAGGTCTAAGCACTGATTCAAGATGTATTGTGACAGACAACAGTTAGATCCCCTGCCCCCGCCTATCAGGCACCCAATCGCCAGCCCACTGTATGTATGTGTATGTATGTTTCTCCTGCCTACTTCCTAAGTTCCGGAGAAAGACATGGGTTATATAAGAGACCTGATCCATTCTTATAAGGAATGGAAATGATTGTCTTATTCTATACCTGCGTATTTCTCTGTGGGCTGGCGATTGGGTGCCTGATAGGCGGGGGCAGGGGATCTAACTGTTGTCTGTCCAGCGCTGTGATTCCCCTTGGTTTGAGTACTGACAATTCTGCCAGCGCTAGCCTCACCTATCTGGTTTGTGAGTAAGATGTATTGTGGCATTACTCTGCTCTCATATTGTAGACTATGAGGAATGGTACTTATTTTGAGCATCATCTGAAATTGCATGCCATCACTTTTATAATCTGTATGACACTAGTTCATGTAGTCTAAGAGTTTAGTGGCAGTTTATGATCTGTATGTACACTGACAGTCATTCATATAGCCTGAGAGTTTGGTGGCAGTTCTCTGGCAGCTGTGCATATATCACAGTTTGACAAAGCACAGCAAGACTTACTTTGAACATTCACTGATGATTATGTTTATGCAAGACCTGATATTAACCCGTATCATGCTGAGGCTAAAAGCTTCAAATTTGTACACTGCCATATGCAGGCTACATTGTAGTATTTACAGATAAGGATATAGACCAATGGCTTTAGTTCAAGGGTAATGCCAGAAAAGCTTGGAGCCTAGAGGCACCAAGCTAATCTGGCACTACCCTTGAACTATTTTAGTTAAACTTATTTCACACACTGGTGTATTCTGAATGATAAGGGTTAATACAATATTTTAGTGATGTCAAAGTATTAGCAGAGTTTTAGATACATGTAGTGCAGTTAGTTGTAAGTCTAGGTCTAAACTTGAAAGTTGAATGTATGTGCACAATAAAAACAGATCATATTAAGCGAAATGTCCGCAAGTTAAAAATTGTGTACATATACCATACCTTCAGTTTCATACCACACTTTTTGTTTCCTTTATACCTAAAATGTGCTCAGAAACTAAATTTTAGTACATACATATTGGTGGTGATTGCTTAGTAGAAAGTTCATAATTTTCATGTGCATGGTGGTAGTGTGCTGCTCTGTACCTGAAATATCCCCACTTATTTTCTGTTCTATTGTACTGGTAGTTACTTTACTGCTGCCCAGTGCATCGTCATATCCATTTGCATCACTCCCTACATATTCTGTTTCACGTTTGGATCTGTTGGTGTACATGTAACTTGCAAAATACACATACATGTATGTGAATGTGTATAGTTGTGTGTGTACATGTAAGTTTGTATTGTGCTTTTCCTCTTATACGAATGTATCTGGCTGATCTTAGTGTGGGTCTACATGTTACATCTAATACAGACATGCATATTCCAATTAATTTAGTGCTATATTTGCCTGAGTTATTAACATACAGCACTTTTTCCCTTTCAGTTCAGTTCAAGGGTGCAGTGTTTCACTTTTGATGCCCTAACTGGGTGTGTTCTTGGTTTTATGGTTTTTGGCATTTTAGTTTTCAGGAATGCAGTAGTTTGTTTGAAATTTGGTATTGTGCTTTTTTGTTGTTGTACATGCAGAAGATTGCTCTCTGAAAGAAACACATTTTAAACATGGTGTAAATCTATTATGTACCTAAGTTTTGCTCACAGGTAGTGCTGTTCGTTTTGTATGTACATGTCTTGCAAATACCATGTTTCTGTCTTGACAAGTGTGATTAAATGGCTTCTGGTATTAAAAAAAAATAAAATGCTGTGCATGCACATGTGCATGGGTTAATGGGTAGGATTTATTTTTGTTCAGCTCGGTACATGCAATGCATACGGTGAATGAGCAATTTTAGTTGACACCTTTTCTCTTATATATTGCTTTTGTGTTATTACTGTATGAGTAGTTGACTTACCTTTTCAAGTTGTGCATGTTAGATGGACTTGAACTTGTTTTGGTTTCATGACATTGTTAACCTTTGGCTGTTGGTAACACTTTTTGTCATGATGATTCCTTTAGGAATCATCGTGACAAAAAGCGCTATTGACAGCCAGAGAGTCAAATGTGTAATAGTTTTTGGCCATGATGTCCAAAATCACAGACCAGTATGCAAATGGTCCTTCTCACTGAGTGCTACAAGTACATTATTTCATGCATGGGTGTTCGTGATAATGTTTGTTTCAGTAAGGAGTCTAGAGATGTAGATTATTCATTTTACATAAAAGTGCGGAAGGCTGTGAAACATGAAGTATAAAAGAAATGAAGTTTATTTGCATTTGTTGCAGTTATCACATTCAGTTTGCATGTTTAGTTATATTTTATGCAGTCTTGTGATCTGTTCACTTACATTTCCATTTTAGTTTGTCATTATAGGCCTGTTACATGGTACGTTTTTATTGGTATAAATGTGTTTTGTTTGTTTATCAGACTTGATGCAGCCTGCCCCATCACAAGAAAGTATTTTTTTAGTCTTTGGAAATGTATGTTCCTTTCAGAAATCGACTACTCTATGTTGGGACCATTTGAGAGCCCCTCCCAAGACATGCCGGAAGTGCCTATCACCACATCTGCTCCACCCCCTAGTGTAATTCAGGCTCCACTCACTAATAGCTCCGCCCCTCCCACACTTCAGGCCAGTCCTGTCACAACAAGTGCCAGTCAGGCTGCCAACAATATTTCACCTACAACAGCAGAAAGGTTGGTACTTCTTTTTGTCTACTGTATTGAATATACGGTAGGCTTTAGGATAGGGCTGGTCGGAGCGCGTTCGGTAGAATGCAAAGGACATAACCAGTGGGCGGAGCTCATGGTCTCGCAGAGAAGTAACAAGATAAAAATGACATCATGTCTAGCCACTCTAACCTTGCTGTTGAATGTCGTTTTGGCACGAAGGGCCGTATGTGCTTTTGTATGTATGTATGTATGTGTGTGCGTGCGTATGTATGTAAACACGAGAATCTCCGATATTACTGTACGCACAAACCTGAAACTTATCAAAATACTTTATTAAGTGGGTGGCTAAGAGAGCCTCTGAGCATATTGTGATTGGATGTCTCATTGAAGACATAAAAGGCCATATATAGAAAGTCAGTTGACCCAGATTAGAGTTCGCAATTTTGATTATAAAATGCACTTGAAATTTTGGATATGGCTAGTTTGTAGAAAGACATTGGATGAGTTCGTTAGCCAGCTTTGTACCTCTTCAACTTTTTTGAAAATAAAAGTTCCCATGTGGAAAAAAATGTCAGAAGTAAGACTCCTTGATTTCATCAGAAGAATCAAACAGCGACGGTGACGTAAAAGCACCAAACGCGTCGGTGTTTTATACAATGTTCCTGATTGATGCAAATCACCAGCATATCGGTGTTTTACATGTGTATGAGCTGGCGCGATGTTCTCCTTCATTTATTTTAGTATGATATTTGCAAAATTATTGTGGAAAAGGTGGAATTTGCATGCAAGCTCTTACAGAAGAGGCTTTGTGGGCATCACAGATTTGAACATTTGATTTGGCTAATTACAATTTGGCCCACTATGGCACCAGCCTCCATGTGGCATGGGTGGGTAGTCTCCTCAGTCACTGACTGAGTGGGCTAGTGAAGGGGTGCCATCTTTGTCCAGGGTTAGGACTTGACATCAGCAGATATGTTGTTCAGTCTTTTTCACTGGTCTGGTTTTTAAGGAGCTGTGCTAACCCGGGTCTTACCATGTTGGATTGGTCCTTAAAATTACTCATTAGTTTTTGGTCCTTTGGATCCTAAGTGTTTGCCATGCTTGGAGACCCGTGTCGGGGGAGAAGAGGATCCTGGTGGCTGAAACACTCCACTTTGGCTTTGACTTCTACCTAAACGGGAGCTAGGAGTACCGGCCTAGTCAATCGGCTCTTGTCACATTGAGCCCTATTCCACTGTTGACATGCAGGTTGATATACAGAGCATCACGCTATAGCCTCTGCTGCTGATTAGGTGCTTTACGCCAGTAGTCCCCTGCATTTAACAATGTGATAGAAGGCGGTGGCTCAGACGGTACAATCGGGCTTAACCTCCTGAGTATATATCAGGCAGTCTCCATTGTGCGTCGGCTGGAGACCCACCAACATGCACTTTCCCTTGTTGGGTTCGGTGGTGGGTGGGGACCTCCGGGGGATGAACATCTCTACTACTATAATATGGAAACCACAAAAAAACAAAACAAATGGCACAAAAGCAGCACATAGCCACCGACATTGTAATTGATAGTGACCGACTGTGAGGAAGTGATGCGTCGGCCATCTGGCCTTGCTTCCTCATTGTCCATAGCAAGTGAAAGAGAAGCCTGTTTTCAAGCTGCATCCTTTCCTGGTGGGGGAGACCCTCGGGAGCCGTGTTGGCAAGCCTAATGCCCAGCGCCTCAGGTCTGGTGACTTGCTGGTAGAGTGCCGTACGCGGGCACACACCAACGGGCTACTGAGGCTCTCTTCCATTGGAGACACTCCATTGGAGGTCACACCAAAACGATGAATTCTTATAGAGGTGTGATAAAAGATCAAGCATTGGCAGAACGGTCGGAAGATGAATTTGTACGGAACCTTAAGTCGCAGGGGGTGACTTACGTCAAGCGCTTCGCTTCCAAGCGAGGTGGTAGGGAGATCCGTCTCCCTACCATCATCCTGATTTTGGCACCCCCACCTCTCCTACTACCATCTGGGGAGGTTATTACTCCTTGAAAGTGAAGAAGTATGTTCTTCTCCCCCTCCGGTGCTTTAAGTGCCAAAAGTATGGCCATGGGCAGAAGCCAGGCAGAGGGGAAGCCAAGGGGGGGGAAGCCTTGGTGCAGCTGAGGCTGCGTCGAACTCTAGTAGCACCTCTGTGTTTACATTCAGTGCTGCGGTGGCAGGCAAGCGCCCCATCAAAGATTTCTCATGTCAAACCCCAACTTCTTGGTTGGGGGCGGAGCCTTGGCTCCTCTCGCCCCTGGAGAGTAACCCTCCTCCAGTGGTGACGAGGAACCAGGGAACGCAGAAGGCGGACACTACCGGTCCATTAGCACCACCTTCTGCTGCCCCTAAGTCTCAGCAACCACCCAAGCCTGTCTGTCTACTACAAAGGCTTCTGGCTCTGGTCAGCCTTCTAAGGCCGCTAACTCTAGCGACAGGAACGCTGCCCAGAACCAGGAGTCCAAGAAAGCTACAGGACCGCTGTGTGCACAGGCCCAGAAGGGGGACACTGATGTCCCCCTTCAAAATAAATATGCAGCATTGGAGGAGCAGATGGAGGGAGTTGAAGTTGTCATAGCTGGTGCTGCGGCAGCTCCACTCCCCTCATCTCCGAAGAACCAGAGGAGGCCCGGGAGTCGGTCCCCCTCTGTTTCTTCGACTCCTTCCAAAGCAAAGGAAAGGGGGGAAGAAACTCTTCTCCCTCACATGAGACCTAATCATGTACTCTCTGCTTCAGTGGAATTGTCGTAGTTTTCACGCTAACTTTGAGGAATTGCGTCTTTTAGTCAAGTTCAGGAGACTTACCTGAAGACTTCTGACCCTGTCAATGGTTTTAACGCTATCCATAACTAGGCTCTGATTCGGAGAAGCGCTCGGGTGGAGTTGCTCTTCTCATAAGTAGCCAAATTTTTTGTAGCCCCGTTAGCATCGACACCTGTCTTCAGGTGATGCAGCTCGGGTTACCTTAAAGAAGACCATAACCATTATGCAGTGTTTACCTGCCACCATCCCTGCAGGTCTGTAGTAATGATATTTTTAACTTAGTAGATCAGCTGCCCCCTCTCTTTATTCTCATGGGAGATTTTAACAGTCACGCGCACCTGTGGGGTAGTGACCAATATGATGGCAGAGGTCAGATGTTAGAAGTTGTTTTTTTTCTCAACTTATGTCTTTAACGATGGCTCACCCAGCTACACTAACCCAGGTTCATGATCTAGTTCTGTTCTAGACCTCACTGTGTCAGTGTGTGATCCTTCTCTCATGCTGGACTTTGACTGGAAGGTTCACATTGACCTGTATGGTAGTGACCACTTCCCAGTAGTCCTGTCATCGGTGAAGAGAATCCACCAGTGGGGCGCGGAATCTCAAAAAAGCTAACTGGCCTCTGTTCGCCTCCCTCTGTCAGTCTCGTATTACAGAGGAGGTGATCATGTCAGCTGATGAACCTGTTTCTTGTTTTACTTCTATTTTGTTGAACCTAGCAGGTGAGCCCATCCCTAAAACTTCTACATCAGTCCCTCGGAAGTCGAGAGTACCATAGTTCAACAAAGAGTGCCGCAAGGCCCCAAAAATGCGCAAATCTGCTCAGCGACGTGCTTTTCATAATCCATCGCAAACGAATATTTTAACCTTTAAAATACAGAGAGTGAAAGCCCGTTACATTTTTAAATGTGAACGCTGTGCTTCCTGGAGACGTTTCGTCTCATCTTTATCTTTTAGGACTCTGTCCCAGAAAGTCTGGAAGGCTGTTCGAAGAATTAGGGTCAGGGGTGGCTTGGCTTCTGTCTCTGTCGGCCATCTTAGAGATGGTTCCAGTTTGGACACAGATAAAAAGGCTGTGGCCAATTTGCTTGCCTCCAACATTACCCATATTCTTCAACATAGCATTATTCACCCTTCTTCCAGAGAGAGAAGGAGAAGCGAGAGTCTTGTATTTGTGATTTTAAATCAGATAACTCGGAAGACTATAATACCCCTTTTACATTATCAGAATTGCAGCAAGCCGTGCAGAAATGTCATGACTCTGCTGCTGGACTAGATACCATCCACTATCAGCTCCTAATGCATCTGCCTGAGAAGTCATTGGATCTGGATAACTGGCCATCTTGTGCAGGACTATTGTTTTAACTGGTTTTGGGAATACATATATAACTCGCTCACAAAAGGTGCCATGCAGATAACACACACACACACAAAAAAAACATTGGCTGAAAACAACCTGACAAGATTTTCTGCATTTGGCATCTCAGTTCAGCTGAGTTTTTAAAACTATTTTGAGTGGTTTTGGAGAAACTAAGATTTTAAAGCTAGAGGTGTAAAATGTGTCTCTTGTGACATGTGACAACAAATTCTTTCATTTTGTCTAAACTATAGGTTAGATGATACATGTAATCGATTAAAACCATTCCTTTTGGTATCCTTGCAGTGAAATATGTCTGCTAACCAGAAACAAGATGGGATGAACCATAACCCACAAAGTCCCTTGTATATGCAAGCTGTCCTTTCTGTCAAGGGTCTCTACCTGTTGTCCTTGACCCTAGATGTGAGAAAAATGGTGACAAAACTAGAATTTCACTGTACAATTTCAGTTTTGTTATAATTTGTGTAAAGTGAGGTTGACCTTACCTGGTTGCATAATATTCTACTCTACATGCGCATGCTCTTTTTTTGACAGCACGTTGGTGGGTGTCTGAGTGAGTGGGTGGGTGAGCGAGTGAGAGAGAGAGAGCGAGAGAGAGAAAGAAATACGTCATATCTAGAGTATTGCATCAATGTCTGCGTGGTGATGGAGTTACTGCTTTTATGTCGCTGTCACTGAGTTATTTTTTTCCAGTAGTCAAAGTTTTTTACTTTTTTGTGTGTGAATAGATTTGATTTTCACTGAAAAAGTGTAAATATACAAAGCTGGCAAATGAACTCATCCAGTGTCCTTCTCCAATCTAGCTATATGCTAAATGTCAAATTAATATGACATAAATTACGGACTCTTATCTGGGACAACCGACTTTCTATAAACAGTCTTTTTATCCCTTCAATGAGACATTCACTTTTAATTTTCTCAAATCAAACTGTCAGAGAGAGAGAGAGAGAGTATTGTGTCATTTCATGGTTAACAATGACGTGTCTGGTGCTTTGTGTCACATCAGCAACAATGTATAACACTGACACTTTTATGTCACTCAATGTCTGGAAGTCGAGAATTCTTCATCTGGACATTTTTTTCTGTGATGAATATTTTTTTTTTTAAGTTGAAAAACTACAAAGCTGGTTAACGAACACATTCAATGTCTTTCTTTAAGCTAGTTCTATCCCAAAATTCAAGTGAATATAACCCAAATTACGGACACAAATGCAGGTCCACTGACTTTCTATAAACAGCAATTTTTGGCTCACGTGCCAAGCAAAAGTGAGTATATGTTCTAAGCCAGTGGCCGTCCGCCCGCTGTCGTCCATCTGCCGTCGTCCGTGGTAAACTTTAACGTTGGCATTTTCTCGGAGACTATTAAAGCTACAGTCTTCAAACGTGGCCCAAGGTTACTTTGTGGCAAGACCTTTCAAAACGTACCAATTTCAGTGACCTCTAACAAAGGTCAAAGTCACAGGGGATCAGGAAATCTATCAAAAATAGCTATATTTTGACATAATTTATTTTTTCTCAAATACTATTCACAGCTTCAAACCCAAACTTGGTACAAAGATACTTGGTGGTAAGACCTTTCTATAACTAATTTGGTTGATCCCTCGGAAAGGCCAAAGGTCACAAAAACTCAAGAAATAGGTCCAAAACAGCCATATTTTGACAAAAGATGTTTTTTCTCAAATGCTATTCACAACTTCAAATGCTATTCACAACTTCAAACCCAAACTTACTAGAGATACCTGATGGTAAGACCTATCTATGCATACTAATTTGGATGACCCCTCGGAAAAGTCAACGGTCACAAGAGCTTAGGAAATAGGTAAAAAATAGCCATATTTTGACAAGAAATGTTTTTTCTCAATTACTATTCACAATTTCAAACTCAAACTTGCTATAGAGATACCTGATGATAAGACTCTCTATGCATACTAATTTGGATGACCCATTGGAAAAGGTCAAGGGTCACAAGAGGTTGACAAATGTGTATAAAATGCCAATGTTTGATAGAATTGTAGTAATTATCAACAATTTTGCAAACTTTTCAATCAGATTTGGCACAAAGGTAGCTGATGATAAGATCTTCCTATGTATACGAATTTAGTCGACTCATTGCAAAGATCAAGGGTCATGGGGGTTTGACAGATGTGTGAAAATGATTAAATTTTGTGAAAACGTGGATTTTGTTCATGCAGAAACCATCCCTTATTGTCACATGTGGATCAGTTATACACGTGAGCCATAAGGTCTTTGCCTTTCTTGTTCTCTTTAATGAGATCCAATTTAATAATAATAAATAGTTCTTGTATAAACACTGGACCCACTGCGCATGCACAACAGCACACCCTCTCCCTCAGACACCCGCACAATTATACACTACTTTAAACCACCCCATCCCTTCCCATCACCTTACATCCACTTCCCTCTAGAATCAGAATAAAAGGCAGTCAGTCAACAGTTACTAAAGGTGAGCTAAATGTTAAATGCCCTATGATTTTCACATACACCTCAGCGGCATAAAACGCCTCAAGAGTGTCAGGCTAGTGTCGTAGTATTAAAGAGTGATTCTTTTTTTGGATGAGTTTGTTAGCCAGCTTTGTACTTCTTCAACTTTTTTAAAAATAAAAATTAATTGCAGAAAAGAATGACAAAATTAAGAGCCCTTGACTTCTGGAGAAGAATCAGACAGTGATGTAAAAGCACCAAATGTATCACTGTTATACAATGTTCCTTATTGGCGCAAAGGGGGGTTAGTTCAGGTGGAGAGAAATGACTTGGGAAAAGGCTTAAAAACAGGAACAACTCGAAATGTTTCTAAAAGAAAAATGCATGTGAGCTCAAACAATACGGTAGACTGTGGGGTGAAATCCTCATCTTGTTACCATTCCTGCTCACGTTTTGATATAAAAAGCGAGTTGTATGATGACAATTATACTGAGAAATGACGCAAACAACATGCATTATGGCCGTATTATGCTCGATTCCACCACAAGAAAGAGCAATAAAGATCATCCATTTAGGTTGTTTTTTTTTAAACTTATTTTTCGCATCAAACATTTTTACGCTGATATTACACATTAGGTCATATAAAGTAGTTATGGTCTGTTATGTGAGTAGAGGGTAGTTTGAGGCACCTTTTGAACATTAGCCATATATGTTTTCAGTTTGTGTTTGTGGATGATTCTTGGCTCACATGTGATAGCAAAAGCGAGTCTGTGTATTGGTCCTCCGTCGTCTGTCCATCGTCTTTCAGCATCATCCGTCGCCTGTCATAGGTCATAAACATTAATGTGGGCATGTTCTCGGAGTCTACTCAAGACACAGACTTACAGACTTGGCTCAAATATACTTTGTGGCAGAACCTTCCTAAACATTCCACTTTTGACTGACCTCGCTCAAAGGTCAAAAGGTCTCAGGTCAAGAAATAGGTAAGAAAAATTGGCCATTTTAAAAGCAGTATCTTCCATGTCAGGCTTCGATTGCTAAGATTCACAGATACCACAGGTTATCAATGTTGTCTGGCCTCAACTATGGCTCTTCTACCCTTCTTTTAACCCTTATCATTCGGAATATACCAGTGTGTGAAATAAGTTTGACTAAAATAGTTCAAGGGTTGTGCCAGAATAGCTTGGCACCTCTAGGCGTCAAGCTATTCCGGCACCACCCTGAACTAAAGCCATTGGTCTATACCCTTTTCTGTAAGTACTATAATGTAGCTTGCATATGGCAGTGTACAAATTTGAAGCTTTTGGCCTCAGTATGAGATGGGTTAACAATCCATGTAAATAGGCATATTACCAGGGTTTTCCACTGCCTTTTGAGTGTAATAGAAGAAACTCTCTGTGTCAGGAGAAAAAGAGTAGAAGAGTGTTCATTTTACGACATTCAACCTCATAATTTAAGTTAGCCCCTTTGTTTAACATACTAAGAACATTTATAAAGGAAATATTGTGAACTATTAACCATTTACTCTCTGGAGTAGGTTGCTATAATCAAAATTGTCTTTTGTCAAATACTACTTTGCACTTTAACCGATATCATACTGAGGCTAAAAGCTTTAAATTTGTACACTGCCATATGCAAGCTACATTATAGTACTAACAGATATGGATATAGACCAATGGCTTTAGTTCAAGGGTGGTGCCAGAATAGCTTGGCACCTAGAGGCGCCAAGCTATTCTGGCACCACCTTTGAACTATTTTAGTCAAACTTATATCACCCACTGGTGTATTCCGAATGATAAGGGTTAAAGCCAAATTTGCTACACAGATACCTGATGATATGACCTTCCTGCTCGTTCTAAAGTGGGCGACGCCTCACAGGTCAAGGGTCACAGGAGGTCAGGAAATGTATGATAAATGCATTTTATTGGCATTTTTGCAAACATTTAAATCGAACTTGGCAGAAGCTAGTTGATGATAAGACCTTCCTATGCATGCTAAGTTGGCTGACCACTCGTGAAGGTCAAGGGTCATGGGAAGTTGACAAACGTATCAAAATGCAGGTTGACAAAACAAGGTTTTGCAGGTGCTATTGCCATTTGACATTTAAACACCTGCTTGTATGAGCGATGTGTCAGAAAGGTCAAGGTCACAGATCAGTCACATAAGGTCAAATCAATGATATGAATCAGTCATGAGGGCTTTGCCATTCTTGTTTCACATTTAACTGACATGGTTCCCTCATCACATTGAGCCATACAGTCAAAATTGCAAATTTGGGAGTTGCTTTATAAAAGCTACAAACCAGTTCTGAAGATGGATGTCATGATAGTTCAAGGGAGGTGCCAAAATAGCTTTGCGCCGACAGGCACAAGACTGTTCCGGTACCACCCCTGAATTGTCATGGTCCGTCCATATCCTGGTGTGCTGTGTCAGGGTTGAATGGGTTGTGTATTATGAGTCACTGGGGTGCATTCAGCAAGTATGTCTGTCTGTACAGCCCTGAGGGTCCACACAGTCCAAAGGTCCAGAGACGGCAGACAAAGAAGCCAGCACCTCCACCTCCACCTGATCGGCCATACACTGTGTCTGTTTCTGCCATGGCTAGGAGCACTGAAGCTGCCAATCCATACCTGACATGGCCACGCTCTGCTCCTCTCGCCTCCCCCGATTCGCCGCAAGGTGAGGCTGATCATAGTGAAAAAGGCCAAAATTCACCACCAGAACGACGCACATCTGGCCACGGGGAAAGGCCGCATGGGCCACCACCTGAGCGGCCAGTTGTACCAGAAAGGCCAACTGCACCGCCACCTGAAAGGCCAAGAGTGCCACCTACAATTCCACAGCAGCCAGGGAACCAGTCAGGGATGGTGGCAGGTGGCCATCAGAGATCGGCATCCACAGGGGCCATGTACATCAACACAGGGGCTGTGACGGTCAGCACTACCAGCACCACTACAGGTAGTTCGTCTTCACACGAAAGCTTACAAGCAGGGCAGGGTTCTTCACTAACCGCTGGTGGGCAAGGGTACGTGATGCCTTACGGAACCAGTACTCTGGGTCGACATAGCAGCATGCGACCCAATAGACCTAACCCTCCTCCACCGCCCCCTCCTGTCGCCCATAGAAACGAACAAACATATCTGTGATCAGCTTTAGTGGATGTGAATCGGTGCATCTTTTTATTTTCATTCATTTTTTTATTTTTAATTTTCGTTCCTTTAGATTGCTATCGATGTTAAAAGTGTGTATGAGTGATAATCTTTGTTATGTCTTGTATTGCTTTCTATATTCCAAGCATAAATGAGCTTTCTTCATGTGCGGGACATGTGTCTTCAGCGTTTTTGAAATTCATTCAGAAACAAGTTTAGAAGAGTGACTTTTGATCTCAGTGGCAACATGCATAAGACTGGTATTATGACAGCCCTGACTTGTGCAAGCAAGTAGAAAAGGTTTGTATTAGAAGATTACTTATTTTGACATTATCTCAGAGACATCACCGCAGTGTTGTTTTTTCTGGGTTGGGAGTTTGGGGGGGGGGGGGGGGTTGCATTAATTTCTCACCAATATTTACCTTCCCCCCTTTACATGAGCTGTTTCTTATGCATATTGTTTTATAAACACGCACTGACGTTAAGAAACGTAGATGTAATTTTTAGATCGTTCAGTTTTAGTCATATGTTTAATAAATGTACACAGTTTATCTTGTGCATTTCTGTTAACCCTTTCACTGCCAGAACTGAACAAGTCAAATGCAAGAGGCATATATCTACATTTGCCCATGCAGGTGCATGGGCTCATGAGGATCTGTGCCTTTTGCTGATCTCACTTTGTATCCATGTTCCAAGGATGCCTTTGGCATGGATTTAATGAACATTTCAGAAACAAAATCTGTGTCCACTGGCTATGAAGGGATTAAAGAAAGACAACACACAAGTTAGAAGAAACAACACCTTTGTTTAACTCATTCAGCCCAA
Organism: Semisulcospira habei; assembly: GCA_036245525.1. NCBI lineage: Eukaryota > Metazoa > Mollusca > Gastropoda > Semisulcospiridae > Semisulcospira > Semisulcospira habei. The sequence goes on from BTPG01000008.1 coordinate 157,429,225, forward strand.
AGGCCATATTTTCCAAATTTTGGAGGCATCATTTTGGAGACTATACATCAGTTGCAGCAGATGGGTCGACCATGATAATTCAAGGGTACAGGCGCCAAGCTAATCTGGCACATTATCATGGCCGACCCATCTGATCTCCTGCTGTAGCGTGTCGGGCCTGAATGAGTTAACTCACAAGTTGTGTACCATGGATGTTTTTGACAACTTGCAATAACTTATTGAACCTTTGGAAAATGATGTATTTTGCTTTACTATACATTGTATTGTTTGAATGTAGCATGTGCATGTCTTTTCTATCGCACATATTTTTTATGTACATGCTTTTTATTCTGAATTTGCACACTTGTATAGGTTGTTCATGTGTTTGTGCGAAATTTTCTGTGATGAATATGTTCAGTCTTTGTTTATTGTGTAATCTGTTATGTTTGTGAATCATTTTTGATGGTTCAGTGCAAGTTGTGTTCTCTCAGTGAGGATAGGCTTGGTGTCGTAGAGGTGATACGTTTGGTAAAAGGTGTATTTGGATGCGGCAAGACATACCTCAAGAGGCATGGATCCGTATACCTCTCCTCAGGTTGGAAGGGGTTATCAGGATATATACCTTATGCTGCCCTGTTGAAATTGTTGTGCTGGTTTGATTTTAGACCTTGCAGCATATAGCCATAAGGTCCAAAAACACAAACCAGCACACATTTATGATATCGTTTGACACGTGAGAGATTGTAAGTGTCTAGTATTCCAGTTTAGTCATGTTGCATATTCGAGCATCAACGTTTTTGTCGCTCACTGGCAATTTTTGAAATTGTTGGACCCTGTATAGTTCCCCTTATGAATTCGTTCAGGGACAATCTCTTGTGTACGTGTTATTTTAGTCTTAGCTTGTCTGATTTTAGTTGTTGACTCCCCACTTTACTTACGGTTGCACATTTGATCACACACATTGCACACAAACACCACAATTTACATAGCAACACATTGATTTTATTTGTTATGTGTGCAAGTTCTCGCTCTCATTTTGCCATTAAATACCATAGCATTATCCTCTTCTCCGCCAAGTAAAAGTAAGCAAGATCTAACTGCAAGAGACATAGATCCTCATGAACTCCTGTAGTTGTAGGGGTGCATGAGGATCTATGCCTCTTGCTGTAACCTCTTTGTATCCACGTACCTTAATGGCTGAGGCTGTGTGGCTTTGAATTAACCCTTATCATTCGGAATACACCGGTGTGTGAAATAAGTTGGACTAAAATAGTTAAAGGGTAGTGCTCGAATAGCTTCTGGCACTAACCTTGAACTAAAGTCATTGGTCTATATCTTTATCTGTAAGTACTATAATTTAGCTTGCGTAAGGCAGTGTACAAATTTGAAGCTTTTAGCCTCAGTATGATATGGGTTAATAAAGATTTCAGAAATACATTATGCCAGCAATGGTAGTGAATGGAATGATTTTCATTGAGTATAAACGGTGACAATGCAAACTACCTTATTTAAAATAATCCACACAGCTGACCTTTTTATATGTGTTTGACAGTTCCTGTGTTTTAAACATAGGCTGGAGACTAATTTATCTCCACATTTACTTTCCATAGAATCGGTCCTCATTGTACCAAGTTATGTTGTTTACATTTTGCTTTGCTGAATTGTGTTTACTGACTTTCAGGACTGTCTCAGAAGGTTTTATTTGTTTTTATGTTCATGAAACACCATCATGTCTTGGAGAGCAATCCTTCTTCTTCTTCTCGAACGCCATCACACTTGGAGAGCAATCATTATGTTAGGGAGTTTGGTTGTCCTTACCTGGGATAAAAGCTGTGGAGTAAATCTTAGTCTCAGTTCTGTAATTGACGCCACACTTGAATTCTGAAATGTCAGAATTAAGCTAACACATTGAGCCCTGACATAACACAATAGTAGAAAGAATTACCTTGACAGTTCAAGAGTTCCCTCAGGCTGTATTTGGCATCACCCTCGAACTATTATGGTTGTTCTCACACTGGTTGTCTCCCTTGATTCACAGTGCTGGAGTGCAACAAATCAAGAGAGGCTGATCTTTATCCTGAATTGTAATGTACTATGTAGTCCTTAGAGGACAACTCCCAAATTTGACTCTACGTGTTCATGGTATTGGCAAGCTTAGGTTGAGTTCCATACAAACATAATACATTTCAATCAAGTAAACCCTGTTTACCAAGCCAAGCAGTGTATCATTGATAGTATTTTGTTTGTCTTTTCTTGCCTGTGAAGAAATCTTGAACTGCCTTTCAGGTAATAAAACATTTTTCGCAAACGAAGACTTATGCAAAGCAGATGGTAGTACACTGTAACATTTTGTGCCTTGCTTTGCTTCAGTTTATTTGCATATCATTCTGTGTGATAAAACTACAGAACAGATGTGTGCCTTTGCATCTAAAAACATGCTGAGTTTAAAAGGATGTGTGTCAGGAGACAAATTTATGAAAAATAAATATGTTTGTTCATGCACATTTTGGGTTTGTATATTGAGCTTAAAAGATGTGCAACTGCAAGTCTCATTCAATTTGATGGGATGTGCACTCTACTCTGTTTCTAGACTTGATTTTAGTTTAACCTTCTATTATTATGTCATTCAGTTTATATCTGCAAATTCTTGGATACACATTCTATATCTGCATGTGTGGACCACAATACATATTTTTGTCTTAACACCAACAAATATTATTACCAGTACTTATGACAGTTTTTCCCCAACAAAAAATTCCAGGGTTAGGTCAGCCTCAGTAGAATGCAGTACAGGGGAACAATAAAGTCAGGCCACATTTCTTGTGTTATTGTTGTGCTAAAATGACAGGTTAATAAAGAAAACCATGGAACAAGCTAAAGGTTTATGGGCAGACATTGTCCTTTGCCTTTGTGTGGCTGGCTAAGGATGATGATCGATGGACTGCTGGCCAGGCATTTGATTAGGAGCCAGAGACCTGTGCATGTTACAACTGATTCCATCATATACTAGTGAGCAGAATACTAAGGCTAACCTGTAGTATATGTCTTTTTCATAGTTTTATGTGCTAATGATGTAGATGATGAATGCCGTCATATTATTCTGCCTGTTTGGGTTCCATTGTTATATTTGACATTTGCTATGTTTCTTTGAACAGAACAGATACAGGAAAACCAGCAGTAGGGCTGAGATAGTCCTCTGGTAACGTACAACTCTTTCCTGCAATCCACAGAATATCCCTTTAGTTCATTCAACACAGCCGTTCTGTAATGCTACCTTTTTATCCAACACAGCCTAGCTGTCTCTGCTCTTACATGTAAAAGGCTTCGCTTTACAAATGTATGCAGATTAGTTTTATGAAAGGCTTAATTGCTACAATACCAAGTTCTTTTTTTTGGTCCTAAATATGGAGATTGTTTTGGTCTTATGCGGTTTGTGATTTGGACTGGGTTGATCTTCAGATTGAGATGTGTGCTCCATACATTGGGGCTTGCTCTTGTAGTATTTGTGTATGCCTGTGTTGGATTCCATAGAAGATGCAAGTATTCACAACCAGATATACCCGTGTACTGGTCTGCTTATAATCTGGTCTGCATCTTTGAAAGATGCATGTGATTGTGAAGGTTACATTTTGCTGTTTGGAAAATGAATTGTGTTCTTCCTGCTGGACGACCATTTTTCCAGCTCCCGATGTCATCATTGCTTTTTTACGGACTTAACTCATTCGCGGCCAGCCACATCCGGACTCACAGCATAAGCCATGCATCCAGATGTGCCTGGCCATGAATGAGTTAACCCCTTTGTGCATGTGGCCACCAGTGCAGGTTACAGTATTGGTGGCAGTGTGCACAAGGGAGTTAAGAAATGCATCATTAGTGACATTAGACATTTCAGTTTGTTTGATGTTGTATGCATGTATAAAGTTGTTTGTGTTTGGTGTGCTACACATTTCTGTGCATCCCATCACTGCCATCTTATCCTTCCTTGTTTATGTATTAGGACCTTACCTTTGTTTTCGTTGTAATTTTCAACCATTTACTTTATGGTAGAAAGTTGGGTCAGAGGTGTACAGTTTAGAGCAAATCCTCCTTGTGCGATGCAATTACTGGTAGTGGTACTGCATTACCAGTGGTTGCATGCATACGCAAGTGTGGGTCAAGTAATGCTTGAAAAGTGTATTTTCAGAATAGTTTTGTTAGGTGAGAGGGGTAAGCAGTAGTGTATTTTGTGTGCAGTATCAATGTACAGCTTATGTTTATGTTGTGTACATATTTGTTAGCACCAGACAGCATTGTCATTGCCAAGATAGGGTGGTAGGAAATTACATTTTAATTAATTAATCTCTGTGCTCCTGTGACACTTGGTCTTCCTGTTGCTTTTTCACTTTTTAGAATCATAAAATGAAAACATTAACATACATTCTCACAAACATTAACAATATTCTGAAGCTTATTTGTCAGTAAGAAAATAAACTGTAGGTTTCACTTTGTAATTTAATGCATCTTTCTCATCATTGTAGAAGTTGTGTATATAGTCATAGACTTAACAGAGAATAACACATTAGCTTTTGAAGATAAGCTGGAGATGATTTAGGTCAACAAGAGGCGTAAATTCTCATCAACCCCTGCACCTTCATGGGCTCTTGAGAATCTGTGCCTTATTTTTTCAGGTGCAAGGAGCTCGCTTGGGATTGTGTGCATTTAAAGCAAAGGTGTTTTAACTCATTCAGCCCCGACACACTGTGCAGCAAGACAAGGATCGAGCATGATAGTTTAAGGGTGGTACCAGAATAGCTTGGCGCCCATAGGCGCCAAGCTATTCTGGCACCACCCTTGAACTATCATGCTTGATCTGTCTCTAGAATTGTAATACAGTCCTTCAGAGGGCAACTTCAAAATTGGGGGATTTAATTCCTGGGGTACCACCTCAGTCTGGTAGAAAATAGCCTTCCATAGACTGTTGATCATGCATCAGCACACTCAAACAGTCATATTGATACATTATGTGGATCCATAACTTGAAATTAATTAAGTCAGTGATCGCCCAAGTTACAGTTTCCATTTCACTGCGATAAATAACCTGCATCAGAAACCACCTTTCCTGTTGTTATTTAATTTATGGCAGTAGTGTCAGTCATATAGTCTTGAACGCAAAAGGTCCTCAGGCCAGCATTGGCTTGATTGCTTTTTGTTCACAAGGCATTTATTTGCTTATTCACTAAGTCTTCCTACACACGTGTGCATCCCTGTATTCCCATCACATGTTTGCATCATCTATACATCCAGCATGTGTCAAAATGTTTGCAACAAGGTGTGGTTTTTGGTCATATGTGCTTGAAAAAATACATCTACCAGTATCACTAATATTTCTTCTTGGATGAGTTTTCACTTTTGTTTTTAAATATCTTCTTATCACCCTTTTGCTGTTACATTTTTTTGCTTTTTCAGTTAGTTGTATTCTAACATTCTGATTTTTTTTTTCAATTTAGTTAACTTTTTTACAATCAAAATTGTACATGTGTGTGTCTCTTTGCCTAGGGATGTTGACTTCAGCTACCATGAGATTACTTTCCCTAGAACACTATTGGCGGAAAGATCTGCCCATCCAAGGTTTGCTTGCAGTGTGTATGCTTGGCTACTTTTAGTGCTGAATGTGTCATTACAAGCCGTCACTTGGCATGTGCACCGAATCCAAAAATGAACTCTTAACAAAATTACATAGTGGCAGAGTACATAATACAAAAGAGTTACTTAGTAGGCAAAGATTTGTTGCAGTTCATTTTGTGGCTCATGTGCACACTTCAAACTTGGCCCAAGGGTGCTTTGTGGTAAAGCCTTTCTAAACATACCAATTTCATTGACTTTTCTCAAAGATCAAGTTCACACGGAGTCCAGAAAGGGGTAGAAAATATGGCTTTGACACAAATTGTTTCTCATTGAATACGGTTTTCAACTTCAAACCCAGGCATGGTACAGAGATACCAGATAGTAGGACCTTTCTTTGCATACTCATTTGGATGACCTCGCAGAAAGTTCAAGGGTGACGGGAGGTTGGCAAATGTGCGAAAATGCCAGTTCTTCATAGAATTGTAGTTTATATCAAACTTTTCAATCAAACTTGGCATAACCTTTCTGTGCATGCTAAATTAGTCACCCCCCTCACAAAGGTAGCCGATGATAAGACCTTTCTATGCATACTACTTTAGTGGTCACCTTGCAAAGGTCAAAGGGATATCCAGAACTAGATTAAAAATGGCCATATTTTGACAAAATCTTAGTCATTCTCACAAAAGTCAAGGGTCATGGAGGGTTGACAAATTTGTGAATGCATTTTGAGAAAATAAGGATTTTGCTGGTTATGTTTAGACTTGAACCATTGCTCATTTTAGTGACCTGTTGGAAAGATCAAGGTCTCACTTATGTGGATTGGTCATACACATGAGCCATAAGGGCTTTGCCTTTCTTGTTTACATTTTTATTAGCTGATAAACTCAGCTTGTCACTATCAAGATAATTTAAGAAATTAAGAGCACTTTGTTTTAGAATTTCCTGTTGAAACAAAGAATCAGCCTGCATATAACGTTATAACTCAAAGCCACCAAGTCGAAACACAGTAATTGCATTCCTGTTGTGATATTGAATTTACTAGCGCTTTCTGTGTTGACATTGGAGTGAAAGACCTGTCCTGATTTCATAGTTTTCTGATGCACATATTTATGCAGCTGACCTTTAAGGTAGTAAAATTGTTGTTTCATTTACTTACTGGAGTACATTTGGCAGTGTTGATATAGTCAGTACATGTACATACATGTATTTATTCATTTAAAATGCATACTCAAAGTTGTACTGCTGTCATTTGAGACCATGATATATTCTTAAGCGAAACCATATATATGTAAGTAGTGAACGCATTCCGAAGACCGCACAGTGTACAGATAGCAAGAAAAATATGTTTGTAAGGTCTCAGAGTCTGCTATCAATGATTCCTGCTCTCAGTGGCCACTTTTCCTAGATTTGTCTTTAAATCTTTTTGGAAGTAATTGTCTTATTTAATATTTATTGTTTTCCTGTATTTTTTGTTTCCAGGAAACAAAAAGATATACACCACGCTGTTGTAAAAAGTTGGGGCAGTTTGCTGTGTGTACTTCATATTCTTCGCATGGTTTATTTGTGCCAACAAAAACATTTTCTTTTACTGTTTTAGTGTTCAGTGAGCAAGCCATTTCTGAGTGTTCTTGCATGATTTATTATCTTAAAATCTTAAGTGCTTTGTAGAAGTGCATTTACAGTCTGTATTTTGTTCCAGATTAGTTTCCATGTGGAGAAAGTAACAATATTTTGTTGCAGCTCTAAAATCGACAAATGCATGTATATATGTGATGATATCAACAGAGATAAAACCACACTGGTACAGAGTAGAAATAGAGATATCATTTCCTGATTGTGCTGTTGTATATTAGCAAGAGAGATACCTGGCACACTCTGTGGCACTGTTGTCACAAGTGTTCGACCCCGTCCCGGAGTCTTCCTCAGGTGAGGAAGACCAGGTTGGGGTCGAAACCCAGTACGCAATGTTTCTCGGGCCCACGATGGCCGCAGTGGGCCCATGTACGGCTGAGCACGGGTTCACTACGGCTGTCATGGGTCCGAAGACGTTTTCCTACTGGGGAAGCTTGTGACAGCCTTGCAACAGATTCTGCAAAGCGTATTTCTTGCTGACAGTGACACACTGGTACTTTTCGTTTCTCTACTGTATAGTATTGTCTACCAGTACATGTACCTTCTTGATGTGATACATTTACGTGTGCACATTAGTGAATGTTATTTTTCTGGTTTGTGAGAGCAAGTTACACACTTCAAATGAAACTGCATACAACAGGCAAAGACTACAAATGCTCGTTGGATTTTTTTAGAACTGACGTCATGCCATACTTGTAGTTGCCCATGAACCCCTTGTGCATGCAGTCACTGGTATCCTGTAAACTACTAGTGGCTGCATGCTTAACCCTTTTCATCCTGAAACGCCAATTGCTTAAAATAAATTTGACTACTAGTTCAAGTGTGGTGCCAGAATAGCTTGGCGCCTGACCCTGAGGTACCAAGCTATTCTAGCACCACCCTTGAACTACAACAGTTAACCAATCTCCTAATCTGTAATGTAGCATTCCTAGGACAATAAGCAAATGTTACAAAATCAGCCTCAGGATGTAATGGGTTAAGGGGGGCAGTGGAAACCTCATTAAGTGCACTTGTGTTAAATCCATGCATCCTGATCCTTCGCTGGCTTTAAACCACATCTGAACATTCTACAATTATTAATACAAAAATATTTATTTTACAGGACATGCTTGATCCTTATTCACATTATGTGCGCAGTCTGTGATCTTTGATACATGTGATCTTTTTCGCCACTTTTTCTGTTGGAAAAAAAGATGACTACCACGTACATTGTATCACAATCCTGCAGTTACCATCATTGCAACAAAATATACTCCACATTTTGGCTACCTTTGACTAGATGCTTTATAAATACAAGATACTTGTTCACATTACCTGGAACGCCACAATCAATTTTAGGCGGAGTTGGAGACAAGGTTGAATCTCATGAACCCCTGCAACACCAGGGACTCATGGGAATCTATGTACCTTCTAGATGAATCGGGCAGGATGAGCAACTAAAGGCAGATGTTTTCTTCTTCCTCCTTTTTTTTATTTTTACTTTTGCTGGTGGGCTTGTGCAAGTTGCAAACCAAATTTAATTTAATTAGCAGCAGCTATGTGCATTTGGACAATCTGATGCTGTGATTTGTCGTGTACCGGTACTTTGTCCGGTGTAGTTGTGCAGTTGCTGTAATCATCATATGTAATCATCATTCATTTTCTTTTTAACCCCCTTATGCATGCAACCAGTATAGTGTAAAGTGTCGGTTGCGTGTGCAAGGGGGTTAATTGCATTCCTGTGAACAAATCGGGTGTTTTCTCAAGCATATTTCAACAGTGCAGCAAATATAAAACAGTTTTAATTAATGATCATGGAAACACCTCTGTGAAATGCAGCCATCAGATCTGATGAACAGTTTCAGGCTCAGTAGATAAAAATGATTTGACCATGTTCTTTGAAAGGCCTGATTGTTCATCACAGTCATTCTTATCCCATTTAACCCCACAGACATTTTCCAATTATTGGAGGTGTCACATAGCTACTATGTACCAGTTGCAGGAGATGAATTGACCATTATAATTCAACGGTAGTGCCATATTAGTTTGGTGCCAAGCTAATCTGGTGCTACCCTTAAAATATGGCCAGTCCACCTCCTACTATAGTGCATCAGGGCTAAATGGGTTATTTATAGTATACCAACCAAACAACCCCCACCCAACTAAAAAGGGTATATTGGATTCATTTGTTCATCTGTCCACAGTTTCATTCAGGTGATATCTAACAAAGTAAATCGCTGAACCATATAAATACACCCTATCGTTACTGAATTGAATTTTAAAAAAATCCAGATTTTAGCTAATTATACTTTTAACATCTCACAGAAGATGATCCTCTTTTAAAAGACATGAAGAATGTTACCATTAATGTTTAAGTGACCATATCTGTTTGCACCTTTGTTTAGTGGATACATGCTTGTCTCAGACCACTGCACCAATTTGATCCAAATATTTAGGTGATTATCCTCTACGTCGAGGCAGAGTGCCATGGGCCAGAATGATGCCACTACCATCATGTTCAGTCCAGTCATTTTTTCAAACTCTGTACTGGCAATATTTCTTACACCTCAGGATCATTTTGTCACAGTTTTAGCTAGGTTACTTAAGAATAACTTTAAAAATCAACTTTCTTCCTTTAAGGTAGGTAATAATAATAATAATACCGTTATTATATAGGCGCTTTTTCTCAATTTTGGGGAAATCGACTCAAAGCGCCGCGCCTGAAACCCAACACACACACTCACGAAACAGACACGGATTTACGCCATTTAAGACAAACACAGTACAAGACAAACGAAGGGCCAGTCAGCTACTGAAGTTACAGAGATTTTTGATCGCTTGTATTTGAAATTTGTAAAGTGGCCTGAGACCGGTACCAAAGGTGGTGTGGTGGCCAGATGTACGTAGGCAATACCTGTACAAGCAGTACACTAATTTGATCCTAATTTGATACATGATACTCTCCTCAAGAGGAAGAAGTGCCATGAATGCAGTCTGCTGAATTCAAAAGGTCAACGTCACTGTAACTATCATATTTTCAGCGTACCATAGTCCCAGACCTTGAATCACCAACTGTTATCCCATGCACTGTTAGTGCGAGTCACTGTACAGTTGCTGACGTGGACAAAATTTGTATACACTGTCAGATGGGTGGGGGTATACTGCTACCGGTTCACAGCTGTGCAGCTGCCATGGTACACTTTGATTTGCATGTATAATTTATTCATCTATTCTTTCAGTGTTTTGGGGTACACACAATCTGCCAAATAGTAGTGTTTGCACTTCTCATCTGGGCATTTTAACCTTTTGGCTCTCAGCATCTTTTGTTGCAATGATTCCTGCAGGAGTCATTGCGACAAACAGCGCCACCTACAGCTAAAGGGTTAATATGAAAGTCAGTAATACATATATTTATGTATAATATTAATTGTATATATAACCCTTACACAAGAACTGGTCGGAAAATGAAAAAAAAAGCTACTGAGTATCTCACACTGTACATTTATTTCCCTTCCTAGTTTCAACATCCTCTTGACATAACCATAACCGAGCCTTTTGTTTTGCAATGCCATAATCGTGCATGTTCAAACTTTTTGTGTCATGTATTTTTTACACAAGTACATGTTGTACAATTTAAACACATGTATCGGTGTTTGTCACAAGTTAGATCATGCTGATGCAAAACAGAAAAGTGTAAAAAATTATGCTTCAAATGAATTAAAGAAACATTTTTATCTGACCATATTTTATTGCTTCATTATTCACTCTTTACTGGTATTAATCAGCTGTTTGTGTGTGTCTGAATGAGCGAGGTCTGAGAGTCCAGAAATATGATTCTGCCAACAAACAAATCGTCTTCATTATCTAAGTGCATAGCTCTATTCATAACTCTATACAGGCTAGTTGACACCAGGATGCTTTAAACAGACTTCAAAAACTTTTTCCCAAGTGACTCCCGGTAAAATCTGAACACTCTGTTTGACGCTTCCCTACAAAGCCTCAAACTATACTCATAATGGTCTACAGAAAATTTGCCCTTGGATGAAACACAAATGATGTTAGAGTCCTTTTCACTGAACACAAAAGTCAAAGAAGCAACCACCTCAATTTCTGTCTGTTCTCTCTGTGGCTCACTGTTCAAGCACACACTCCCATCACTTCTGATGACACAAGCAACAGCAGCAACCAAAAACTTCATGCTGACACCTGCGTCAAGAAGAGCAAGACATGAAGCATTGATACTTGTTGCCAGTAGTCCTTCAGCATCCTCAATCTCTTGCAACACAATCATGATAGATGATCTTGGATGCAAAGACACCATAACCGCAGCTTCAAACACATCACGAAGGATGTGCTCTCTTGACTTATCAGCACATTTGGGCAAACCAACCTTAGGTTTGAAGACCACCTCCACTGTGGCTTTGTCCAGGATTTCCTTGGACATTTTGACTTCACATGGTCCATAGACTGCTGCGCGCACGACTGTAGATCCATGGGTAAGTTCAGCACTACCATCGGGCTGTGACAAGTCTCCTATTGTACATGACATAGCTGGCAGACTTGCATTGACTGAACTTTGGTCACGAGCTTCCATAACCCTGCTGAAATAAATAATTCACAATAAAATTTCACAACAAATCCATGAACACATCAGGTGTGCCTATTTACTTTCCTAACTCTGAGCAGGGTAACTGATTTGTCCACAGACCACTGCATCAATGTATCATTGTGCCCACATGCCATGTTCCCGTGTCCCACATAGGAATGTGTCCACACCTCATTGCCTTATGTATCACTGTTGCATCCACAACCATTATGCCAATGGACCAGTTACTGGTAAGTCAGGCCTGGTTGACCTGAAACCTGATTTAAGTTTAAAGACAAATAGAGAAAAATGGATGGGTGATTGCATGGATGGATGTTGCTGCTGCTTTTATCTTTTACCTAGTATCGACATCATCTCTTTTTCCCGCATCTTTTCTTTTTTAGCCAGCTGATCACCAGTGTCGTAGGTAATTTCAAATTTGTATGCGTCAATAACCAAACAGAGCCATCTTTAAATAAAGTCATGTGGAATGACAGATCAGGCTGAGTGGATAGATACAATGGTACATGGTTCAAAGGTACGCTGGGTAATGCTGGGCACAATAACACGTTTTCACATCAGATTGTCACTGGTATGTGGGCACTTAGGCACAATTCACAATGGAATGTGGGCACAATCGTCAAGGTTATATATATAAGTAGGCGCACAGACATGTAACGCATTATCTGCACTAAAACAGTCTGACTAAAGACTGCGCTAATTATGATTATGAAGGTCCCAAGCTTACAACAATAATAAATGTGTGTAGTACGTATGTCGTACTTTACAATTAACAAAATAGAAGTAGAACAAACAATTATAACAGCTCTATGAAATCAGTTCTTGTGGTGTCAGTGAGACAGATGTTAACTATACTGTGGTCATAAGAAAACTGCAATAAAACTCTTACTCTGCTAGGAATATTCGCGTTTATTCACAGTATACAAACGCACACTTAAATTAGTACCTCAGTAGACACCATGTGTGAATAAGGATTATATCCCTTTGAAAATAGACCCTCAGCATTTATTTACTCAAACGTTACAAAAAAATGTTGATGTATTATGGAATAGCAGTTAGGAGAACGCGGCATCTTTTTTCTTAAAGTGACTACAAACACTTGAGAAAACGAAAGGCCTTGGGCGTTTTTACTACAAGATTACCAGATCGGCATGCATAACTCTTGCATGTTATGAGGTAAATCGACACGTTTGGAGAACCGGAAGTTAGCAAATTTGTCCGCAAGAACAAAATGTAGTTCTGAATCATTTCTCTGTTATCTTTATGTTTCTTATTAAAGTACGCATTTGAATCATTTCTTTCGGTAGATAATTATTCACTTCACTTTAATTTACTCTTTGCAAACAATAATGCTGTGTTTCAGCAAAGTAATCTCGTTTACCGGATAGCGTGTATCATCATCTGCTTCGATGCACGTGTGTTACCGTTCCGAAGATGACCTCCAAGTTTCTTGCACTGAGTGTTTCACGCCAGTTACTTGTCTGTGTCAAGAGATGCACATTAGATAAAGGTCGATTTGTTTTCACAGAGGCACCTGCGTCATTCACAGACAGATTCAAAGATGACACGAGGTTTGCATTTTGTCAGCAATTACTCACATCCGACGTATCTTCCGTATATTCAGTAATCTATTGATGCAGTTTTGTTTCGTGGGCAGTACGCTATTGTGCACACACTAAATCTACACTCTAACGTTTCAGCAGACCACAAGACAGTATCCAGTTCTCAAAGATCAAATTGCCCTGTTTTATCGCCAGCGTAAATAAATGACATACCAAAAACTACTGCACGGAACGATTGAAAATCGCAAATTGATGTTAGGTTGAAAATCATTGATGTTAGGCTTGGAAGGGTCTTTCTTTTATTAGTGCTGGATCCTGCTATTCCTATTACCTTACCTGAAATAATGAAGTTTGAAAGTTGTAAAATGAAAGATTTTCTGCTCTTCTCCTTTGTGCACAGGAGAGGAATTAACTCATTCTGTTGTAGTGTTGCTTCATCCAGCTTTTGACACCAAATTCTGTAGTGTCGCTGGCCATGTGCTGTATTTGTGTGACCGGTGAATGTGTCTGTGAATGTTTACGTCATGTCAGGATGCCTTCACAGTCACTTGCACTCAATAATACCTACTATAAAACAAGAGAAACAAAAATGTAACTGCGCACAGACTGTAGTATATTATGGTTCTAATAATAAGTAAAGCAACAATAATTAACAAAAACTCCCCGGTATGAGGCTGTTTAAGAAAAATGTATTCTCAGCTGGTCACAGTAATCAGGTGTTACTACAGTAGTGTAGTGCTAATATATGTATCTATACGTATCAGATAAAGGACAAAGTCGGAGAGGTCTTTGGTGAAAGAATTTTAATCAATAATCTTCTTTAAAAAAAATGACAAAGTCTGAAGTGCGCCTTTATAAAGAAAAGTCTAAAAAATGACAGACTTCTCAGCCTCCATTCAGGAGAGAATCTTCTTCCAAAATTGACAAAGTCCTATAGGCATTCTATCAGACAGAAAAACCATTATCGCCTAAGTACTTTTGATGCATATTTTCCGTACTGCATTTGTTGTCGTGTTGCATACTATCTGATTACATCATCTTGTATTTTAAGACAATGACAGTTTCAGGAAATTTTACGCAACCATCCCATGATACCCATGATTTTTGTTCTTTGAAGTCTGTGTACATATGTATGCATGTATTGTTTTTTTACATCACTGTGCAACCTTCAAGCTAGGGCGATCAAACATTACCTGTCGGCTAAAGTGACAACATGTAATAATTTTGCCACATGGGCCAACATGTTATTACATGTACATGGGCTTGCATATGTTGCATACTTATAGTAATAGACTTATGACTCAAATAGATTGTGGAAAGAAGGATAGTAATTAGTATAGTCTTCATTGTGGGAAGACACATACAACATTGATAATCCATTGTATCAGCAAAGTTTAATAATCAAAGCCTGCCATAGAGCAGATCACTTTAATGTAAATGATGTTCACTGATTGTACAGGGTTCTACTTCTAGTATCTTTGATCAATGACTTGTCCTGCATTTTGCTGAAATGTCTCTTATGAATTCTTTTATTCAACCCTTGCATGCCTACAGTATGATTTTTTTTCTTGACCATATAGTTTCATTGTGGTGACAAAAAAAAAAACATGAAGAAATAGCATGCAGCAATCAGTATTCCCAGATCACTACATTTGCCAGGGGGACATAAATAGGACAAGTGGTAAGTGCTGCTGACGGTACTGATGGCAACATGCGCAAAGAGGTTAATGTCTTTGATGATTCTGTTTTGTACAGGCATGTGCAAGGAGTCAGGAGTCCAAGGAAAGGAGACCGATTCTGGGACCATAGTCACAGGGGTGGTGCTTTTGACAATGGTGGTGGTGACTGGCACAGAAGGAGCCGCCCTCAATATGGTGATGGCTACAGGGGTGGCTACAGTCAATTACAGAGAAATGGGCAACAAGGGCACACATTACACAAGCCAAACTGGGATGTCAGTCAGCTGATCCCTTTGAAGAAAAACTTCTATAAGGAACACCCAGACGTAGCATCACGACAGCAGGTGTGTTTAGCCTTATGTTTTTTTGTTTTTTTTTCCTTTGTTGGTAAATCACCATTGTCATACAGTCGATCCATTTTCAGACACTGTTATGGGTGATGAAAAGGATCACCCATGGCAACTGAGAAAAGATTCAGAAATGTCTCAAGCTACTATCTTTTGAGCCTTGGTAGCCTAAACTGGTATGAGCTTTCATCATCCCTGATTGTGATTGTTCAGCACAATAAAATTATACGTACTGCAATGAATCCGTTGTCTACCTGAGTACCTCGTAGAACCATTGCTGTACCTGTAATTTTTAATGAGCTTGCCAATCTGCAAGACTATTATCACACATGAATCTAACACGTCTTTGGTCTGAACATTTAGATCAGGGCTGCCTGACACCTTACTTCAAGAGCAAATGGAAATATTAAGATCATAGTAATAGTTGGTACACAACAGGGAAATGAAAGAGTAAATGGAAATACAAAGATCAGAGGTGGTACGCAACAGGGAAATGAAAGAGTAAATGGAAAAACAGATATCATTGGTGGTACACAAAAGGTAAATGAAAGAAATGTGCCCGAGGTTGATATTTACTGAATCAGAAAGCACATTATACAAGTATGTACAACTACAAGAATGCTCTGAACTGAGACAGCTCTGTTAACTTTGTGTGTCTTCTGCAACATTTTAAAACACATAAACTTGGTCACATCAATTTGTTTGCAAGCAGATCCATTGGGATCTGTTTTGAAGATTATTGTAGACAGATTTGTGTCAACTTTACTTCCACCAAATGGTTCATGCAACAGTGCTGCTTCGTATGCTGGTACTGTGGTAGTACATTCTTCTGACTACACAGCCATGACTTTAATCTGTTCAGTGTCAGACTGTGTTTCTGCAAGTATTTGTTAATTCCACACCAAGAAACCCTAGATGTCCCATGAACATGGATTTAAAGAGGTGTCAGCAAGAGGCATAGATCCCCATGAGCCCCCCCAACTGAGACATGAGACCTCTGTGCCATCGACAGGTGTGTCAGTCTGATCTTCATCAGACTACATTACCACGATGTAACCGTTGAAGTAAACCAGTGAAGTTGAATGCTATATTTTGTAGAACCTTTAGCATTCTGGCCAATTGTTGAGTAAGATGCATCTTGGTCACATGAATTTTCTATGAGCAGACCCATTCAGATCTGTGGAGTATTATTGTAGACTTGACAGATTCGCATCAACTTCACGACCAGCCAGCACCTCCCCGTGCACCCCTACACCCTCCACCACCCAACAGCCCCCTGTGCACCCTTTAACCATCCAGCACCCTCCAATTATCTGATAGCCCACTGCGCACCCTCCCCCCTTATCCCAGCCAGCATCTGCATTGCACCCGACAACCAGCAAACACACCCTGGTGCACCCCCCAACCAGCCAGCAACCCCATGTGCATCCCCAACAGCCATCAGTTCAGAAATAGGTCCCAACTAACCATATTTTAACAAAAATTGTTTTTTTCAACTATATTCAACTTCAGACCCAAACTTCGAACAGCGGTACCTGATGGTAAGACCATTCTGTGCATGTTAATTTGGATGAGACCCCTCTCAAAGGTCAAGGGTCACAAGAGGTGTCAAAACTCAAATGTGTGAAAAATGCCAGTTTTTGATAGAATTTTAGTTTTATCAAATTTCTGATCATACACATTAGCCATAAGGGCTTTGCCATTCTTGTTTGAATTTTAAAGCTTTTTGGCTCACGTGGGAAGCAAAAGTGAGTATGTTCTGGGCCAGTGGGCGTCCGGTGTCGTCCATGGTAAACTTTCACGTTAGCATTTTCTCAGAGACTATTCAAGCTACAGTCTTCAAACTTGGCCCAAGGATACTTTGTGGCAAGACCTTTCTAAACATACCAATTTCAGTGACCTCTCACAAAGGTCAAGGTCACAGCAGCTCAGGAAATATATGAAAAATAGCTATTTTGGGACATAATTTCTTTTTTCCTCAAATACTAATTGACAACTTCAAACCCAAACTTGGTACATAGATACCTAATGGTAAGACCTTTATATGCACACTAATTTGGTTGATCCCTCGGAAAGGTCAAGGGTCACAAGAGGTAAAGAAATAGGTCCAAAATGACCATATGTTTACAAAAAAAAAATTTTTTGCAAATACTATTGACAACTTCAAACCCAAACTTGCTACAGAGATACCTGATGGTAAGACCTATCTATGCATACTAATTTGGATGACCCCTCGGAAAGGTCAAGAGTCACAAGAGCTCAGGAAATAGGTAAAATAGCCATATTTTGACAAGAAACGTTATGTCAGACATGTGTGGATTGGTCAATACACGTGAGCCACATGGGCTTTGCCCTTCTTGTTTTTTGTAGCTGTTGATGTTTTCTTGGTGACATTCTGTGTTTTTTCACCTGCTTTCAACATATATGCCGTTTATCTGCTTGCCCCATGTTCATGATATGCAACTGATGCTAGTCTATAAATATAGATTCTGCTTGCTGTATATTTATCAGTATGTCTCTTCAGCAAGTTACAATGATTTCTTTGGTCTCAGTCGTGTTTTTAATACTTAACTCTTACCAGTTCGCTCCCTTGGCCATCGTATGTATACATACGAAGCCACGCCCATAGAAAATTCCATCGTGTTTACTGAATTAAAACCAATTAATTTTTACTCTCAGTATTATTGTCATAACTTATTGACATTAGAAAGTCACTTTCATATGATAGAATGAAAAAAATATTAATTTTGAGTTTGTTCGTGACCTTTGTTATCGATCAAGTCACTACGCCCGCCATCTTGCTTTCCCTACTGCGTTATTTTCACTGCTTGCGATTTCTCTCTGCGAATATTCCGTCAAAATGAGTTCATCTGAGTCCGAAAGTGAAGAGTATCTCACTGAAGGGGAATCTTCCAGCAACCAGGCCACTGAAAATGATTCTAGCGCCAGCGATGTGGAAAAAACGAAAGAAAACCATCGCAGGTCATTGTGACACTTTCTATTTTGGTTTGACCATGTGCTATCCATGTGAGTCTTTGTTTACCTATTGTCTGGTTCAGAATCGTGAAACTTTATGAAGTACATAAACAAGTTTTATTACTTGCTGTGTATTGCCTCAGTGATATTTTCAGCAAGTCAGAGATTTTCAGAGAAGCACATGTTTGTTGTCTCAGTCATGCCAGGTGTTGACACGCCCACTTTTTCCTGCCCTTGACCGGTGTAGATTATGTTGCGTAACTCTTAGAAATTCAAACACATTTTCTTGAAACTTCACAAAAATGTGTAGAAATGATTTGTCCACACACTGGATTCACATTTTAAACAAAGGGGCAAGAAACAAAAAAATTTTCTTCTTAGTGACTTTCGTGAAAACTGTTTTTGGAAACCGGACACCATTTTTTCTTCGTCGCTAAATAAACAACAACTTCTAAACTACGTTAAGTACAGACTTTTTACTTATCCTGACTGAAAGCTGACTCAATGCACTTTAATATGATGTATAATGCCAACTTTTGACCACTAGAAGAGCTTTCAGCAGCATTTTTTCTTGGTCATGTGTGAGGGTAAAAGTCATTTTGTTCACTGGCCTCAAATAGAGCGAACTGGTAAGAGTTAAAAAGGTGTTGGTCTCAGTTCATGCAGTATTAGGAAGAAAAAAAATAAATGTCTGTCAGTGTCACACAACATAATCAGCGAACAGTAAAATATTAAGTAATGATAATCAGCTTGTGTTAATAGGATAACAGCGTGTTCACATGTTAAGTTTAGAGATATTTTGTTCACACACTACATACAGAATCTGTTTGTAGTTTTTTTTTTAAATGTCAGTTTTGTGCTTAACTTTTTAAAATAAATTTAATACCAGCATAATGTATTTCTACAGGAAAAAATATAACTTACGGGGGGAACGTACATAAGTTGGTGTGAGGCATTAGCGTCGGCCATGCTAAAATTTTGTCGCGTAACATTAAATTTATATTAAAAAGTGTAATTTGATGGTTTTAAAGCAAATTTAATTTTGAGCCCCACATCACATTTGGGTACAAAGCTTTAGAGAATGACCCATATATAAGTAATGCAAGTTTTATATGTCAGATAATTAAAACATTGTTGTGTGCATTCCTGTTCAGATCTTCAGTAGGATCTGGTCAGGTCATAACAACAAAATGTATCTGAAGCACCATAGAAACATGTCATATTTTGTTTTGCAGGAGAAAATACAGAGATTTTATGCTGCACATGAAATCAGTGTCTTTGGAGAGAACATTCCAAACCCAGTTTTTTCTTTTGAAGAAGCAAATTTTCCCGGTGGGTATTTATATTTGACTAAGTGCCAAAAGGTGAGCAAAAAGTGAGTGATCTCTTTTGCGTGAAACTAAAATCTGTTTAAAAAGACACGTGTTGACTTTAACAAGTGCAATGTGTGTGTGAATGATTGAAGATATACTGGCAATAATTTCTGCACCTAAGGTAAAGCCGTTTGGTGTGTATACTGTAAAACGCCAGAATTCACCAATAAAAATCGGCCCGGGAAAGCGGACAATGACACGCCGTTGGTCTGTTTTGATCTCGCGTGTAAAAGCAACAATAACAAACCTGGTGCCAACCATGCCCATTCCCATATGTTCAGGGAAGATTGATCTTATAATCCGTGTATTTCCCAGATTTGAAGGCAAGCCATGCTTTTGTTTATTGCTCTTGAAAGTAGCCACTGTCGGACGTCAGATTTGTCGCAACAGCAGCATCTTAATTTCCGCAAACTTGTGCTAGCGAAAGGCACGCTGACCCAAACCGGAAATGGCGTCATTGCGTTGTTTCGCTTTCGTTGAATATTTTATATGCTTTAAATTTACTTTTCCGTCACAGTTTTCTAACCTGGCAAAAAAATTGTGAGCGGCCAGTTTTTGTCGCAAGATCTGACGTTCGACTATTTGACAAGTTTAACAAAGTTGTTTTGGGTTTTTTTGGTCTACGATCGTCCGGTTATGATAGATGCATTATGGGCCACATTCCAACGTGGTTGTTTTGAATGTCCGGTTTGTCAATGGAGAGCTACAACTCGTGACATTTTGTCGCAACTGTTTTCATAAATCTGACGTTCGATCACTTCTGACGTTCGAGTGTAATCATAGACAAAATAAAGAGCCAAATGTTTATTGTAAGGGACCATTTTCAAGAGTTTGAATCGCCCGAGACTCCAGCACCGATTTTAGGCAGTAGGTTGGAGAATGAAGATGATTTCTTGTGATAACAAATTTTATGGCTGTAGCAACCTGACGTTCGATCGCGAACACGTGTCGCAAATCTGAACTCCGATCGATGCAAGTTGTAAATGAGTTATTTGAATGAACACGGGTCACCGATGTATTTTTGTCGTTTGATGGAGACGTGCAGTTGTTGTGACGCAAACGTAAGATAATGAGATCAAGAAACAGGTGAATTTCATAACATAATAATGCAATGATAAAAAATGTATCGGACGTCAGGCTTGTGCCAACATTTGCTGCTGCAATCCTGACGTTCAACACATATGGATTGTAGAACTTTTGGGGGCAAAGGCACTGTTAAAATGAGCCATTTTGGACAACCAGTTGCATAGCCATTAGGACCTTCTAAATCTGAGGGTCAGAGTTAAAATAGTGCATCAGCCTGTACACAGATAAAACTTATTTGAATATTTGTTTTATTTTTTCGGGCGCAGACTGTTTAGCACGTCATGTTTCATCATGTATATTACATCAGAAAGCTGTATGCAGTTTGTTCTTCATATCTGTTTTGTTTGTTAAATATTGTAGCTTGAAACTGGGGGAAAGGCTTTGTGTTTGTGGCTTCTGATAACTATTCTGGGGATATCTGCTGCAATCCTGATGTTCGACATAAGTTACAAATTCTGGCCCTGACTGCCAATAAATATATTTGGGCAGCAAAGATAGACTCCCATTGTGCTCTAATGTGTGCATGTATTCATGTGAGTGGTATATAACATGACAAAGTGTGTTTTTCTTGGTTGTAGGATGTTTTAAAAATGTTTTAAAAATTGAATATGGTCGGATGTCAGGTATTGCAACACAAATCATGTTCGGGGATTAGAACATTCTAAGCCAAAAAGCAGTAATTGTTTGGATAGGTCAATTGTGACCACTACTTATTATTTTAACTGTTTAGAAACTGATTTGTGTTTTTTTATCCCACTAATTTAAAGGCACTATGTCGCAATACCTGATGTCCGACATATCCAGACTTACAAATCTTAACAGCCATTTTCTCAAAAACCATTTCAGATATTATCTTTTTCTTTTACAAACACATTACCAATACAGTTTACATCACCCAAATACATTTTCTGGTACTTTATGTCAAACTTTGATTTTCAACCCAGTTGTCCTCTTTGTGAGATCACCCCACCCGGGTCTGCCCTGGGGGACTTGGGTGGGGTTAGGTATTTTTTAGTTCCCAGGGTCACCTTGGTCAGCCCCACAGGGTGGGTTTTTCTCTCTATTCTGGGGCATGTGTTTCTGTCTGCCCTTTGTCCATTCACCTGTATTTGCCTTTTTAAAACTCTCCCTACTGTCTGCACTGCCTATAGCTCTTGATATTGGATGTGTGTTGCTACATGGTCTTAGCTTTATTTAGGCCCCATGTGTTAGGTTTATTTAATGTATCTGACCGGCTGGCGACATACCTTCAATGTTCTGTTTCTTTTTTTTTTTTCACATGCAGTGCAGGCACGTCCTGAGAAAGCCTTGTTGCTGTCGGGACGTTAAGCAATGTACAATCAATACAATCAATCTTTGTGAGATCACCTTTTGGCACTTAGTCATTTTCATTGCATGGATGGTTCAGAAATTTAACACATGTATAAATATGTTGATTGAACTATACTACCAGATGTTGCCAGTTAAGCCTGTCTAAACCATTCACATGATTTGTGTGTTCAATGAACGTGACTGTATTGTGTTTGGTTTACATGCAGCTGCCAGTACTAGTTAAAATTCATTTTTCTTTAAAAGGTATTTTTTCGAAAAATACTTACCGATGACATGACTGAATGGAAGTGTCTACTACTTGCTCATTCTAGCCTAAGAGCCAGTTGTGTTAAGACACAACCCGGGAGGCACTCGGGGAACCCCGAGGGGACCAAGAGTTGTCTCCCTATACCCACCACCCGGAAGCCGGGTACCCATAATCCCTCAGTCAGGATACTTGGCGCACGAGCGGCAAGCGGGGCAGGTGGGAGGGTCGTTTGAGTCATGTCATCGGTAAGTATTTTTCAAAAAAATACCTTTTAAAGAAAAATGAATTTGTTTCTTCAAAAACATTACCGATGACATGACTGAATGGAAGAATTGCGAAGAGGAGGTGGGTGCCGCGCTCCAGCACACCTTAGGGCCCAAGGGCCGTCCTCCCTAACGCAAACTCCCGACGACCCTAGGTAGGTGAATATCTACGGCGCTGAGGCGCCAGGAGGGAGTTGTGCCCCCCGCAAAAAGGCCTCCACCAGAGCGAGGAGTCTCGCTGGCCTGGCAGAACTCTGCGATCGAGGCGGGCGAAGGACTCCTGCCCGCCAGCCTCCAGTAGCCACGAAGTGTAAGACAGTACAGTCCCTGACGAATGTGACGTTCGAGGCCATGCAAGTGCCTTGATAACGTGCCTGTAGCCTCTAACCTCCCTGAGGGAGGGGTCCTGTAATTCAGAACGTATGACTGAGCGTGGCCAGGAAGAAAATCCGGCATGTAGCGTCAGTGCTGCCGGAACCGGCAAGCGGCGAGCGCGTCCGTAGCGAACGGCTATGTCGTAGGCACCCGTGAGGCTTGTACAGGGATCTGCTACGTGGTCTCCTGGTGGAATAGCGCACCGCAAGCGGGCGCAAGGCGAACCTGTGGACCAAGGCGCGGCGGTCCAGGTAAGGTATGGTCCGAGAGGAGCTGTAAGTAATTGTTCCCTCGAACTGTAGGCAGACCGGGCGAGTCGTAGCTCCTGAAGCTCGTTAACCAATCCACCACGGCCACATCCCTCAGGCGCCGTATGGCTGCAAGGGCAAGACGTAGCAAGCGAGTACTCCTCCCGAGGGGAGTCGACAGGAGGCTCCGGACGAGCGCGTTTAAGTCTCTCTGACCCAGGCTCTGAGGAGAGGCGGGTTTCTGCCGGCAAGTGGACCCCCAGCAGGATCCCGGCGGCTTACTTGGAGACGAGTGGGTACCGAGATTGGACGTGGGACGTCGCCTAGCACGACTCTCTGAACTGGGCTCTGTGAGGCGAGTTCTCTGCTTCTCGAGCTGTGTCCGGGCTCGCTCCGTCCGGGTAGCGGCGTCGGTCAAAGCCCGATCCTGTGCCCTAGTCCACTGAAAACGTAGTGGAGACCCTCCACAGGATCATCCTGGTCTCATGCGCCGATCCTCCGAAGGTGTCCTGGTGTATTCCGTGTGTAGCCACTGGTCCCACCGGGGAAGACTGGCCCAGATCTACCGTCAGTCCAGGTAGCGTCACGCACGGAGGGAGTTGAAGTTCTTTCCCCAAGCACCAGGGTAGGGGGTACGCCCTGTTCGGAGGATCGCCAGCTGCCCTGATCCTGGTAGTACACCTCCGCTGTCGCGTTGCCGAAGAGGAGAAGCTCCTGTGACCTATCCTTCCCCCCACGAGCAGAAGAAGCAGGCCCAGTAGACCGCGTCAGATCCAAGCTAAGCACGCTCTTGTCCGCGAAGTCCGAAGGTCGGAGGGTTGGACCTCGAGAAGAATCACGGAAGCAGGAAGCGTAGCTTGAGCAGCCGGGCTTAGAGACGACCAAGGTGAGTAGATCCGACTCCGTGTAGTGGTTAGGTCCTTCACCACGAGCACAGCCAAGCGGTATCACCTGTCCGAAGTCCGGCACCCCCCAGGTGCCCAACGAGAGTCGTCGAGACGGTTAGACGTCAGGGAGAAGGGGCTGCGCCTTGGTTCCCCAGTGTCCACGATGGGTGAGAACCCCCGGTGAGTCAGGTGGCGATGCCGGGCAACTTCCGCAGCAGGGCGGCGGTGAAGAGCTTGGATGTCCCGTCCAGCGCCGGCCGAGTGTCCATCCGCGCAGAAGAACAGGTCTGATGGAACCGCAGCACTGGAAGCCGAAGAAGAGGAAGAGGAGAACGGCTGAGACGTCCGAGCAACCAGACCGAGGGGTCGTCAGCCGTCAAACTCAGGGTGACGAAGTCCCTTTGTCTGGAACCGGCGACCGAGGAGGGCTCCGAGGGAGGGAAACCCGCTGACGGCGAACCGCAGAGGTCAAAGACTCCCTCCGAAGGGGAGAGCGAAGACGGAGCGACGCGGCGAGGGTCTCCCGTTTGCCGAAGGCGGGTCCCGACGAGGAGAACGGCTGCGACGAGGAGGAATGGAGAGGACGAGGGAAGAGGAAGTGGCCGGTCGATGGGAAGAGGAACGGGACGAACGGGAGTCCGAACGAGATGAGGAACGCGAAGAAGGCGAAACCCGTCTGAGTCGAGGGAGTCCTGATCCGTCGAACGATGGGTGGAGAAGGTCCTCCTACGATCTTGCGAAGCAGAGCGATAACGGTGAGTAGAATCCCAGCGCCTACGATCTTCGTGAACAGGAGGCTCCGGACGAGTGCGTGTAAGTCTCTGTGAACCAGGCTCTTGGGAGAGGCGGGTTGCTTGCCGGCAAGGGGGTCCCTGCGGCCAGAGACGAGTGGGGAACGAACCAGGCTCTTGGGAGAGGCGGGTTTCTGTGCACTAATCCGTTAAAAACTCAGTGGAGTCTTCTGTGTCGGATCAAGTTGGTCTCGCGCGTCCGGTGCCGGGGGCACAGCGGAAGGCGTCTCGGGAAACTCCAAGCACCCGAGCGGGAAGGTCCTCCTATGATCTTGCGAGGGAGAGCGATAACGTCGAGTAGCATCCCTGTGTCTACTACGCTCTTCACAACCAGGAGGTTCCGGATGAGTGCGTGTATGTCTCTGTGAACCAGGCTCTTGGGAGAGGCGGGTTTCTTGCCGGCCAGGGGACCCCCAGCGGAATCCCGGCGGCTTCTTCAGAGACGAGTGGGGAACGACGGTGGAGGAGGGACGCCACGAGCGTCCCACCAAACCAGGCTCTTGGGAGAGGCGGGTTCTTTCCACCAGCTGTATCCGGGCGCGCTCTCTAACGGAGGCGGTCTTGACGGTCGAACTCCCACTCTGTGTACTAATCCCTCGATTACTCCGTGGCAACTCTGTGTCGGATTCAGTTGGTCTCGCACGTCCGGTGTCGGGGGCACAGCGGAAGGCGTCTCGGCAATCTTCAAGGTACCCGAGAGGGTAGGAGGCTCCCTCCTCTAAAAGTTCCAGAGATAAGACCATCGCAGCTCCGGCCAGGTAGCACAGACGTTACAAGTGTGGTCGGAAGCACACCCAGCGTACAGGAGACAGACTGTATGGATATCCGACGGCCACTGGAAGCCTCCGCATTGCCTGCAGGTCACCAGTAGGCCAATGCAACACACAAAACACGAGGTGGCCCGGAACTGTGTCGATAGTAGTCTCCGCTTCCTTGGAGACGAGCATCCTTACTAGAGACCCTGGACGTGCACGTGAATGTCTCTGAGCCGGGCTCCGAGGGAGGCGGGCTTTCTTGCCGGTAAGGGGGACCCCCAGCGGGATCCCGCGGGCTTCTTGGAGACAAGTGGGACCGATAGTGGACATGGCTTCTTGGAAGGCTTAGTCCGGGCGCGCTCCCTCCTGGAAGCGGCCTCATCGATCCAGGCCCACTTCGTGCACTAGTCCACTGAATCCGGTGTGGGGCTTCCCACAGGGACGTCCTGGTCTCAAGCGACCGGTGCCAAGGATACGTTGGAAGGCGTATCCACATCCTGCGCATAGGAACCCCGACCTAGTGGTTGTCCGACGGCCACCGGAGTATCTGCCTTGCGCGAAGGACATCAGCATGCCCCTCTTCATCGGGGCGGAACGGGATCCTTCAAGCACCAACAGCATAGGTCGCACCCGCCTGCAGACGCTTCAATGCTGCCATCCGCGCTGCTGAGGCCAGGTGACACAACCCCAAGGTGGTAGGAGGCACCTCCCGTGTCGGAAGACAGGCCTAGTCCCAATGGGCGCTGCCTGGACATGAAGAACACACCTACCAGTAGCAGCCGGGCTGGAGCTTACAGCCGAGAAGCTGCTTGTCCTCTCAAGGTGGAAACCCCACCCGGGTCTGCCCTGGGGGACTTGGGTGGGGTTAGGTATTTTTTAGTTCCCAGGGTCACCCTGGTCAGCCCCACAGGGTGGGTTTTTCTCTCTATTCTGGGGCATGTGTTTCTGTCTACCCTTTGTCCATTCACCTGTATTTGCCTTTTTAAAACTCTCCCTACTGTCTGCACTGCCTGTAGCTCTTGATATTGGATGTGTGTTGCTAAATGGTCTTAGCTTTATTTATGCCCCATGTAGGTTTATTTAATGTATTTGACCGGCTGGCGACATACATTCAATTTTCTGTTTATTTTTTTTTCACAAGCAGTGCAGGCACGTCCTGAGAAAGCCTTGTTGCTGTCGGGACGTTAAGCAATGTACAATCAATCAATCTCAAGGTGGAAGTGTACTGCAACGTCCTAAGACGTCGGACGTGTGCGTAATTGTCTTTCCGAGCGGGCCTTGCCAGAGGCTGTTCCCGTGCGCTGCCCCTGGCAGCGGCCTCCACGATCCATGCTCGTGCACTAGTCGCGACATCCGGTGTGGCTTCTCTCCCAGTCCGTTGTCGTGCGGAAACCCGCAGTGTCCGGAAGGCGCCTAAACCGGTGCCGATCGCTTGCAAGGCAAGCATGGTCGGCGGGGCATCCGGTGCAGTGGCGAAAAACCCCTGGGGGCTGAACTAGCCACTGTCATCTGTGTGAATGGGTAGCACATCCCTGCAACAGATAACACCCGAAGGCCTGCGGGCGAGTCCTGTGGGACTAAGCCACGAAAGGTAGCCTTCGTAACAACAAAACACACAAGCACCAAAGCGGGGTAACAGACTGTCCAGCCTGCACGCCAGCAGTGCAGCAAGAAGGTAGACTCACTGCCATCAAGCACTAAGGTGAGCAACCAACATATGTAGCAAAAGTCAAACATGTCATGACAGAAGCGAGGTACCAAACTCAGACCTGTTTACCCCCTGGGTGCAGTCAGTGTACTTTCAACTGACTAATTGTGTACTTTGGACCTCACATGTGTATTTATTCACAAGCCAGTGAGTTGTCAGTTTCTCCAAAATGTGTATTTCTGTGTAAAAACGTGTACATGTAAGTGTACCCCAAAGCAAAATTGTGCACTTTAATACGCCAAACGTGTATGGTAAACAGTTCTGCAAACTGCATGCCTACAACTAGCCGTGCAGTAAGCAAGCAGGCCCACTGCCGCCAAGCGCTAAGGCGAGGGAACAACATATGTACACAAAAGACGAATACGTCATGACGGAAGCGAGGTACCAAACTGTACGTCTGTAATCTAGCAGTGCAGTAACGAGGTAGATTCACCGCCTTCAAGTGCTAAGGCGAGCAACAACATATGTACCAACCCCTGTCACAAAAGGAGTCAGGCCCCCAAACATTATTACTAAGGGTGACCGTGTGTGGAAAAAAAAAAAAAAAAAAAACCAACACCGGCCGCATGCTGTACAACTCAATACGCATTGACAACCAAGACAAGAAAAACATCTGGGGCAGTAAATCACCACTTTATGTGGACATGCCACGAGGGGCCCGCCCAGCCAAGGAGCGTAAACCCCCCCAGCTGCCCGCCGGAATGCATATCCACTCTCTAAGGTACGTGAGCACTTGTCTACAGCGTATGCCTGCGTATGCGAGTGTGCGCTTAAATCCATCACCCGTGAGCGAAAACAGAACAGGCGCTGGTCCCGAACAAACCACGCGACGACAAGGCGTGACTCAAGGTGTGCCACTCAGCTAATCAGGCCATGGAGTAAAAGAATTCTCCACACCCAAGGTACAAAGGCGTAGGAAACTTCGCTACGATTCACCGAAGGTGAGTGGGCGCGCCATTACAGTGAGAAGAAGACAAAAAACTTCGTACCTGCACAAACCAGTGCCCAGCCCGGGAACCGGCCGAAGGTCAATCCCGCTACCTTACCTCTCCGCCGAAGGGGAACGGGGGGGAGACGTCCAAAACCCGCCTGGCACGACCGGCGAAGATCACCGGACAGCTCACCAGAGGCCGAAGCGCAGGCGCTAAGCAGTGGGGACGAGAAACCACGCAGCAGCACAGGCAGGGCCGATGAAACGATCCTATCTCCCGCTCTTCATTCCAACCGCAAGTCCGAACCCGAGAAACGGTCGAAAAACCAAGTCCGTAGGCTAGAGCCGAGCGCAAGACGACCGAATCGTGCGCCTAAGTAGACTAGACTGGGGGATTATGGGTACCCGGCTTCCGGGTGGTGGGTATAGGGAGACAACTCTTGGTCCCCTCGGGGTTCCCCGAGTGCCTCCCGGGTTGTGTCTTAACACAACTGGCTCTTAGGCTAGAATGAGCAAGTAGTAGACACTTCCATTCAGTCATGTCATCGGTAATGTTTTTGAAGAAACAAATACCAATAGCTGCATGCACAAGGAGGTTGAGCATGTACCCGTATTATGTCATTTTCAGATGATGTGATGCAACATATTGGCAAGAACAGGTGGCCATCCCCCACTCCCATTCAGTCAATGAGCTGGCCTATCGCCCTCTCTGGCCAAGACTGCGTCAACATTGCACAGACAGGATCAGGGAAGACACTGGGTGTAAGTGCATTAAATTATATTTATAATACAGTGCTTTATTTTATTTTATGCACAGGCTGTAGTGAAAATGCAGGGGAAAAAATATACAAGCCTATTTGTACGGCTGTCTTGAAAATCAAATTGATTATGTCATAAGTCACTGCAAATTTGACATGATTTTGATGCCCTTTTTGCATCTAAAAGTAAATGCAAAAAATGATGATGGTATTTTGTAATTGTGTCAGTGAGTGTAGTGGAGTAAAGTAAGTGAAACCCCTTGTGATTGCAGCCGCTGGTACTGTTTTACAGGACCAGTGTACACGAGCTTCAAATGATATTTGTGAAATAAATCATTGTATTTTTTGCAGTACATACTGCCAGCGATTGTCCACATTAATCATCAGCCTGCCCTAAAAGAAGGAGATGGACCCATTGTAAGTTCTTTGCTGATACATTTGGGGGGGGGGGGGGGGGGGGGGGCAATACACATAATGGTACATGTACATTTTTTTTTTTTTTCAGGAACAAGCCTATGTATGACATGCTGCACAGAAACATTTTTCATTCAATATGAATGCTGTCTGGAACAGATATGTGTTGCTTTGATTACAAAATATTGTATTGCACTAGATTTTCTATTCAAATTGAGTTTGTGAATCAGTAAAGTGGAAATGAGTGGGCAGTATAGTGTATGTCTTACTGTTTTTTGACTGGGAGACTTGGTCCTTCAGCCAATCCCTTCCAACGCAAGATTGTCGTGAGCCCCTGCAACTGCATGGGCTCATGACAATCTGTGCCTCTTGCAGATGGGTTTTTGGCTCATCCATTTACATATCTGCTCCTCAGATGAGTGACATTGTTTCCTCAAAACACATTACCGATGGTATTCACCTCTTTTTTACCAAACGGTAATATTCTCAAATGGGTCAGTTAACAGGTTGCTCAGCTGTGTAGCATTTCCGGTTTGGCCTTTCAGAGAAGTGTTTACGTGTGCGCGTTGGAAAGTTTTTTGCGAAGTTTGCGTGTATATGCATAGATATTTTGTGTAGCCATGTCCGACAGAAGTGTTGCTGGAAGATGGAGGCATTTTCAGAAAGTGTTGAAAAAAAGAAGTGTTGAGAAATAAAACAGTAAATCATGAATGTAATAAAGGGATGAAGAAGTTGCAGATAAAACCATTATTCAAAATCAAATTTATTTCCTTTATTTTTATTATATTTTGTGTAGCCATGTCCGACAGAAGTGTTGCTGGAAGATGGAGGCATTTTCAGAAAGTGTTGAAAAAAAAGTGTTGAGAAATAAAACAGTAAATCATGAATGTAATAAAGGGATGAAGAAGTTGCAGATAAAACCATTATTCAAAATCAAATTTATTTCCTTTATTTTTATTACACTCAGTAACATCTAAACAGATGTGTTTTATTAATAAAATAATAGATTTAAAAAAAATTATTTACTATTTTACAATCTCTAGAACTAATTTTACAAATTATTTATGAATACAGTGCACACGGCTGTAATTAATACAAGATACTAGATTAAAAAAAAATTCTTTGACAAACAGTTAAAATGAACAGTTTGTATGACAAAATGATGTTGCTCATAACATAAAATATGAAATTAAAACTGATGTGAAATGCACTAAAGCTACATACACTAATTCAGGCAGAAAAATTCATTCGCCCAAGAGCAAAAGCTTTAAAAGTTTGTCCTTGTCCAAGTTTAATTGTAGGGAAGAAAAAGTTGTGCTTTGCTTCCTCTTTTTTGCAATTTATATTGCTCCTAAACTTATATTAGGAAACTTATATTAAGAAACACAGTATAGAAAAAGTGATTAAACCAGTGGGTTTGTTATGTTCCTGCCATGAAAAGTTGAATAAAGGGTGGATATATAAATATAAAAAATATCGTAACCAAGATAGAGTTCAGGAACACGATTTGCAGTGGTTGGCTCCTTTTCAATAAAGTGAAACGAACAAAGTTGCAGGCGGTTTTTTCAATTGCAGTTTTGCCAACCATTCTCTTCGATCGTCAGGATCCCTCGGTGCGTAGAATGAAAAAGGTTTCAAACACGAACAATAACAGCGAATGAAAGGTTTGTGGTCAAAACATGGCATTTGCAACAAGTCATACAGCTTTTTTTCGTTGTTGTGGCAACCTTTTACTGCGCAATGTCGGCCGCTAGATCGGGAACTTGTGTAGGGTTTTGTATTCACAGCTTCCATGTTTGCAAGCAAAACCGGAAGTCGTCCCCAGTAGGTCGAAGGTCATGTTCAAGATGGCTTAGCCCAAAATTGTTGTGTACGAGTATGGCCATGATGGCAGGTGAGGGGCGCCATAGGCTAGGCGGTAACCCGAGTAGCCTCCCTTCCAACCCAACCGCGCATGTGCCCAGCGGCTAGCTAACCAGTCAGTTTCTTTGCTAGACGATAGAAGGTTGTGTACGTCAGTGTCTCTAGGATTCGGACTGTGTCTTCTTCAGTTGGAAGCTTAGTGTTTTTGGTTGGAATTCCCTATGCTGTGAGCCTTTCGCTTGGACGCTTTCGCATGGTTCCCTCGTCAGTGTTTCGGATTGGTCCTGACGAGACAGCGGCGCCTTGTGAACTGTACTCACTCGCCCTTGGCCGGTCCTGCCGTAGTGTGTTTTTCTCCCATGTGTCCTCTCCTTGCTTCGCCCTACTGCTAGCCTCGAGGACCCTGTGTAGGCTTGGACGCTTCCTGTGAGTCGAGGTGATGTTCCCCGCTTCGTGGACCGGTTGTGCCTGTGTTCTCTGCGTGCTATGCCGCTCACAGACCTTGGACTGGGGAGAGCCGGTCTTCGGCACCATTTTGGTGGGTCTGCGCCTTGGTGCACTGGTTTGTCTGCGTCCTTTGCGGGTTCCTCTACTTCCTCGTTATGGCAAGGTAAAATCTCGGTCCCTGCGTCCGTCCGGCGCACCTGGGAAGGGGTAGAGCGCCGGGCGTCGGCATACGCCGTAAACTTCTCTTCGTTCGTTTAAGTGGTTTGTATTGCGTGCCTGCAGGGGCATGCTCGCTCGCATTTCATTTGTGCACTATATTTTGCAGTTGGCAAGTCCGCACCTGCACACGATGTGGACAGTTCCAACGGACATGCAATTTGCCTACCCTGTTCCTCCTGCACCTCCTCTCACCCATGCCTGGTCTGCGCCCCCTGGCTGGAAGACAGTGGACCCAGCTATGGAGCTTCTACCGCCGCGAACGGCCGACACCAGCACGGGTCAAGGGTCCAACACCGGTAAGCCCCACAGACCGACTAGTGGCTCTTACCAGGTGACAGAACTCTCCTCGCCGCGACTTCGGCCGCACGCCCACTCTCTAACGCCGGCAGCTCCCACAGTCTCGCCTGGTGGCCTCTGCCCGGTTCTGCCGCCTTCATCGGCGCAAGATATGACACAAGAGCAAGCTGCAGCACCAGTAGCCGTCACAGCCCCAACGTTTGCTGCTTCCAAGAAGGTGGAGTCCCGTCCTCCACGCACTCCTAACGCAAGAGGTCAGCGCTCCGGACAGGACGTTCAGAGACCTCGACCACACGAGCAGGCGCGCCGAACGCTCTCCCACTCGTCAGGAAACATTAGGCGAGATGTGGCGTCCCAACGAGACGACTCTTCCCGGTTTCGGACTGAGCGGCACCGCTCTTCCCACCACCAATCGCACTCGAGAGACAGGTCACCGCGCAGACGGTCTACTTCCCCCACTTCTCTTGTTAGCCGGCCCTCACGGACGAGTTCCAGGTACTACCCGCCACCGGATGGTCGTCATGCCAAGACGCGTCCCCCAGACTTGGGATTGACCACGCGTAGAGTGCGCCCGTCTTTGCCACCTCACTCTAGGCGTTCGTCTCCCACGCTTAGACACCACCCTCGGCGACGCGCCCGCTCCCCCCGCCAGAGCCGCTCCCCGTGGGACAGCAGGTCACGGCGACGTACTTCACCCTCGTACCGGAATTCTTCACGGGAACCATCGCCGTTTCGCCCTGTTTGGCACCACTCCCCTGCGGGAAGGTCTCCTCACAAGGCGTCGACTTCTTCCCGACCCTCGACTGATCCTTACTCCCACCTTCCTCAAGCCGAGTCCCTCCCCCGCACGTAGAGGATGACGCCATCAGCCTGACCCCTGAGGACTCGGTTTCTGCCCTACTTCGAGATGACAGCCCTTCACGGTCTAGTCCTTCTCACGCCGACGATGATCAGCAGCCTTCCTCGGTCGGACATAGGTTAGAGACTATCCGCGCCCTTGACGAGTCGGCGCGAATCATCTCGGCTTGTCTTCCTGCGGAGGACTGCCCTCCCTCCCCCCCCCCCCCCCCCCCCCCCCCCACTGAAGAGGAAGGCCGTGACCTACATTGACGCTGAGCGACACTCCAAAAGGTTCAAGTCTCTCCCCCAACCACCGGGCTTTGCCAACCTACGGGACGCGTTCTCAGCGTGCCTCGCGCAGGGCTCCTTGGGCCCCGCTGGATTCTTCTCGGACACCAGGTGGCCGACAGATTTGCACATGTACTTTCGGCAGTCCTGGTATGCGGGACACACACAGAACTTCGCCTGCCCCCTGCCGATACCGGACTCGCCCGTCTGGTCCTTGGCGGCTACTCCCGCACCTGTGTCAATGCCATGGCAGCGGCCTCTAACTGTGACCTTCTGCGTTGGGATTCACTCCTCCGCACCTGCCCGCTCCCTAACGACGTGAAGCTTCAGCTTCGTTAGGCGCCTCTCGGCGGGGAACTGCTTTTCGGTCCCACGTGGCTTGCAGGCAAGGAAGCTAATAAGGACACCTGGCCCAGCCGCGCTGTCCCAACCTCCTTTCAGCCTACCCGCAGGGCCCTGGGTCGCCCCCTGCGGACGACCAGACCCGCCGCCCGCCCCTTCATCAGAGGTGGACATCTACCCCCCAGACCTTTTGGCTTTACCCCGCGCCCATCCCCTCTCCGGATCCGCCTCCGCCCCCACTACCAGGACCTGGCCCAAGCCTGCCTGACGCCCCGAGCGGGGCAGGACCCACTGACTGTCTCGCTCTTCGGCCCCCGCCGACTGCTTCGGGGTCTCCTGTCGGCAAGAGGCTTGCACTTCACAGCGACGTGTGGCGTTCGCTGCTACCGGACGACCCTTGGATTCTCGCGACCATCTCAGAAGGACTCCTGATCTCCTTTCGGTCCCCGCCCCCTTTGCGCCATTTACCAGTGTGGACCTTGGTCCCGACAGACCAGCTCAAAGCAGATGCCCTGCGCAGCGAGGTAGCTGCCTTACTTCGGCTGGCTGCCACAGAGGTGGTGAATCGACACGACTCCCCAGCCTTCTACAGCTGGCTCTTCGTAGTGCCCAGAGCAAGTGGCGTCCTGTTATCGACCTTTCGGCGCTCAACAAGTTCATAGTCGTGCCGTACTTCCGCATGGAGACTGCACGGGCCCTTCGTTCCGCAGTGCAGCCGATGGACTTTGCAGTCAGCCTGGACCTCTCTGATGCGTATCTTCACGTTCCCATGCATCCAGCCTCCAGACGTTATCTGCGCTTTACATTCGAGGGTTTGGTCTACCAGTTCCGCGCGCTTCCCTTCGGCCTCAACCTCAGCCCTTGGGTTTTCACTCGCATCATGGACGCAGTGGTAGCCAGAGCCCGACGAACGTCCACAAGTCCCACGTCGAACTACCTGGACGGCCTGCTGTTGCGGAACAAGGCCGAGTCCTCCTTGACGGAAGACTGAGATGCCCTGCTCCAGCTCCTCGAGACCCTGGGCTTCCTGGTCAACTTCAGCAAGTCCGACCTCGTTCCGTCGCGCCACTTCGTGCACCTAGGAATGGATTTCTGCACCGACCTCAACATCGTCCGGCTTCCGGAGCAACGCATCCAGAAGTTGGCGAATCTAGCGCGGCAGCTGTCCCAGATGACAACGATCCCCACGAGGAAGTGGCTTCAGCTTCTGGGTCTGATGAGTGCCGCAGCAGATCTGCTCCCTTTTGGACGTCTCTACTCCTGTCCTCTGCAGTTACATCTCCTCCTTCACTGGAGACCTTCAACGTCCGACCTCGAGGCTCCAGTTCCGGTCCCAACTTTGCTCCGTCCTCACCCTCTTCGCTGGGCGGACCCCACCTGGCTCGCGACAGGAGTGCCGCTGTACACGCCACCTCCCACATTTTCCCCTCTGCGTCGACACGAGCCTCACCGATTGGGGCGCACACCTACTTCCGTCGTTTGAGACTGCCTCCGGCCTGTGGACCCTGGATTTGCTGTCCCAACACATCAACTGGCTGGAGCTGAAGGCGGTCTGGCAAGCCCTCCTTGCGTGGGAATCTCGCCTACTACATCAGGAGCTACTGGTGCTGTCGGACAACTCCACAGTCGTCGCCTACATCCAGAAACAAGGCGGGACCCGCTCTCCCTCCCTCTGCATCCTCCTCTACCAGGTGCTCGGTGGTGCGAGGATCGGGACATCACTCTTCACGCGCGGCACATTCCGGGTCATCTGAATGTTCTAGCTGACTCCCTCTCCCGACGCGGTCAGCTTCTCCATACCGAATGGTCGCTGCGTCCAGACATTTTTCGGATGATTGGCGCAGCCTGGGAGACACCCATGATCGACCTGTTCGCCACGAGATGGAATTGCCAGCTCCCTCTCTTCGTCTCGCCAATTCCAGACCCTCTTGCCTGGGCGGTCAATGCTCTCTCCATCCCTTGGGACGGTCTGGTCGCCTACGCCTACCCTCCAACGGTGCTCATCCCCAAGGTCCTCCTCAAGCTCAGAGGGTGCAACGCGATCCTGTTCCTGGTGGTTCCGTTCTGCTGGACCAAGTCGTGGACAACCGACCTCCTGAACCTCACCACGGCACCCCCGCTGCCACTCCCCACCCCGCGCACGATGCTCAAGCAACCACGGCAGGCGCTGTACCACCTGTGCCCCGAGCGTCTCCTCCTCCACGCCTGGAGTTTGTCCGGCAAGCCCTCACCGCTGGAGGCTTCTCAGGTGCGGCAGTGGACACGATCGCTACAGCCCGCAGAAGCTCGACCAGACTCTACGAAGGCAAGTGGAGAGTACTCTGCTCTTGGTGTGACGACAGACGCCTCTCCCCCATCGAGTTGACGGTTCCTCAGCTGGCGGATTTCTTCCTCTGGCTATTCAACGACCAGTGGTTAGCGCCCATGACCATCCGCGGCTACCTGGCCATGATCGCGGGCACATACCGGCATCTGGGACGACCCGAGCCGGGTTCCTGCAAAGACCTTGCCGACCTGATGGCCCACTTCGGTCTACAACGTCCCGCTCTTCGCTCCCTGGTGCCCCGATGGGACCTGCCTTGTGTGCTTACTTGGCTCAACTCGGCTCGCTTCGAGCCAATTCAGTTGGCGTGACTACCAGACGTGACCCGAAAGACCTGCTTCCTTATGGCCCTCGCTTCAGCCTCCAGGGTCAGCGAGCTGCACGCCCTTTCAGCATCCCCCGCCTGTTTGCAGTTCCGGACGGACGGTTCGGTTCAGCTGCTACCCGACCTGACCTTTCTAGCCAAGACCCGATCTCCTTTGGCTGCCCCTCAGTTGGTCACCATACAACCATTGAGAGACCCAGGCTCCACCCGTGAGTCCAGACAGCAGGACCCGTTGCAGGCCTTACACGTGTACCTGCGCCGGACCAAGCCGCTACGCAGGGGACGCACCCGCCTTTTCCTCCCTCTGTCCCCAGGTAGAAATTACATCTCAGCCCAGACGATATCCTCCTGGCTCCGGTGGGTGATATACGATACGATCTGCCTACCAGGACCTCGCCCCTGATGCAGCCAAACGCATGAACATCAGGGTGCACGAGATCAGAGCCATGGCCGCAAGCCTAGCATTCGACCGCAACTGTGCTGTCAAAGACATTGTGGCAGCCGTGGGTTAGTGAGCAGAGACCACCTTCGCACGCTTCTACCTAAGGGACCTCTCCGGCCAGCGCCAGAACCTTTCGCTGGTGGGGGACATCGTGGCGGCGCAACACTCCCTCCCGGCGCCCTAGGCGCCATAAGTATCTTTGCTAAAATTAGAGGGAGGTTGCTTAGGGAGGGCGGCGCTAGTGGTCTTGATGGCTTGGGTTAGGGGCATTATAGTGGCACCCGCCTCCTCTTCGGGATTCTTCCTATTAGTAATACCATCGGTAATGTGTTTTGAGGAAACAAATGCATTTTTCTCTAAAATAAATTTTTTCGAAAAATACTTACCGAT
Organism: Semisulcospira habei; assembly: GCA_036245525.1. Lineage (NCBI taxonomy): Eukaryota > Metazoa > Mollusca > Gastropoda > Semisulcospiridae > Semisulcospira > Semisulcospira habei. The sequence continues at coordinate 157,466,533 of BTPG01000008.1, forward strand.
GGTATTACTCGAAGGTCCCTCCCAGCTGCCCCGCTTGCCGCTGGTCCGCTAAGAAACTGACTGGTTAGCTAGCCGCTGGGCGCATGCACGGTTGGTTGGAACGGAGGCTACTCGGGTTACCGCCTAGCCTATGGCGCCCCTCAGCTGCCATCACGGCCATACTCGTACACAACAATTTTGGGCTAAAATTAGTCTAGAAAGAAACCATTCCTATTAGTAATACCATCGGTAAGTATTTTTCGAAAAAATTTATTTTAGAGAAAAATGCATTTTTCAGGATTCAGGTCTGATTATTTCAGGCCCTTGTCCTGGTCCCTACACGAGAGCTAGCCCAGCAGGTGCAGGCAGTGGTGAGGCATATAGGTCGTGCATCGCAGATACACAATGCCTGTGTGTATGGAGGGGCCTCCAAAGACCCCCAGATCAGAGATCTTCAGCGTGGTGAGAATGTTATCACAGTGGTGGTGCTGACATGTGGGTTTGGCAATTTTTAAAACAGCCATTAACCCATAACGGCCTGAAAGACTGTGACAGGATATGGGTCGACCATGATATTTCAAGATTGGTGTCAGAATAGCTTGGCACCTGTAGGCGCCAAGCTATTCTGACACCAACTTTGAAATATCATGGTCGATATGTCTCCTGAACTGTGATATAGACCTCGGAGGATATCTAAAAAAATTTGATAATTTCACCCTCAGGGCATAAGGAGTTAAAATAATATAGGATAGTTTTTCAAAACAACAGCTTTAACCCTTTGGCTGTTGATAGTGCTTTTTGGTCAGCTACTACAGAATATTGTACAACCATGTTAGTGTTGAGGGTAATTTTCAAAATAGCTTGATGCATAGTATGACCCTTGAAATATCACAGTTGATCCGTCTGCTGAACTGTAATGTACAGGGGTAGTCTTCAGATGGCACGAGTTTTTCCAAATTATGGCATTTTGACCTTAGTTTTGTATGCATTCAGGCCTTCTGATTTGCTATGTGTATTTCAGGTTGCCACATTTGTATTGCAACCCCTGGGCGCCTCATTGACTTCTTGAAGTCAGGTTCTACCAACTTGGAGCGCACAACTTACCTAGTGATGGATGAAGCTGACCGAATGCTGGACATGGGTTTTGAACCTCAGATCCGCACCATCTTAGAACAGATCAGGGTGAGCTGCTGCTGACATACAAATTGCAAGTTTTTAGAATAGAATTTTGATATGAGTAAGAAAATATAACTTGGGTTCATACTGTTCTGTGGAATGTAGTAAATATGTCTTCATTTGGCCATCATCTCTTTGTATAGTATCTTCCAGTATCTTTCAGCTTTGAGGCTTCCTTTTAGGTTTGTGCTTCTAGATTTTGTGCTTTCAGCATTGTGATTTGTTTCATTTAAGGTGATAGCACTGTGCTTTCAGATCCATAAAAATTATTTAGGAACGACTTCTTTAAGTTCTCTAGCATCCCAGCCCTTCACTAGACACAATGCCTACCCCGCCCAAGTTTTCTTAACACTCGATATTACCATTTAAAGAACATAAGTATAGATTAGCATTTTTGTGTTTTGGCAAAATAGTCTCTCTTGTCTGCATACTTAAAACCAAATGCATGTTTGAAGGGTTACAAAACGGCCATGGATTTGGAAAGGCCAGCCATTTCTGCACCGAACAGTCAAATGAAACTGACCTGCGCATGTGGTTTTGATTATATACCATCACATAAAACGTAGCCTCATGCCATAACATTTGTTCTTCAAAATGTGTTATGTCTGTGGTTGTGTTAGGAAAGATCTGACGTTCAGTTGAGTTATTTTGGATAAGAATCACATACCTTTTTAATATGGTTTGTTTTCTTTTGTATGGAGAATTGCAATCGATTTTTGTTGTGTAGCTAGAATGTTGCACATTTCGTTGCATTGTTGCAATGTCCGACCTACATTAGCCTGGAAAAGACGCGGTCGTTCCAGTGATCTCAAATTTGACATCCATGTTTGTAGTACATATGTTCGCTACATTTCACAACATTTACAGAATGCGCTTAGATGTTAGTGGAAGATTGTAGATAGATCTAGAGTGTTATTTTTAATTAATATTAATGAGTTTTTATTACATTTTCTTTTCTGATTGGTCGAGTTATGTAATTTGTGGGATTGTTTTGGAAATCTGTAATAGTATTAAAAGAGGGTGTTAGGAACTATGTGTGTGCATTATATGGGAGACACAGTGTATCAAAACTGTGGATGCATTGTTCAAGACAGTGTATCAACGTGTGGATGCATTTGTGGATACATTTTGCTGAGAGTGCATCGTGAGAATAAAGTGCTGTTGGAACTATTACTCCAGTGTGGTCTACAACCTTGTGCCACGTGTGACGAGTTGCAGCTGAGTGACGTCTGGTGTGTTTGCATCATACTACGACTACCACATAACAAAATCTTTTGTGGTCATTAGCACTGAGGAAAAAAAAGACATGCAGGGGTCAAACGACATTTTCTTTAGTATTGTCATCATTCTGGAAATGGTTTCCACACCCATAGGAGCAACATCATTTATTTTCATAAATAGTACACAATAACTCCCAACTCGACAATTGAATCAACAAATAAAATTTGTAACAAATGTCCATTTTGTACAAAACAAAATAGGATGAAATTTAACCTGCAATATATGAAACAACAAAGTGTAATACAAAAATATTTTGAACTCAGTATCTGTAAACCGAAATCTACATTACAATGCAAATGTAAAGTTGTTTCCCTTGCAACTAACTTCTCGTGTATGTTAATCTCTTATGTACTCTGCATGATCTGATCAAAAGCAGAATCCACCGGATGAAGGCGAAGAACATCCTCTTGAACCGGCGTTGCCAAGCGCCAGGGGAAACAGGACCCTTGGAAAGAGGAACGATCGCGCGGTGGCCGGAGAGAAGATCGCCGAGGGACTGATGAGGAGTCCAGGTGCCCAGTGCGCCGAGAACTCCTACTGTCATATGAAGAAGAATAAGAAGAAGAACGACGCCGTAAGGAAGAGGGCAGATGCTGATAGCTCTCAGGCAAAAGCGGGCGACGAGCAGGAGAATGGGAACGGGACCAGGACTGTCCCCCCTCTGGAGTACGATGAAGGTGGCGTCGACAGCACTGCAAAGGACGTTCGAAGCGAAGGGGATCCACCCGTCATCGAGAGGCGTGTCGCGAGCGACGGGGGGCAGGAGAAACCCAGGGATCACGGTGACAGGGGACGGACGATGGTGTAGGATCCCGAAGGGAAACGTCTGCAATAGGAGAATAAAACCGACGGGAGGGGTGAGAAATACGCCAAGAGGACGTACCAAGTGTGGCACGAGTGCGCGGTGACTGGCTTTTAGCCAGGGCGCGAGGAGACAGTGGTTGAGACGAAGCGCCGAGCAACTAGTTGTGATGTGACGACAATTGTTGAAGTTGCGACGGAAAAGTGCAATTGTGTAAAGTCACGTCTGGCTGGAGAGGGCACGCGCCAGGGACTGCCGATGGTCCTGTCTCCTCTCCCCAAAACGATGGGCTTGACTCCGTTGGAGACCCGTCTTAGAAGGCCGAGTCTGCGGAGCTGGCTGAGTTGCGCGGTGACTGGCTTTCATTTTCAACCAGGGCGCGAGGAGACAGTGGTTGAGCCGAAGCGCCGAGCAACAAGTCGTGATGTGACGACAATTGTTGATTTTTTTTAATATTTTTTTTTTGCGACGGAAAAGTGCAATTGAGTAAAGTCACGTCTGGCTGGAGAGGGCACGCGCCAGGGACTGCCGATGGTCGCTGTCTCCTCCCCCAAATGATGGGGTTGCCTCCGTTGGAGACCCGTCTTAGAAGGCCGGGTCTGCGGGGCTGGCTGCGAAATACGCTCATATGAGCGGGGGCGTACATTCTCACCTGGTGTAAAACCACCCGCAGCGGGAGGGAAGGTGTCTGACACCCGCGCCTGAGTGGCAAAGAGCTGCAGAGAAGAAACACCGAGAGCGGCAGAGCTGGTGGTGATAGGGCAAAGAGGAGCTTCGTCGGACTGTACAGGGTGCTGACGACGGTAGAATTTTCACATTTCGGACCAGCGATGTTCTTCCCACAAATACCCCACCCGGGTCTGCCCTGGGGGACTTGGGTGGGGTTAGGTATTTTTTAGTTCCCAGGGTCACCCTGGTCAGCCCCACAGGGTGGGTTTATCTCTCTATTCTGGGGCATGTGTTTCTGTCTACCCTTGGTCCATTCACCTGTATTTGCCTTTTTCAAACTCTCCCTACTGTCTGCGCTGCCTGTAGCTCTTGATATTGGATGTGTGTTGCTAGGTGGTCTTAGCTTTATTTAGGCCCCATGTTGTAGGTTTATTTAATGTATTTGACCGGCTGGCGACATACATTCAATTTTCTGTTTAGTTTTTTTTTCACAAGCAGTGCAGGCACGTCCTGAGAAAGCCTTGTTGCTGTCGGGACGTTAAGCAATGTACAATCATTTCTTCCCACGAAGCACAAAAATCACAAGTGTGGTCCGATGCACATCCCGAGCAAGGCAGGTAGCACGGATGTAAGTTACTAGGCCACTGGAAATTTTTACAGTTAGGGCACATTTTTTAAGAAGAAAACTGCAACAGTGAACAGAGCGGAAATGAAACGCGCGTGGCCCAGAGGCTACGTAACCGAGCAGACGACCCGTTAAAACCGACAATCGAAGACGAAGTCGAAACGAACGGCAAAATGCCGCAAATCCACAGAAATTGCCCAATTCGCCACAATCATCGAGGGAGGCAATGTCCGAGGCCTTACCTGGCCTTGTTAAGACAAACAAGGCCGAAGAATGGACAAAAAAGACGATGATAACGGGAGACTGAGAAAGAAGGATCGAAACAAAATGGCAGTCAAGTATGAACTGGAAATAACGGCCTCTCGCGAGATTTGGAAGGGAGGTTACTCCAAGGATAGGGAGGACACTCGGGGGATTAGGTAACTGCTTGCTAGAGGTACGTCCCTGGTTGTGTGGCAACACACAACAATTTTTGGAGACTGAAATTGTCAGTTAAGTATATCTTCCTCTCAGTAATACCATCGGTAACGATTTTGAAGAAATAAACAACAAAGTGTAATACAAAAATATTTTGAACTCAGTATCTGTAAACCGAAATCTACATTACAATGCAAATGTAAAGTTGTTTCCCTTGCAACTAACTTCTCGTGTATGTTAATCTCTTATGTACTCTGCATGATCTAAACTTTTTTAAAATTTTTTTTATTTTTTAGATCTAAACTTTTTATTTTGAAATGAATAATGGGTAAATGAGTATATTTTCAGAAAAAGTGTGGCCTTTTTACATGTAGGAAGTGAGCTTTAGCCATTCATATGTGAAATATGTGTTTTTTATCGAATAATCACACACTCTAGCTTGCGAACTCGCAACAGGTTCACCACGGTATCCCAGAAAGCTTAGTGCGGTAAGACTAGGATTTATGGTGTGGTGGTGTTTCCTGTGTAAAACAACAGTGGTCTTCAAAAGGTTATCCGCGTTTTCAGATAGCCTGATCTAAATGACTGCAGTAGGCATTCCTAATTTTGTGGGCAGGCTCACAATATTTACCATACGTATCTTGAAGCTTTACTGGGATGACATATTCCATTATAATTCATTTAGTTACATTAGCGTTTTATGAAATAAGTGTAAAATGGTATGTTGCATTATATCAAAAACAGTTGTGAAGGGAAAAATCTGTGCCTTGTGCTTGACGAAAGATCGCACTTTGTTTGGAGTGCCACAATTGTATCTTGACATGTCCAGTCTGTGAGTACCGCTGCAGATTTTGAATGTGCCATTATCCATACTCTGAGGTAAATGTAAAACTAGCTTCCTTCCTGTCCTCTTGAATATATTCATTTCAGGTTTACGCTTTCTGTCTGCAACATTTCAAAGAAACGGAGACATATAAAGGTGGTTTTCGTTTGTTCCAGTGGCCTTAGCTGGCTGAAAGGTAAAACTTTATGGTTAGGGCTGATAGACAACAGCAAGTTAGTGCATGTTTTCGGTAATGGAGCAGCAAGCATCCCACTTTTTTTAACATCATGCGAGGGGCGACGGCGGCAGTGACGTAATTGGAGGTGCTAGAGAGTTTTCCACAGTTTGGCGACCTTAACCCATTCAGCCCCGATGCCCTACAGCAGGAGATGGGTCGACCATGATAATTCAAGGTTAGTGTCAGATTAGCTTGGCGCCTGTCGGCGCCAAGCTAATCTGGCACTACCCTTGAATTATCATGGTCGATCTAGCTCCTTCAACTGGTGCATAGTCATTAAATGATGATGCCTCCAAAATTTGGGAAATACGGCCATCAGGCTGAATGAGTTAAAGCAGATATGATATATTGGCAGCCTGCCATCATGGTTATTTCTGGGCATTTTTACAATTTTGGACAGGTCCTTGTACATTTGCTTTTTAATCCAGCCTGATCGTCAGACCTTGATGTGGAGTGCCACATGGCCAAAAGACGTGCAAAACCTGGCGGAGGATTTCCTGACCAACTACATTCAGGTCAACATCGGAGCGCTACAGCTGACGGCCAACCACAACATTCTGCAGATCATCGATGTCTGTAAGGAGCACGAGAAGAAAAACAAGTCAGTTTTACTGCATGTTTCTGGTTCATTTATTCCTTTTTGTTGTTCCTATTTAAAAATAGGATCAACTTTGAAATAGGGCTTGGCGAAGCGCGTTCAGTAGCCTGCACACTACATCATGGGTGGGCAGGCCCCAAAATTTGGTAATGGAGTAACAAGATGAAAATTACATCATATCTAGCTATGCAAATCTTGGTGGAGAACGTACTTTTGGCGCCATGTGTGTTGTATGACAGCGACTAAAGTCTGCATTTGTGGACAGACAAGCTTGAAACTTTTGGATATTTCCCTTAAGACAATTTCTTGAATTTTTTTAATGATTTATTTACTAATTGGGGTACACATTCACAAGAAACGGGCCGTTTCATAAACCAGTGGATCCACATTCGAGTCCGTAATTTCTGGCTCACGTGCAATAGCAAAAGTGAGCCTGTGTAATTGGCTATCCCGTGTCCGGCGCCCGCCCTCTGTCGTCCTTGGTAAACTTTAACGTTGGCATTTTCTCTGACTTTAAACTTCCCCAAGGGACACTTTGTGGGAAAAAATTTCTGAACATACCAATTTTAGTAACTCTCTCAAAGGTCAGTGTCACAGGGGTCGAGAAAGGGGTAAAAAATAGCTGTATTTTGACAAAAGTTTCTTCTCCTCAAATAATATCTTCAACTTAGTTAAAACCTAAACTTGGTACAGAGATACCTGATGTTAAGACGTGTGTATGCATACTAATTTGGATGATCCCTTGGAAAGTTCAAGGTCACAAGCGGTTGGCAAATGTGTAAAAAATGCCATTAAAAAAATTATATAGCATTGGAGTTTTGGCTCACGTGCGAAGCAAAAGTGAGTATGTTTTGGCCCAGTGGTCGTCCACCGTCGTCCGGGGTAATCTTTAACGTTGGCATTTTCTCAGAGACTATTCAAGCCACATTCTTCAACCTTGGCCCAAGGATACTTTGTGGTAAGACCTTTCTAAACATACCAATTTGAGTGACCTCTCACAAAGGTCAAGGTCACAGATCAGGAAATAGGTCGAAAATAGCTTTATTTTGACATAATTTATTTTTTCTCAAATACTATTTACAACTTCAAACCCAAACTTGGTACAAAGATACCTGATAGTAAGACCTTTGTATATGTACTAATTTGGTTGATCCCTAGGAAAGGTCAAGGGTCACAAGAGCTCAGGAAATAGGTGAAAAATAGCCATATTTTGACAAAAGATGTTTTTTTCTCAAATACTATTCACACCTTCAAACCCAAAGTTGGTACAGAGATACCTGATGGTAAGACCTATCTATGCACACTAATTTGGTTGATCCCTTGGAAAGTCATGAGAGCTCAGGAAATAGGTCTACAAAAGATTTGTTTTTTTTAAACCGTTACCGATGGCATTACTGATAGGAAGACACACTAGCTAGCCTGATTTCAGCCTAAATCCGTTGTGTGAATAAACACAAACGGGGAGGCGACTCCGGGGAGCCCGTTAATCAAACGCAATCCCGGGTGGCCTCCCCTCCCTTCTCATCAGGCCCTATGGGCTGATCCACCAGTTTCACGCTTAGCTGCCTTCCGGTCGGTTGCACCGTTTTCCGTTGTGATCGTTTACACTGGTTCTCTTCACCGTTTCGGAATTCTTCGACAGACTGGTTGTTGGCGGTGCTTGCCTGAAGGATTCCCTTCTTCTTTTTCTTCTGAAATCTCTCTCTTCCTGCAGAGATTTCAATGAAGTAAGGTAGTTTTGGTGCCGGAGTCGTCGGCCAGGGCGGACGGTCTTCGGCCACGTGGTGTTCTTCATCGCGCCTCGGCGAGGGACACTCACCACGCGTGATATTGCACATAATGTTTGGTGCCATTGTTTTTCCTTTCCTTCCATCTTAGTTCGGATTATTATTACATAGGGCACATCAGTACCACAGCTTGGGAAATGTAGGAATTTGTCCGGGCATTTTTCACGCCACCGCGCGCCGTGGTTCGCGCGCCTCACGGTGATGATGATGATATCCACTTGTAATGCGCATCCACTCCATACTCAGGGCGCAAATAAATAAATCGATAAATAAACAACACACGCAACTTCTGGTTGGTTCACGGTGGTTGTGCTATCATCCTTACCAACCTTCCTAGTGTGGGCGGGGTACCGCGATGGCACAGCGGTACTTCCTTTTTTCGAGAATTTTTTAAAAAAAGAAAAAAGAAAGCATCAAATGGGGAATGCACAGTTCGGGAGAATTATGAATTTACGAACTTTCGCTCTCGGGTTCTTCTGTTCACGTGCTCTGTTGGTCTGTTGCAGTGCTCAACTGCGTTCATGCCCATCCTGCCAGGGATTCCAGTGGCCTAGTGACAATCATGAGCCTATGTCTACCCTGTTCGGGCTGCTCCTCTTCCCGACCTTGCCGGATTTGTGAATCTTGGAAGGAGCAACACTGGTCTCTCCTCCGGGATTTCTATCGACGGGACCGACCCTCAGCTGCCCAGGATCGCAGTATGTTGCCTCTGGCCCCGCTCCCCTTGGCTTCCATGACTTCCGCTGCTGTGCCTACCAGACCCCCAAGACTTCGCAAGCGCACTTTCTCGGACATTGCTGGGCTGTCTACGCGACAGCTGACTGCTACTGACCAGTGTGCTTACTCCCTGACCGCTCACACCCCAGTTGGGGATCGTAGCTTACGGGATGATACGACACTCACACAAGAGAAGCATTCACAGGCCCGATGTGCTCCCGCCTGTGGCCTCACTCGAGCGTTGTCCAGTGAGCTGCGCGCTCCCAAGGCCCGCTCAACCCTGAGCCCCACCCATAAGGCACCTATCCACCCTGCGGCACTGGGCTCAGATCGCAGGCCTCTGAATGACCGTACATGAGCGTCGCCCAGTCAGCTGAGCGCTCCGGAGGCCCGCTCATCCTTGAGCTCCACCCATAAGGCGCCTATCCACCTTGAGGCACGGAGCTCACTTCGCAGACCACCACGGCACCAGCGGATGGACAGACACTCGTGGCGTGGCTCCGGGCTCCCGGCGTTCCTCTCGTCGCTCCGCCTCCTCTGAGCTTCCAGCTCGGCCTTCGGGTTCACGGACCCCTTCTCCCTACGCGACCGCGGCCCCCCGCGTGCTGCCCTCTTCGGTCAGCCTACGCGCAGGCTCACCCTCCCCCCTCCACCCCTTGTGGACCTTTCTGGTGGAGAGTGGGAAGAGGATGTCCTTAGTCTACATCCAGAGGACTCCGCTTCAGCACTTCTGTCTCATCATCCCACGGCACCCTCTCTCTCTGCGGTCAGCAGTCCTCAATCTTCACGTAATTGCCAGCTCCCTCCCTCCAGCCTGGTGCCCTCCGTCTCCTCCACTCAAGCAGAAGACCTCTGCCTTGGTCCGACGCCTTGCAGCAGGCCAAGTGCGTCAGTCCCTCCTGCAGCCTCCCACGTTTCGTGACCTTGCAGAAGCGTTCAACTCCCACCTGCAGCAGGGCAAGTTGGGGGAAAGGAACTTCTTCGCTGAACGCCGATGGCCCGCGGATGTCGACATCCGTTTTCAGCAGTCTTGGTGTGCGGGACACTCCCAGGCTTTTCTGTGCCCTCTCCCTCCGGTGGACTCTGCAGCGCTGACAAAGAGCGGCGGTAGGGGGAGCGTGGGGAGAGACTCTACACCGGGGCTTGACAAGACAGCTACCCTTGTTCGGAATACCTTAGCTTGCCTTGGCTTCTTGGAGCTGGCTATGCAGACGGTGGTCCGCCGCATTGAAGATTTCTCGGCTTCGCCGGAGACTCCGGATCCCCTATGCGATCTGCATTCTTTAGATGTGACTGCCGGGTGGTTTACCATGCCTCCATGAACACAGTAGCAGCGTGCAACTGCGACTTGATGAGACGGGACGTGATGCTGCGGCGGTGCACTGGACTTCCGGCCTCAGTCAAGATACAGCTCCGACAGGCCCCCCCTGGGGGGAGCTCTTCTTTTTGGCCCTACTTGGCAGTCCGTTCGGGAGGCGTCCAAAGATCTGTGGCTGCCTGTGGCCTCCATGAAGTCCTTCTGCTTTCCTACGGTCTGCAGGCCTGCGGGTCGCCCCTTGTGGAATTACAAACCCTCCTCGCGCCCGGCCCCTCGGGATCTGCGCGGCGCGGAACCCCCTCGTTTCTTCCTCTGCGGACGCGGCTCGCGGAGCCGCTTTGCCCCTGCTCCCTGCGGCACTCGCCGCTGGGGTCGCGGGCGGACCCAGTGACTTGCTGCCTCCTCGACCTCCCTCCCCCCCCCCCCCCCCCCACCCCGACCGTTCTTGAGTCCCCGGTTGGCGGGAGGTTGGCCCTCTTCCGGGACGAGTAGCGGTCTCTTCTTCCCGATGACCCTTGGGTACTCACCACCGTCTCGGGGGGGGGGGGGGGGGGGGGGGGGGGGTTGGCGGGGGGGGGGGGGGGGGGGGGGGGCTCCAGATCTCTTTCAGACTTCTGCCCCCAAACGCCTCTCGCCACTCTGGACCCAGTCCCCTGCCGATCCCGGAAAAGCAGATGCTTTGGCCGACGAGGTCGACTCCCTGCTTTGGAAGTCCGCCACGGAGGTTGTCGCATGCCCCGACTCACCAGCCTTCTACAGCCGCCTCTTCCTAGTTCCCAAACTGGATGGCAGGTGGCGTCCGGTCATAGACTTGTCGGCTTTGAACAAGTTCATCACGGCTCCTCCATTTCGGATGGAGACGGCACGGGCAGTGAGAGTGGCCGTATGTCTCATGGACTTTGCAATCAGCCTGGATCTTGCCGACGCCTATCTGCATGTCCCGATACATCCTGCGTCCCGCCGATACTTGTGCTTCGCCTTTCACGGGATAGTCTACCAATTTCGAGCACTCCCTTTCGGCCTCAACCTCAGCATTTGGGTCTTCACCAGGATCATGGATGCGGTAGTGGCCCTCTCCCAGAGGGATTCCTCCAGCCCGACGTCAAATTACTTGGACGACCTGCTCCTACGGAATCAGGTGGCGTCTACTCTGGAGACAGACCGGGACAGTTTTATGTCACTCTTGCAGCGACTGGGCTTCCTGGTCAACCAAGGGAAATCAGACCTTGCTCCCTCCTGCACCTTTGTCCATCTGGGAATGGAGTTCTTGACCGAGCAGAACAGAGTGCAACTGACGGAAGCACGCACACTGAAGCTCTCACTGTTAGCGCAGGAGATGTGCATCCCGGACACGTGCCCGGCCAGGACCTGGCTGCAGCTGCTGGGACTCATCAGCGCCACCGCGGAACTGCTTCCCCTCGGCCAGCTCTATTCGTGGCCGATCTCCTGTACCACTGGCGCCCATCTTCAGGCAACATGGTCGCTCTGGTTCCTGTAGATCCCCTGGTCCGTCCACACCTCCTTCGGTGGGCGGATGCCACCTGGCTCGGGTCGGGAGTGCCCCTCACCTCCCCTCCTCTGCGGCTCTCGCTGTGTACGGACGCGAGCCGGTCGGGATGGGGGGCACATCTTGTGCCCGAATGTGACGAGATTGTGGGCCAGTGGCCTCCAGACTTTTGGAACAAACACAGCAACTGGTTGGAACTGGAGGCAGTGCGCCTGGCTTTGGAACACTGGGAGCCTCGCCTCACGCATCAGGCGGTACTGATCCTCTCGGACAACTCCACGGTGGTGTCCTATATTCAGAAGCAAGGGGGCACCCATTCTCCTTGCCTTTGCATGCTCCTGTTCCAGCTGATGCTTTGGTGCAGAGATCGAGACATTGAGCTCCAAGCGCGACACATCCCGGGCCGCCTGAACGTTCTTGCAGACTCTCTCATCGATGACAGCTCCTACACACCGAGTGGACACTCAAGCCGGAGCTCTTCCGGATGATAGGCGCTCATTGGGAGATGCCCATGGTCGACCTGTTTGTGACGTGATGGAACGCCCAGCTTCCTCTCTTTGTCTCGCCCGTGCCAGACCCTCTCGCGTAAGCAGTAGACGAACTTTGGGTGGCCTACGCGTACCCCCCAGCTGTGTTGGTACCCAAGGTTCTGCAGAAGCTCCGGGGCGCCAATGCAATCGTCTTCCTGGTCACCCCCTTCACTTGGACTTGAAGCTGGATGATGGACCTTCTCAGTTTGACCACGGACCCCCGCTGCGGCTACCGTCACCGCGCACGATGCTGAAACAGCCGAGGCAGAACCTGTTCCACCCGTGCCCTGAGAGGCTCCTACTACACGTTTGGAGGTTGTGCGGGCGGCCCTTGCCGCAAGAGGCTTCTCGGGTATGGCAGTGGCGACTATCGCAGCAGCTCGCAGATCTTCCACTCTTGAGGGTTTACGAGGGGAAGTGGAAGGTCTTGCAGGATTGGTGCCAGGCCAGAGACCTGTCTCCCACGGCTCTTTTGGCACCCCAGCTGGCCGAATGTTTCCTCTGGCTATTTACCGATCAAGGTCTGGCCCCCATTACCATCCAGGGCTATCTCTCCATGATCGCCGACACATACCGGCACTTAGGACGACCGGATCCAGGAGCGTGTAAAGATCTGGCAGACCTCATGGCCCACTTCGATTTGCAGCGACCAGTCCAACGTTCCCTGCTTCCGTGGTGGGACCTTGCTTGGGTGCTCACGTGGCTTAATTCAGGCCGGTTCGAGCTTTTGTACCTGGCCACTTTGGTGGATGTAACCAGGAAGACGTGCTTCCTCCTTGCTCTCGCTTCAGCTTCCAGGGTCAGCGAACTCCATGCATTGTCTGTGGCCCCTTCCTGTCTACAGTGGAGAGGAAATGGGTCGGTGCAGCTCCTGACGAACCCTGCCTTCCTGGCAAAGAACAGACTGCCGGCGGTCGGGGCACAAGTAATTACGCTCCAACCCCTTCAGGGGTCTGATAGGTCACAGGAGTCGCTCCAGCAGGACCCAGTGCGTGCATTACGGATCTACCTGCGCCAAACACGCCCCCTCCGGCGGGGCCGGACACGCCTCTTCCTTTCTCTGCGGCGAAGCAGGAACGGCATTTCGGCCCAAACCATCTCTTCTTGACTCTGATGGGTCATACAGTCTGCATATGAGGACCTCTCCCCTGAGGGGGCTAAGAGGCTGCAAATACGAGCCCATGAAGTCAGAGCGGATTCCACTAGCGTCGCATTGGACCGCAATTGTGCGGTGCAAGACATTGTGTCGGCGGTGGGGTGGGGATCGAGTTTCATCTTTGCACGCTTCTACCTGCATGATCTCTCAGGACAGCATGAGAAACTGGCACTCCTGGGCGATGTCTTGGCGGTGCAGCACTCCCTCCCGGCGCCGGAAGTGCCATGAGGTAACGGTTGAAATCGTCCGGAGTGCGCCCTGGACGCCTTACTAAGCTTGTTACGATCCCGGGGTTTGTGGGCGGCACTCTCCGCCTTTTCGTTGTTCTTTCTATCAGTAATGCCATCGGTAAGGGTTTTGAAGAAACAACTTAATTTTTTTTCTAAAATATATTTTTTCGAAAAATACTTATCAATGGCATTACTCGAAGGGCTCTCCCGCCTACCCCACTTGCCGCCAGTTCGCTTAGCTTGAAACTGGTGGATCAGCCCATAGGGCCTGATGGAAAGGGAGGGGAGGCCACCCGGGATTGCGTTTGATTAACGGGCTCCCTGGAGTCGCCTCCCCATTTGTGTTTATTCACACAACGGATTTAGGCTGAAATCAGGCTAGCTAGCATGTCTTCCTATCGGTAATGCCATCGGTAAGTATTTTTCGAAAAAAATTTTTTTGATAAAATAGTAGGTATTTCCAAATTTTGCACATTTTTCAACTAAATTTGGTACAAAGATAGCTGATGATAAGACCTTCCTATGCATACTAATTTAGTCGACTCATCACAAAGGGCGGGGGGGTGGGGGGGGGGGGGTGGGTTGACAGATGTGTGAAAAATGCTTACATTTTCAGAAAACATGGATTTTGCTGCTGCAGAAGCCAGCCCTTGTCGCAAAGGTCACACATATGTAAATTGGTCATACACATTATGTGAGCCATAATGGCTTTGCCTTTCTTGTTAATAAAGTTTTTGCCAACTTTTCAGTCAGACATGGCACATTTGCATACTGATTTAGTGGTCCCCTTGCACATGTCAAGAGCCATGGGGAGGGTCCAGAAATTAGCTTGTAAACCAAGTGCATACTAAGGAACAGTGCTTGGAGTCCCTGCAATGTTAAAAACATGTAGGGACCATGATGCAGCGCTAAACAATAGAAATATTAAACAAGATGAGGATTTCATCCCAGAGTCTACCATATTGTTTGGAGATCACATGCATTTTTCTTTTAGGAACATTTAGAGTTTGTTACATTTGTGGTTGTGTTATTCTTTGTGAGCATGTGTGTGTTGATCATAGGAAAGATCCGATATTCATTTGAGTTATTTTGGATACGAATTACGTACCTTTTTAGTAGGATTCATTTTCTTTTGCACAGTCTTGGGATCGATTTTTATTGTGACATGTAGTTTCGCTAAAATGTTGTAAAGTTTGACCTACATTAGACTGGAAGATTAAAGCAGGGTCGCGATCTTTCTAGTGACCTCATAATTATATGATGTCAAAGTTGTTGGCAACTGTTACGATTGTGGTTGTGTTGTTCTGTGAGAACGGTCATGCATAAATCATAGGAAACGATCCAATATTTATTTGAGCTATCATGTTTACGAATCGCATACCTTTTCAGTGAATTTCATTTTCGTTTACGAATAGTGCGGTATTGATTATCTGTTGCCGCACGGAGTTGAGTCCCGAAGAGTCTAGGTACTGCTCGAGTATTCCTTTGTTTACTGAGCACGCGTCAGCATCGATGCACTAGTCACGTGTTTTCCAAATAAAGCGGGCAAGGTCGTGACCTGTCTGGCCTACTTTTGTGTGATGTCATAGCGCGCCGGGATTTTTCGACATAGGGGCTGGGAAATAGCAGCCAGATTTTTACCGAATATTCCAGTGTAATGTTTATTCATTGATATTTAGGAGTTTTAGTTACGTAGTTTGTTCTGATTGGTTGTGTTGTACGAACTTCCGCGATTTTTCTGGAAAGTATGTTACTATAAAAGAGTCATGCTGGGAAGCTTATGTGTACATTGTCTTGCATTTGTCAGTTGCAGAGACACAATTAGCATAGGTACGTGGCCCGTGTAGGGTGTACATTGTGTGAGACGCTGTGTATGAGAAACTTTGTGTCAGAGTGTGGACATTGCAGAAGAGACATTGTATCAGTGGTTGTGAGTTTGGAACTGCATTGTGTGGAGATCGCATCGCTGAATTAAAATATTGTTGAAACTGTTTCTCCAGTATTGTCTACATCCTTAAGCCACGTGTGACGGATTGCAGCTGAATGAGGTTTATTTAAAAGAGCCTTACGTGCGTGCATCTGGTGTGTTTATCATACTACGACTACAACTCCACCACGTAACATATTGGCACCTCCGACGGGACCTCTTCAGTTCAGTGGAAAGGGTAGCAGGAGAAAACAGCCAGCAGTGAAAAGCAGAGATGGCGACATCGGAGATGGAGACATTCCTGAAAATTGGAAAGGAATGTGGACTCGAAGGAGCTCAACTCCTTGAGTTTGTAAAGGAGAGAGAGGAGAGACTGGAGAGAGAAAAAGAAAAGAGACTTGAAGAAGAAAAGAGACTGGAGAGAGAAGAAAGGGCTAAAGAACGTGAAATCGGGAAACTTGAAATTCAATGAGAAGAAGCAGAGAAACAACAAGAAGCGGAACGAGAAGAAGCAGAGAAACAGCGAGAAGAGGCGGAGAGGCAGAGACAACATGAAATTCATTTAAAGCAGATGGCGATAGAGGCACAGAGCCAGAGAGTTTCTGAAGCAACAGCCTTAGCCAGCAGAGAGCAAACAGCCCGTGCGCCAAAACTTCCACCTTTCGTTGAAAACTCAGACAAGATGGACGCTTACCTAGAGCGATTCGAGCGCTTCGCAAGTAGTAACAATTGGAGACAAGAGACTTGGGCTATCAAACTGAGTGCACTTCTAACCGGC
The DNA here is from genome assembly GCA_036245525.1 of Semisulcospira habei. NCBI lineage: Eukaryota > Metazoa > Mollusca > Gastropoda > Semisulcospiridae > Semisulcospira > Semisulcospira habei. The sequence goes on from BTPG01000008.1 coordinate 157,483,091, forward strand.
AAAGCGCTTGAATTTTACACCCACTTACCAAGAGAAGAAGCCGAAGATTATACACAGTTGAAAGCCGCCTTGCTGAGACAATATGACTTCACTGATGAGGGTTACAGGCGACGATTTTGGAACTGCAAGCCTGAAGAAGGAGAAACACCCGGCCTATTCATTGAGAGAATCGGAAGCTACCTGGAGAAATGGATAGAGCTGGCTGGCTTAAACAAAGAGTACCAGGACCTGTGTGACCTCATCATTAAAGAACAAGTCTTCAACGCATGTTCTAAGGACCTGGCCGCCCACCTCAGAGAGCAAAAAGACCAGTCCCTAAAGGCCCTGGCCAACTTCGCTCAAAGATACCTTGATGCCCACAACATGAAGTTCGGGTCCAGTAAGCCGCAGCGTGTATCTGCACCAGCAGAGGAAATCCATAATGTCAGAGACTCCCCGAAATACAAGCCAGTGGAGAACCTGACATGTTTTCTCTGCGGAAAGAAAGGTCACAAGGCGATACGGTGTCCTTCTTAAGATGTTCCTCGAGGCGACAACATCAGAAGACCCAACCAAGATCGCGGGATAGCAGGCAGAAGCAATACTACGTCTCAACACATAGCCGCTGCTGTATTAGCCAATGATGTGACTTCATCCAGTGACTTAGAAAGGCAGGCGACACCGGAGCTGATTGAATCTTTCAGAAAGAATGGACGCATCCCAGTAGGAGATGGAGCTACATTTTTACCAGTATCAAACATTGTGCTGCCTGAGAATGAAGTGCCGAATATGCTGGTGGTGTCAGGATTCGTCGGCAAAGCATCAGTGAGAGTGTTGAGAGACACTGGTTGTAGTTGCGTCATCGTGAGAGAGGACCTAGTAACTGAAGACCAGAAGCTACAGGAGTGGACCACCCTCATTTTGGCCGACTGTACTGTAAGAATTATTCCCCTTGCCAATGTCAGTGTCGACACTCCGTACCTGAAAGGAGAGGTGAAGGTGTTCTGCGTGAAAACCCGTGTCTACGATCTTATCATCGGAAACATTGATGGTGCCAGAAATGCAGACGATCCAGATCCAGAGTGGGGACCTGAAACATGTGCTGTTACCACGAGAAGTCAAGCAAAAAAGAGTCACCAGACCATCCCTCTAAAAGTAGCGGACAACACGGAAGCAGCCGTGGTGAATAAGGAAAGGCTGGTGCAGCTACAGAGAGCCGACCCCACGCTTGACAAGTTCCGAGGTCAAACTGAGCCCGTGATGCGAAAGGGAAAAGAGATAACCTTCGAGACCAGAAAAGATATCCTGTACCGGATATTCGACAGCAATGGAGATAAGCCTGTGCGTCAAGTAGTAGTTCCTGAACCTTTGAGAATGCAAGTGATGAAATTGGCCCATGATTCCATATTGGGAGGACATTTGGGAATCAACAAGACCCTCAACAGGATCCAAGCCGTCTTCTACTGGCCTGATATGGGAGGCGACATCACTCGATTCTGCAGGTCGTGCGACATATGCCAGAAGACAATCTCCAAGGGAAAGGTGCCCAAAGTTCCTCTAGAGAAAATGTCACTGATCGACATGCCTTTCAAGCGCGTAGCTGTGGACCTGGTGGGGCCAATATCCCCTCCAAGTGAAGATGGTCATCGCTATATCTTGACCCTGGTGGACTACGCTACAGGTTATCCTGAGGCCATACCATTAAAGAAGATCGACACTCCAACTGTGGCAGAGGCACTCGTTGACGTGTTCAGCCGTTTGGGGATTCCTGAAGAGATCCTGAGTGACCTGGGAACTCAGTTTGTCTCCGACTGCATGGAGGAAGTCAACTGGCTATTGAGCATCCGACACCTTACTACCACCCCTTATCACCCCATGTGTAATGGGCTGGTTGAAAAGTTTAATGGAACGTTGAAGGCTATGCTGAAGAAACTGTGTGCTGAGCAGCCAAGGTTGTGGCATAGATATATCAATGCCTTGCTCTTCGCATACCGTGAAGTTGCTCAGGATTCGACAGGGTTTTCCCCTTTTGAATTACTGTACGGCAGGACTGTAAGGGGGCCCATGCACATCCTGAAAGAGATGTGGACCAAGGATATCGATGCGCCTGAGGTGAAGATCAGTTACCAGTACGTCTTCGACCTGAGAGAGAAACTGGAAGATACCCTCAGAATGGCTCGAGAAGAACTGGGGAAGGCGCAGAATAAGGGGAAGCATTACTATGATCGTAAGGCAAAACCTCGACGATTCCAGCCAGGTGACCAGGTGTTGGTTCTTCTTCCTACCAACAACAACAAACTCCTGATGCACTGGAAGGGACCCTACGTTGTCGACACGGTGGTTGGCATAATCGACTACAGAGTCAAGGTCAACAACAAGGTGAAGACTTACCATGCTAATCTGCTGAAGTATATTGAGAGAGGCCGTCAAGACAAAACACAACTGGCCGCATCAGTGCGTCTTGCTGATGACGAAAGACTAGACGACGAAAACCTGTTTAACCTTAACGAACTTCGCCACAAGGAGGATGTAGAAGATATCCAGTTCGGACAGAATCTGACCCAGGACCAATAACTCTGTGAACTGTACCCCATGATTTGACGATGTCCAGAAGTGAACTTTGACATTTTTAGTTTATCAAGGGTTTGCAGAATTTCGGAGCAGATTACCTGAGCAGAAAAGTTTAAATGAACATTTTGTGTCCAGAACAGTTTCAAAGAAATGCTTAGTTGTACATGAGAATTTAAAGGAACATATCTTCATTCGGGACAGTTTAAAGGGACTGAGTTAATTATTTTTGTGTAGTTCATTTTATTTTCGATGTGAAATTTGTATTATTTACGGTTTTGTGTAGGTTTACACAACCACAACCATATTTTTGAGGTTTGAGAAGAAATTTTTGTGAAATTTTGTTCTAAAAGGGGGGAGGGTAATGTTACGATTGTGGTTATGTTGTTCTGTGAGAACGGTCATGCATAAATCGTAGGAAACGATCCAATATTTATTTGAGCTATCATGTTTATGAATCACATACCTTTTCAGTGAATTTCACTTTTGTTTATGAATAGTGCGGTATTGATTATCTGTTGCCGCATGGAGTTGAGTCCCGAAGAGTCTAGGTACTGCTCGATTATTCCTTTGTTTACTGCACGCGTGTCAGCATCGATGCACTAGTCACGTGTTTTCCAAATAAAGCGGGCAAGGTCGTGACCTGTCTGGCCTACTTTTGTGTGACGTCATAGCGCGCCGGGATTTTCCGACATAGGGGCTGGTAAATAGCAGCCAGATTTTTACCGAATATTCCAGTGTAATGTTTATTCATTGATATTTAGGAGTTTTAGTTACGTAGTTTGTTCTGATTGGTTGTGTTGTACGAACTTCCGCGATTTTTCTGGAAAGTATGTTACTATAAAAGAGTCATGCTGGGAAGCTTATGTGTACATTGTCTTGCATTTGTCAGTTGCAGAGACACAATTAGTGTAGGTACGTGGCCCGTGTAGGGTGTACATTGTGTGAGACGCTGTGTATGAGAAACTTTGTGTCAGAGTGTGGACATTGCAGAAGAGACATTGTATCAGTGGTTGTGAGTTTGGAACTGCATTGTGTGGAGATCGCATCGCTGAATTAAAATATTGTTGGAACTGTTTCTCCAGTATTGTCTACATCCTTAAGCCACGTGTGACGGATTGCAGCTGAATGAGGTTTATTTAAAAGAGCCTTACGTGCGTGCATCTGGTGTGTTTATCATACTACGACTACAACTCCACCACGTTACAGCAACATTTCGTAACATTGTATCAAAGACACCTAGATGGTGGTGGAAATTTGTAGTTATTTCTAGAACATTCTTTTTTAATGAATATTAATGAGTTTGGTTACGTTTTCTTTCAAGATTGGTTGTATTGTTCAAATTTGCTGGATTATTCTGGAAATCTGTAATAATATATTAAAAGACCGTGTTAGGAAGTATGTGTGTACATTGTATGAGAGACACAGTGCATCAAAAGTGTTGATGCATTGTAAAGGAGACAGTGTTTCAGTGTTGGTACATTTGTGGATGCATTGTGCAGAGATCGCATCGCTGCAATAAAATATCGTTGGAGCTGTTACTCCATTGTGGTCTACAACCTTGTGCCACGTGTGATGAGTTGCAGCTGAGTGAAGTTTCTTTACAAGAACCCTACGTGCGTGCGTCTGGTGTGATTGCATCATACTACGACTGTGACAACCATGAAACAGTAGTTCATATTTTTAAGTTTATCCTTCTGATCTATTTCCCTCCTCTCTAAGCCAACCTCTGATCAAAACTCACGCCAGCGCACACAAATAAAGACGGACACATGGCTCTTCCCATTAGCTCTGTGGGCTCATGTAGCGACAGGGATTCTGAAGAAGAAGAATAGCACAAGCAGCAAAATGACATCACAATAAGCTTTATGTCATGGCTTCGCTAGTCTCATGATGCAGTGTACACAGTGACAAATTTGATGCTTCACGTCACTCATCCAAACGGCACACAGCCTCTTCCAGGACTGACTGTTTTCTTCCAAACAGCCTTTTCCAGGGCTGACTGATGGGAGTATATGTGACCTGTTCCCACAAAAGGGACCTTAAGTCGCTTTTGGCCGGATGGAGCTACAGGCCAAAAAGAGTGCAGGGGGTCATCTTGGGTCAGTTCGAGTGATCAACTTTAAATGCATTTTTCTCGCTTAATAACAGGTCTACAACAATAGTTTTTGCAATAAATTAATTTGTATTGCTAGTAAATTGTAATGGTGTAATATCTCAAAAACTAAAAATTTCCGACTTATGGTCCCTTTCGTGGGAACAGGTCACATATAGTGGATCCAAAACTTGCAAAAATGAATACATTATTATTCAAAAATTTGAAAGAGGTACAAAGAGATAAGTAATTGTACTTTACTTAACCACCAAATTTTCAGGAGTCAAAAAGATGCTCTCAAACTATCTATTTTTAATCACATACACTCACTACTCTCTCAGCGCTATCATAATTTCCACCTCACTGCCACCAAAACCATATTTTGAAACAAAGACTGGCTCATGAGAATCATCATCTGTATTGACGAGTAAAATAATTGATCCAATTACCCATTGTCTTAAGTTGACCTTAATTAATTACTAATTACGGTCATTAAGGTCTACACTGCCGTTTCTCTCAAATCAAACCAAAATCCTGTTAGTGCACTCTATAATAAACTAATGGCTTTTCACACACCCCACATAATTAAAAATTACTCTCCATTGTCTCTCAATACTGTCAGAGTCGATTTCCGAAAACTCACAAGCTCTGTCAACACGTTTTCACATGACAAGACATGACATGCATATAATGTGGGCACATGTTTTCACCCCCCGCCCATTCACAGGCCACTCGGCCTAGCAGCAATGTTTACACTGTCCCCGTTGCTACTGACTTCATTTGTACATGAAAAGAACAGGACCCCAGTGCACTGAGAAAATTAATTTACTTGCTTACATAGATCGCTTTAATACATACGTAACATACACCATAGACCCAAAAAGATTTAGTCAAACTACACACACACACACACACACACACATGCATACATGAATACTAACACACACACACACGCACGCACGCATACACACACGCACGGCCTACCCGGCACCGGCCTCCACGTGGTGTAGGTGGGTAGTCCGCTCAGTCCCTGACTGAGTGGGCTAGCAGACGGGTGCCATCTTTGTCCAGGATTAGGACTTGATGTCAACAGATATGTTGTTCAGCCTTTTTACAAGGGAACAAGCTTCATGAAGCTCTTCCTAAGTTGTCTGACAGTCTACCTTTCCGCTGCGGCAGCCGCCGTGAGGAGACTGTCCTTGCTCGGCTCCACATCGGGCACACGTATGTTACGCACTCTTACTTACTTAAACAGGATGAGCGTCCATGGTGTTTTGCCTGTGATGAGCAGTTTTCTGTTCGACATTTTTTGCTGTATTGTGCTGACCTAATTGACACCAGATATAAACACTTCACAGCAGACTCCTTGAAGGTTTTGTTCCGGGATGTCCCCCCGGACAAAATCTTCAATTTTTTGAGAGAATGCAGTATTTTTAACAAGATCTGAGCATTCATAGACTATGTGAATTTTTTTATTTGCCCTTTTTGAGAGTCTGTAGACGTTTCTTTTCAAGACATGTGCGACATTTTAGCCTGAGATTTTTAATTTATATTTACATCTTGTCTTAAGACCTTGCTTTTAGTCTGGCTGACCAGATTTTTACCCATCCCGCCGTGAGATGGCCTTAGTTGCCTGCTCGGCGTTAAACCCAAATAACTAACTAACCTAACTTGCTGGACTTGACTGCCCACAAGAGAGAGGGGGGTTGTGGGTGTTTTTGGACAATTTATATCGATCCCAAAATTCCAGGATTTTTCGACCGCTTACTCCCACACCCTAACGCCGCCCATTTTTCTTGGTTTCTCCTTATTTTTTCAGTAAAATAAAGGTTTCCAAAATCAATGTCATTAAAATTAATATTTTTTTATTATAAAATGAATCAAGACGAATTACTTCTTCTAAACGATATCAGTGCTGTAGAAAACAAAGACTTAGACTCGAAAAAAACAGCGCCTTCTTTCTGTAGTTGTGTCAGGCAAATCAAAGGCTTATCTCGGAAAACAATACATGACAGAAGACATAGAATCTCTCATCGCTGACGAGCTAATCAAGCTTCATTCTAAATATGAAAACCACATTGCTTCACTAATGACTCGTGATTTAAGTCGATCTCTAGTATGCCTATACACAAAAGCAGTGAGCCACTTTCTACCTGTGGATAGTGTCAGTCTATCACACGACCTTGAAAGCAATCCTATTGTTTCAAGTTCAATTGGCAAATTAGCATGCGTCATGTTTTACAAGTTTGGAAATTACCTTGCACCTGTGGTAACCTTACTTGTTACCGGGAGTCATATTGATTTTTCAAAAATAAATTTTACTGCAGAAGAAAATGGACGAAACCCAGACGACTCCACAACCGAACCCCAGTCTAGTTTTGACACAGGTTCAAACTGTGACTAAGGCTAAAAGTCCAGGCAGGGTTGAGGCTGGTAAAAGATTAGCCGAATATCATCATCATCATCATCAGTCCCTTGCCCGAACTGGGCGTTGGGGGGACTAAAAGGCAGCAGCAACAGACAGTGCTCTCCACTGAGTTCTATTTTGGGCGGTGACAAGCAAGTCTGGCATCTCGAGTTCGGTCCATTCTTTTATGTTTGCGACCCAACTCTTTCTCTGACGACCTCGCCGACGACTTCCTTCGAGAGTGCCTTGGAGGATAGTCTTGGACAAGGTGTTGTGTCGGGTCACGTGGCCAAACCAAGCAAGCTTGCGCCGTTTCACGGTTGCCAGAAGGGGTTCATGTGGGCCCACCAGGGAAGTGATGATGCTCCGTACATATTCGTTGGTCTTGTGTTCGCGGTACGAGATGCGGAGCAACTTCCTCAGGCACTTGTTCTCAAAGGCCTGGATTTTCTTTTCTGAGTCTGCAAGCAGTGTCCAAGTCTCACAGCCGTAGAGTAGAATAGACACTACAAGGGACTTGTAAAGCCTGTACTTGATGGTGAAGCTGATGGAGTTACTTCGCCATATCCTGTCCAGCCTGGCCATTGCGGATGTTGCTGTACCTATCCTGATACGGATCTCTGCTATGCAACTACCGTCTTTGGACAGGGTGGCTCCCAAGTACTTGAAGCTATTGACCTCTTCTAGCTTCTGGCCGTTCATGTGAATGTTGCTGCTGCTGTCGCTTGTGGTGTTGATCATCACTTTGCTTTTATCCGTACTGATCTCCATGCCATAAGACCCTGCGCTACTTGAAAGTTTGTCTGTCAGGTTTTGAAGCTCACTATTGCTGCCTGCCATGAGGTCAATGTCGTCTGCGAATCGAAGATTGCACAGGGATCTGCCACCAATAGAGATTGAAGTATGGTGGTCGTGGAGGGTTTCCTGCATGATCTTCTCCAGGAATATGTTGAAAAGGACAGGAGAGAGCAGGCATCCTTGACGGACACCGATCGTCGTCCTGAAGAACACGCCTGACTGATTGTTAAGTAGAACCGCGCTGCAGGCGTTCTTGTAAAGCGCTTCTATCATTTGGATCAGTCCCTCCTCTATGTTGAACGATCTCATGACTTGCCAGAGTCCGTCGTGCCAGACGCGATCAAATGCTTTCCTGAAATCAATGAAGTTGTGGTAGAGTTCGCGCTGATGCTGCAGATGTTTCTCAATCAGGACGCGGCAGTTGAAAATCTGCTCTACAGTGCTTCTTCCAACTCTGAAGCCAGCCTGTTCTTCTGCCAGCAGTTCCTCGGCGAAAGTTTTGAGGCGGTTGAGAATGATCCTAAGCATTACTTTGCTAGGGTGACTTATCAGACTGATAGTTCTGTAGTTCTGGCACTGTTTCAGGTTTCCTTTCTTGGGGAGCGGGATCACTAGAGACTGTGTCCATTCTACTGGCCATTTCTTTTGCTCCCAGATCTTTTGACAGAGTGTAGTGAGTACCTTCGTTGTTACTTCTCCTCCATGTTTCAACAGTTCAGCAGGTACGTTGTCTACACCTGGAGACTTTCCTCCCTTCAGGCCGCGTACGGCTATTTCCACCTCTTCAGCTAACACTGGCAGGTCTTCGGCCTTCCTGGCCCCAGCCTGGTTGTTTTGGAGGATGCTGGTGTCTGGCTCAGGCTTGTAGTTATACAAGTCTCGGCAGTACTCAGTCCATCTGTTTAGTACAGCAGTGTTTTCCGTAAGGAGTTGGCCGCTGCTGTCTTCGATGACTGTGGCTGTTCGCTGTTGAGTCTTGGTGAGGGTCCTTAGCGTTTCATAAGCCTTCTTGCTGTTGCCGTTTGCCATGCCCTCTTCCACGCTACGACACTGGTCTTCAATCCAATCTTCTTTGGCTTCTTTCATCCTCTTCCTGATCTTCTTGTTGACAAGTCTGTACTTGTTTGCTGATGTGAGGTCTTGGCCTCTCTTTTTCTTCCAGGCTCTCATCTCATCACAGAGATCAAGGATGTCATCGGTGACCCAGGGCTGTTTGCGCTTCCTCTGCTTCCCCAGCACTTCTTCTGCTGTAGAAAGTAACACCTCTTTTATATTTCCAGCAAGGGTGTCTACGTCCCAATCCAAAGTAGCCAAGGCTGCAAATCTGCCTCCCACCTGGGCTTGGAAGACCTCTTCTACTTCCGGGTCTTTTAGCTTCTCGAGGTCGAATCGGATGCGAGGGCTCTTGCTGTCTCGTTTCAATGCCAGCTTCAACTTGAGGCTAGTAAGGACGAGGTTGTGGTCGCTGCCAATATCAGCGCCAGGAAAGGACCTCGTTTGTGCTTTGTTAACGCTGGATTTGAATCGTCGAGGCAGCAAGATGAAGTCAATCTGGTTATGGACCAGGCCTCCTGGCGATTGCCATGTCACTGTTCTTGACTTCTTGTGTGGATGGAGGGTATTAGCAACGGTAAGACGGTGACTCTGTGCGAACTCTAAAAGTCGCAGGCCTCTGTCGTTTGTTTCTCCAAGGCCAAACTTGCCAGCTGTTCCTGCCCATTGTTGGTAAGCGTCAGGGCCGATCTTTGCATTCCAGTCACCGAGGACGGTCAGAATGTCTTTCTTAGGTGTTTTCTTGATGATGTTGTCCAGTTGTTCGTAGAATTCTTCTAATTCCTCATCATCATGATCTGCTGTTGGAGCGTATACTTGTATGATAGTGATGTTGTGTGGTCGGGCGGAGATGCGGATGGAGATTAGTCTGCTTGACACGGGGGTGCAGCTGATGACAGTTCCAGCCACCTCTTTCCTTACGATAAAAGCTACGCCATGTTCGTGCTTGGTGTCTTTTCCGCTGAACCAGATTTTATGGCCTTCATCTGTTGTTGTTTCTCCGAAGCCTGTCCATCGAACTTCTGCAAGTCCTACAATGTCCCAGCGATAGCGCTTTAACTCATGGGTGAGTTCCTTCACTTTGCCGCACTGGTAGAGTGTGCGAACGTTCCAAGTTCCGATAGTTATTCCTTGCGTGGGCAGCTTGATGGTGGGTTTGGTTCCAGTAACACACTTGTCGCCCCCACCCTGGAGACCTCCAATGGGGTGCGCGGTCGTTGGTGATCCGGGCCCCGACCGATCCGGCATGTTATTCTTATTCTGTTGCTTGTCCATCAGTCCTTTCAATGGGCTTAGGCGAACTTGGTGGCGCCCGTCTCCTCTCCAAGTATTTCAACTGACGCGTCAGCCCCTCACAACGTTTCGCCCGCCAGCAGAAGCGGTTACCGGGGTGTGGCTAGGTAAAGGACCTGGAGCCAGCTGTGAGAGTTGAGTGCCATGTGAAGACCAGTGCTCCCGCCTGCCCCGAGAGGCGCTGCTGGCTGAAAAGTCAAAGGTACTACTTCTCCATGAACACTCTACACGCCGAATATAACAGACAAAAAAAATTACAGCTTCAAACACAAACAGAAAAGGCTCATGTGACTGACCAGGCGTCAGCACCGTCATCACTGTCAGGACCGTCACACCCTCATCAAAGTGAGAGACAAACAACTAAGTCTGACCCTGAACCTCAAACAACAAAATATATAGTTGCCGGATTTGTTGTCGGATTTGGTTACGTAGGTTATCAATTATACAAAAAATACAAACCACAGACTCGTACAGTGACCAAAAAATCAGACACTCCAAAAACAAAACCAGAAGTCGCCACATTACCAGTAACACCCAAAGCCGTTGACCCATTTTATATGCAGTAAATAAAAATATTATTTTAATTTTTATTGCCTTAGAAAATGAGCGACACAAAGAACTTGATACCCCACCCGGGTCTGCCCTGGGGGACTTGGGTGGGGTTAGGTATTTTTTAGTTCCCAGGGTCACCCTGGTCAGCCCCACAGGGTGGGTTTTTCTCTCTATTCTGGGGCATGTGTTTCAGTCTACCCTTTGTCCATTCACCTGTATTTGCCTTTTTAAAACTCTCCCTACTGTCTGCACTGCCTGTTGCTCTTGATATTGGATGTGTGTTGCTAAATGGTCTTAGCTTTATTTAGGCCCCATGTGTTAGGTTTATTTAACGTATTTGACCGGCTGGCGACATACATTCAATGTTCTGTTTTTTTTTTTTTTCACAAGCAGTGCAGGCACGTCCTGAGAAAGCCTTGTTGCTGTCGGGACGTTAAGCAATGTACAATCAATCAATCAACAAAGAACTTGATGAACCTTGTCTATCACTCTGCTGTGATAAGTGGACTAGCAGTAGCTTATTCTATGCTGGGAAAAAGTCTACTCAAAATGAAATCAGCAGACCTCAGCAGATTGGATCTGGAAGACAGTGCTAAACTGATCACGATTGTTACAGCGTCAATTGCGACAAAAGACTTTCTTGTCAAGCAAGGAATTATTCCCGAAAATGTTTCTATGTAAATAAAAATATTATGGCGACGATAGCTATTATGATTGGAGGTGCGATGGTTAATGCATTGGCTTTCAGTGGCTCAAATTATCTCTTTTCAAAAATGGGTAGAGAAGAATCAGCAGAAGAAATGAAACGTCACAATGAAGCGTCAGAAAAATTAGCACAAGCCCAGCAGGATTATGAAAAGAATAGAATTGAGAAACTTGATTTCATCAATGAAAAATTGAGGCTTGAAGGCCACGCACAACATACGTTTTCAAATACAGACGATGCAATTCGTGAATACTATCTTGTCACAGGTGAAGATATGTCTATCCCGAAACCAAAACTAAGTGACTATTACAAACCAAGTACAGAACAAAGAAATGGAGAGATAATCTTTGTTCTAGTGGGAATGACATTTGTTTATTTTACAGGAGTTTTCATTGCTAGAAAAAATGGCAGCCGAAAATAAACTATCAAAAATATATTACTCTCCATCAGGTTATTGGAAAGGAGCAACCGCTATTCAAAAATTACATGCCGCTGTGGGTGGAGATATAACACTCAATCAGGTCAAGCAATGGTTACAGAGACAGGCAATTTGGCAGATATATCTCCCTGCTCCAAGAAAAATAACAAGGCCTCATTTTGAGAACACAACACCTAATGACACACACCAAATGGACCTTTTGTTCTTACCACATGACACAATAAGAAAGAAACGATACAAGTACGCACTGACTGTTGTAGACATAGCTTCAAGATATAAAGACGCCGAACCCATATCTGACAAAACTGCTACCACAGTTGCGACTGCTTTATCAAGTATCTATAAAAGAGGTCCTTTAAGATACCCCAGACTAGTGCAGGTTGATGACGGATCAGAATTCAAAGGTGCAGTTAATCAGTTATTTGCAAAGCATGGCGTACTGGTCAGACGCGGTATTCCAGGTGTACACAGATCACAGGCAATTGTAGAAAATTTCAATAAACAGTTATCAGAAAGACTTTTTAGTTACCAGTATTCTAAGGAACTCATGCATGACACCCGCAACACTGAGTGGGTTAAGAGATTACCACATGTGATAAAAGCAATGAACAATGAAAGCAATGGCTTGCGCTTAAAACCTGCTGATGCTATTAAATTGAAAACAATTACAGAGCCAAAAACAGCCCCAACCCCACCTCCAGACACAAGTTTATTTACTAAACAGGTGAGATATTTATATCAACCAGGGGAAGCTGAAAATGACATAAGACGCAGGGCGACAGACCCCATCTGGTCAACGTCTGTTCATAATATAAAAAAAATAGTCCCCGGTACAGACGCAACAATATATTACCTGTATGACCCTGCACCCCAGAGGGCATTTGTCAGAGAAGAATTACAGATTATTCCCCCAGACACCGTTACTCATTTCAGTAACTAACTCATCAATTAATTCATCAACCAGTTCATCTGCTATTTCTTCAGATAACTTGAGCCTGTAATGACCAGGTGCATAAGCTTTCTCCTTACTATGAAACACTCGTTTTGTGTCTCCAACTGCCAGAGACTTCTTATGTGTTTGGATCATTTCAAGATTATGTTTGTTTGATCTCAGTGACTTGTTTGGATAATCAGGCATTAATGCACCATCTAACACTTGCTTGTAATGTTCATGACGAATGTCTTTATTTTTTATCGCTGTTTTCTTGATACCTTTGGCTTTTGACTGACTACCCTTCTGGTGCAGTATAGAATACATTTTTGATCTCAGTCCAACGTACTCAACTATTGGCACACCATTCAGTTCATCCTTAAACTTACCAGGCACTTTTTTGTTTTGTGTGCTGAACAGTGGATGGTCTTTAGGGTAATCAGATGTGTCATACATGTGTAGTTCTGTTTTCATGTCTTCATAAAAGTCTTCAGTACACACATCAATGATCATAGAGTCAGTGTCAGTGTATAACAGACGACAGTCAGGATACTTTGGTTTGAAGTAATCATAATAAAACTCAAGCATCACCAGTTTTGACAATTCAAGAATTGCCATACCAATGAATACTGGCTTGTCCAGTTTAACAATCTTTTTTTTGAGTGACACTGCATACAATGATGAGTGAAATTCTTTATACCCTGTGTACTGGGGCTTACCTGTAAGTTTAATTGCACCCAATTCAGTTGTGACCAGTCTCACATCTTTTCTGTGATGAGGATTTTCCATCGTCTTGCCAAAACAGGCATTGTTCATAAACCTAAAGAAGTCTTTGTCAAATGCAGTGTTGCCGTCTCTGGCACAGAGGGTTGTGTTCTTCATTATGTAATCTTTCATGAAAGCACTCTGATCAAATTGGATTCCTCTGTGAACTTTCTTTAGTACTAACCCGTGTCTGATGTAAAACTGCAACAAGCGGTAGTGACAAACATAATTAAATTTGTCATTTAAATTTGGTACAAGTTTGGTGTCTTCTTTTTTCCCTGTCATACTCATTTTCTCAACAGCTAATGGATAATCATTGTGGTAATCATGTAGATGGTGTGGGTACTCCAGGTCAACTTCAAAGATGCAACCCTTCGCGTCGTTTCGGTCATGTGTCATAATATAGTTTGTTATGTCTGTTATGTCATACTGTGACAAATCATACAGACAAAAGTTTTTCACGGGCAATAACTCACACATCGCGAACCCATACAAATTGTTTGCGTCAAGGTACGTAATGAATGACCTTGACCTTGAGGGGTCAAAACCCCGGTCAAGGTCAAGGTCATCCAGATATTTATTGTTGGCCTTTGCATAATTATTCGCAGCAATACTAATGCCTCCCCTCAATCCGCATTCCACCATTTCACCCATCGTACGATCAGACAACAGGTCTATAAATATCTTACTGGATTTCAAAAATGCATCCCATGTCATGCCAGGACTAGTTATGTAACAGGCTGGGTCAAGTCTGTAGTGTAACAAACCCTTTTCACGGTAACTTTCAAATACATCTGCTAGCAAACAAACGTCAGCTTTCAAGTACTGATCGTGGTAATCACCAATTGTCTGACATCCTAATTTATCCCATGCATCGAGTGCGTGTTGATATTCAGAGTCAGAAATACCTTTGCCAGTTAGTGTAGAATAAAATTTCTCTTTTGGTGGCAGTCTCCTTTCCTCAAACACAACCCAGCGATCAATGTACTCATACGGATACACTCCTTTTTTAATCAACTCTGGCTCAAAATATTTACTCGTTATTGGATACTCAGTCAGTCCTTCTGCCAGACTAGCCAATCCTAAAGACAAATGTTGCATGGAGTCATAAAATGCTAATTTGTCTAACCTAAAAGTTAAGTATTTCTCAGTTGTCTGGGCAATACAACTTATGTTTTTGTACGACTCGTCTACAGCCTGCATGATGATGTGTGAATCATATCCCTTCAGATTGTGAAAAAAGATTGGTAACTTGTATGTCTTAGGATCTATTTTTAATAACAAGTTACAATTGTTATGTGCAGCACCTCTGTAACGCCCAGTTATGTGATCATGGTCACGAACTTTATCACCCCCTAAAGGCTGTTCACAAATCCAACACGTCTCAGCTGTATCAAATTTTAGTTTGTCTTCTTCTGACATCACCAAAGGCATCTGACATGTTGTGAGATACTGTACTACCTGACTATACAGATGTCTCATTTCCGTTAAAAACAGACATGCTGCATTTTCACCCCTGTAAATAACAGGCTCTGAATGAAGACCGTCTGACCTAACAATAATGTATCCAAAAGAACACACCACTTGGTCACTTAGTTTTATAGTCTTTGGTAATGACTCTGGAACAGGACCTTCATACGGAACAACCAGTGATTCGAAATCAGCGTACACTACAAACGGCAGCTTTTGCTGATTCCTATAGTTCTTGAAATACACTCGACTACCAGGATCTGGATACTTAAGTACAGTTTGTATGTCATCAGCTGACCTACAATGCAGGACGTGTTTATGTGCCACTGCAATAGAAGAAAACCTCTGTAAACATTTTTTACACACTTCCTGTTTGCCATTGTGTTTTGTTGTATGCCCATGAATTAGACGTGACATATTCCTAATAATTGTGTAGTGAAAGTTATTGTCATCACCAATTAGCAACAGGTCAACATGTTTATCTTCTGACTGTCCATATGTTGGAGCAAGTGGTGATACTCTAATTGGCTGTAACTTGTCAACAGACACATTATCCCACACAAACACATTCACAGATATACCAGGATTTAGTTTTTCAAACAAGTCTATGTCCTCTATTTTAACAGGAAACTCAATGCCACTAAAGTTGAGTTCATTTACAAATTTAGTGTAGTTAGATACACGTTCAGGTTTTGTCTTTACATGGTGTAGTTTAGCAAGCACACACCACATGAAACAATAGTTGTCATTGTTCTGTATGTTAACTACAGCCTTTTTGTTTGCTACTTCTGTTGGTAGTGGCAGCCATGATTTACCTAGTATAGGATGATACCTAGACTGCTTTAGTTGTAGTTCATGCACATGACCTTCGTGCCAGCCAGACCCCTTCATTTTTGCACTGTCAATTGCTTGGAGGAAGTCAGGTAATAGTCTGTCTCTAAACACGTTCTCTAATTCTCTTCTTGTGTTAACTGTGTGTTGTCTTGTTGATATATACGATACAATCACCTCACCATCCACTCTAGTGAATTCGATTTTCGCAACAATCTGAATCTTTACACTGCCTGTAAGAAGATTATCTTGTATTACAGAAAAAGAGTTTTCTATTGATTCATAAACATTATTAGTATTGGATATAGGTAAGTTTGTTGTGTGAAACACGTTTCTTAAACTAGATGAGCCAGGGTTTGATGGGCCAGGGCTTTGTGAATTGTCCGTCATTTTTATTTGACCGACAAAATAATAAATGAAAAAAAAATTACCGCTGACACACCATATGTAATACTGTATTATCTGTAGTTATGATAAACAAGTCAACTACTTTCCTGGTGTTTGTCTTGAAGTCTTGTCCTGCAGGTGCAATATTACTTTATTGAACGTAACACTTTCAATATAACAATGTAGTTTTCTTAATTGATCAAATATGTCATTACACAATACCTCAAACCAACGCAAGTGGCCACTGTTAGCATTATAAACTTTAAAAGCATTTGTCTTAAGATCAACAGTCTCGTAATCATAATGTGGTAATCCATCTGAATATTCCAAAGTAACATTATATGTCGTGTATATCCTTATTTTCGGTGTTAAGAGTTTAAAGCTGGGTCCAAACACATGTGTTTTTAAGTCATAAAAACACTTAACATCTTTGAAGCACTCCGTAACATCAAACACTTGAGTTTGTCCGTCTGTCATTTTTATTGGACAAACAAATGTATAAATTAATTTTCTAACCCATACCCTGTGGGCTGATCTGTCTTTAAAATGAGCTTTAGATGCTTAGTTGATTTCAGTTTATTTTTTACATCATCCCGTTCATGCTTATTTTGTATGACGTCGTTTTCTCTGAGACAGTCTTCAAAGCTGTCACGATCCTTACAGTAAAACAAACAGATAAACTTTAACTGTTCTCGAAAATCTTTCAGTACAGCATTATATTTCTGAGTGAGAATCCATACACTGATATTTGCGTGTCTGCCACTGAAGGCAAGTTCTGATAGAGTGTTTCTCTTCTTGACAATGTCTTTCTCTGCAGAACAGTCATCAACAATAAACAATGTTGGCTGTCCTTCAAATTGCTTGTAAAAATATTGTAGGTAGTCATTCAGTTTTTTCTCAGGGTCAACTAAGTATATGTTGCTGTCAGTCCAAATGAATAAACGGTTGTGATAAGCTTTGTTGTGTTTGATTGTAGGACAAAATATTACAATGTTTTCGAAATGATGAAGGTATCTTGTTTGTAATAAGTCAAGTACAAATTCAGTTTACCACACCCTGTGGCACCAACAAATAAGCCACAGTGTGGATCGAGTGTCATTAAGCCCCGGTTCATTTTAATACACAATATAATTTTAATATATGTGTCCACTCAGTCTGCTTTCTGCAATATTGAGTTGTGCATCATATATCAGGTACAAATATATGTTTATGGCTGCAGCAGTTTCAACCTTCTTTTGTATCTGAATTGTTATTCCATCACTACCGTTCTCAACAGTTCGTCCTGACCCATGAAGGTAGTCGTCATCTGTACTACGAAGGTCTAGCCACAGTGCATACTTGTTTGTCAGGTATTGTCCGATCCTAACATCATACAGATGTAGATCTTTACACGCAATGTTTGCTGGTTTATCTCTAATCCTTCCACCTGCAAAATACTTTGTGGTTTCGTCATAGTGCTGATAAGGTAACAAACCTGAAGCGTACACTTGATTAGGACGGCCTTCAATTGTGCAGGACAAGTGTGTAATCTTAGGATTGTAGAATTTTTCTGAATCCCTTTTGTATGGAGCTGCTGGTTCAACAAACAACATAAGAATACCTTTCAGTGACCTGGCAGGTGTGTTCAAGTTTATGTTCCACATTGGGTCACTCTTGTCTTTTTGCATTAAAGTATGTCTAATCACCCTGTCATAATAAATTGGCAGTCTTGACTGATACTGATTTTGAATAAGTCTGGCTAATTCAGTGTGTGTGACAATTTCATATTCCAAAGAAATGTTAGAGATCTTGTATGTTGCACTGAGATCAGATGATTTAATAACTTTGGAGTAGTCATTGAAGGTTAGTTCAAAGCTCAGACGGTCATTTAGTGCCCCTTGATAATAAGGCAGATGAGCTGTTAAGATTTCAAACTCAAGTGGAATGTAGAATCTGGATCCATATGTTTCAGCTATAATAACATCATTGGCTGCTGACGTTGATTTATCTGTTGCATCGATTCAAAGTTTGGTAACATTATCTGGCTGTATGCCTTGATAAATACGGTCTTCTCGTTCTTCTCTTGTGAGCCAAAGATCTTTGTAACAGTAGAATACATCTGAGTCATCAAGACTAAACACTTCCTGTCCTTCAAGTTTTACTTTAATAGTTCTAACAATTGCTCTGCCAAGATTGTTAACTAGTGTTCTGTTAACGTCTGCGTCTGATGAAAGTTCAATATTAAATGCAAGGCGTGCAGTGCCAGGAACAATAACGTCACTGGGACCTAGGTTTGGAAACTTGACTGTAAGTGTTTGGTTCTGGTCTATGGTACTTGGATTGTTCGTGATGACGATTGATTGTCTTATGCCCTTAACACCCAGGGGCTCACGTAGTTTTCTGTATGGGTCTAACTTTGATCCGTAAGACTGTGTCATTTTTATTATGCACAATAAAAAATAATAAATTAATAAAACAATGGCAGCGGGAGGATTTAATCATGAAGATTTTGAAATGGATGACATGCATGATTTTGGTAATACAGCAGATATGACAGATATGTCAGATATGGCTGGTACAAGAAATATTTACAGTTTACGTCACAAACTTTTAGAAACCAAAGTGAACTCATTTTATGATCATGTTGGTGGTCGCCCAGACAACATAGACCCTAATCAGTTTGAACTTGATGTCAAGGGTCGTTTATATTTAAATACTGTTGACAAAGGAAAAGTACTATTGACTAACAAAAAAGACCCTAGTAGGTTTAGGGCTTTAAGTACAATCAAAAATGAAGGTGGTGTTGGTGCCTTGCGTCAACTTGGAATTGGAGGGTCTCCTGTCCCCCCAAGACTGGCTAGTGTTCTTCACGACACGCAAACAAAGTTGCCAACAGGGCAAGAGATTGAAATGGCACCAGTAACAAGCCTCCCAGAAATAGCAAACACAGTGATACAAGAAACCTCATTTACTGAAGGGCAAATAAATGACGCTTTGAAAACAATAAACGAACCGCCTTTGACAATGAGAGAGATTATGGGATTGGATAAATCACTGCAGACGATAAGAGGTGAGATGGTAAATAATGTTGCCAAACTGGGAGAGCTTGATAAACACATTGAAAAAGAAAAAGAGAAACTGGCTACAGCAGACAATGGGAATCTTGACACAGAAATGAAAGAAAGAATACAGCACAGATTAAATGATTTGCAGATAGAAAGATCTGGAAGGTTAGAAGCGATTAGTATTGGGAGACAAAAACTGAAAACACAGGTCAACAGAATAAGAGAAACTATTCAGAAAATACTTCACGAAGACACTACTCTGGCTGAGAGACTAAAAACACTTTTCAGAGAACAGGGTATCACAATTGCTAGTTTAATTACTGCTCTTGGATTTATTATCAGTACTGTTGTGTTGGCTGTCTCCGGCAGTGGTGGTGGTGGACCACTGCCTCCAGCACCACCAACCCCGGGCCCCCCGACTCCAACAGACCCAAAAGATTTACAGTCATGGGTAAAAAAACAGTTGTCTCACATATCAGACTTGCTTAAGAAATTGGCTGTGAAAGCAGTGGATGCTTTGCCTGGCATAATTGGCACTGTTGTCAGTTGGCTGATTACTACAGCAGCAAAGGCAGTAGGGTTTATGGCAGAACATGTGTGGATCTTTCTGGTTACAGTAGGAGGGTTGATGGTGGGTTATTTAATGAAACAGATAAAGAAGTAAAACCCCTAATCCTGTTAGACCTATTACCAATGCAGTTCTTTCTGACTCATGTGTGTCAGGGGTTGACTGTACTGGTTGTATGGGTGCCGGTGTTGGGGCCGGGGCCGGGGGTGTTACCATCTGTAATGGTTTTAATGACTGTACATGTGTGGTTGTGGCCCCCAAGTTTACAGATTGATTGAGACCTAGTTTTTGACCAACACCTGCAACAGTGATTTCATTATTATAATTTGTTATTGTACCCATTTGGAGTTGAAGGTCAGATGGTAACATGTATAACCCGATGCCAACTACAAAGTCAACTTTTGATCTGGCATATCTGAGTACGTCTTGATAGCGTTGTATGCTAGATGGGAGATCAACTACTGAATTTACTGAATCTTCCAGGTTTGCGAGAAACTGTTTTTGTGCTTCAAATTTACCACTTCCATTCAAAATATTTGATTTTGTTAATGATTGTGCACCTAGTATACACCAGACATATGTTCTGATAGACTCATTGACGCGCTCGACTCCTGCTTGAGTAAACCCGTCAGATTTATCTAAAATAAATGTTGTCCATGCATTAGTCTGCTTCTGTTCAATTGAGCCTAACCACACTTCAGATTTTGATGAGAATGAAGTGTAACCAGGGTAATAGTCTTGAGGGTATTGTCTGTGACTCATAGCATAATACAGTGTACCCATACCATTGTGATCATCAAGTTTTTGTGTAAAGTCATACTTAGTGCCAGGGTTGATGTTAAACTCATTACAGATGCGTTCAAATGCTTTCATATCCATGGGGTTGTTAAACCTGTTGAAACCCCACCCGGGTCTGCCCTGGGGGACTTGGGTGGGGTTAGGTATTTTTTAGTTCCCAGGGTCACCCTGGTCAGCCCCACAGGATGGGTTTTTCTCTCTATTCTGGGGCATGTGTTTCTGTCTACCCTTTGTCCATTCACCTGTATTTGCCTTTTTAAAACTCTCCCTACTGTCTGCACTGCCTGTAGCTCTTGATATTGGATGTGTGTTGCTAAATGGTCTTAGCTTTATTTAGGCCCCATGTGTTAGGTTTATTTAATGTATGTGACCGGCTGGCGACATACATTCAATGTTCTGTTTAGTTGTTTTTTTTTTTTTTTTTTTTTTTTTTTTTCACAAGCAGTGCAGGCACGTCCTGAGAAAGCCTTGTTGCTGTCGGGACGTTAAGCAATGTACAATCAATCAATCAATAAACCTGTTGAAACTGGATTCGGTGGGTAATGGTGTATGAAGTTCTGACAGTATACGTCTAAGCTGGTAATAAGTGTGAAAACGATACACAGACCTAATCAGTTTGTTTGAGTGATTCAAGTGGTCTGTAAATGAAACACCACAGCCTGTAGTTGAGCATAGTATGGCAAAGTTAAGTTGGTTTTGAAACATCTGTAGTGGGCTTGAAGACCACTTTCTTGCAGTAGAGTCATCTGTTATTGGAGGGTTTAGGTAATGGTCAAATGGGTTTGGTACTTTCACTTGAAATAAATCTTGTTCAGACACAGCAATATCAAGCTGATTTAATTGAATTATTTTCTGTTCATAAGTTGGTGCAACATTATATTTGGCATTCACATTAAATTGAAATGCGTTTGTAGTGGTAATGGTTGGTGATTTAAATTCCATCCTTTTTATATGAGATAATAAAAATGTTTATTACCTTAACAAATCTTGACACAAGCAAACCAGTGTGGTTAACTAATGGGATTGATAATCGAGATGGTAGCAAAGCTGTAGCTATCCATGAAATGTTCTATACAGTAAAATGGTTTAATGTAGAGGATGATATATATAATAAAGTAAATTTAGATGGTAAGACTGAAGCTTTACCACCTGGGTATTATGACTTTTGTACTATAGCTGAATGGTTTCAAAGTAATTTTAAAATTAAAGCAACTTTAAATCCAGCTAACCTACTTGTTACATTAGAATTTCCGACACAAAATTGGTTAAGGATTTCAGACAGATTTGCATATTTACTTGGATTTTATATTGACGAAGATTGATGGAGATCAGATGATTTAGATGAATTTAAGTTTGGTATTATAACAATGAAGACAAAAAAACTTAAAATAACTGGAAAACGCCCTGTCAATTTGTCAGTACACACAGTGCTAAATGTTTATTTGAAAGAACTAAACACATCTGAGAATGTTCACAATGGAAAGCCTTCAACTTTGTTGAGATGCTTACCTACTGGAACTGCTCCGTATTGTGAAAGTGTAGTTGTTAGATTTCCTAATTTGCAGTTTAAGAAATTAGGTTCTAGTTTCTTTGAGTCACTGAGTATATCTGTAACTAATCAGGATGACAAACCAGTTCTTATGCATGATTTTAGTGTTGTGTTGGAAATTAAATAATTTTATTTTTGTTTATAAAAATGAGTGGTGGTCCAAAGCCGAGAATCATACCAGTTGCATGTCCGGTAACAGAGTTGAAAGATTTGGCAGACGTACAGGATTTTAAACTCTCCCTACTGTCTGCACTGCCTGTAGCTCTTGATATTGGATGTGTGTTGCTAAATGGTCTTAGCTTTATCTAGGCCTCATGTCGTAGGTTTATTTAACGTATTTGACTGGCTGGCGACATACATTCAATGTTCTGTTTTGTTTTTTCACAAGCAGTGCAGGCACGTCCTGTGAAAGCCTTGTTGCTGTCGGGACGTTAAGCAATGTACAATCAATCAAACATGTCCCTGACACACAGACTGTCTACAGTGATTTTAAACCTGTTATTAGTGCGTACATAGCCCGCGAGTGGCAGTCCGAGTGGGACAAAGAGGAAGGGAACAAGCTTCATGAAGCTCTTCCTAAGTTGTCTGACAGTCTACCTTTCCGCTGCGGCAGCCGCCGTGAGGAGACTGTCCTTGCTCGGCTCCACATCGGGCACACGTATGTTACGCACTCTTACTTACTTAAACAGGATGAGCGTCCATGGTGTTTTGCCTGTGATGAGCAGTTTTCTGTTCGACATTTTTTGCTGTATTGTGCTGACCTAATTGACACCAGATATAAACACTTCACAGCAGACTCCTTGAAGGTTTTGTTCTGGGATGTCCCCCCGGACAAAATCTTCAATTTTTTGAGAGAATGCAATATTTTTAACAAGATCTGAGCATTCATAGACTATGTGAATTTTTTTATTTGCCCTTTTTGAGAGTCTGTAGACGTTTCTTTTCAAAACGTGCAACATTTTAGCCTGAGATTTTTAATTTATATTTACATCTTGTCTTAAGGCCTTGCTTTTAGTCTGGCTGCCCAGATTTTTACCCATCCCGCCGTGAAATGGCCTTAGTCACCTGCTCGGCGTTAAACCCAAATAACTAACTAACTAACTGATATCCTCTGACCTTAAAGGGTTTCCCTTCTTGCAGGTGTGTCTCTTGTATACAGCAGATGTTTATGCTGTTTTCATGCAGAAAGTGCTCTAGTTCTGTTTTCTTGTTGGTAACCCCTTCGGCATTCCAGTGCATGATGTTCACATTGGCTTTTTCTTTGTCTCTGGTCTTGTTTTTTCGCTGGCCAGTCGCTCTACTTCCCAGTCCCCTGGCTCCTCGAGACAGTCGGGAAGGTCCTCCAGTCGCTGGGGGTGGGCTCCGAAGAGGCGCAGAGCCCGGTACTGCACCTGCCTGGTGAGACTCCACAGGGCGAGCACCATTCCTCTTGAATCCATCTCCAAGTGTCATATGGCTGTATATGCATGGTACTGTGGTTTATTAGAGTGCGCTGTGCAGCCCAGTACCTCCGTCTTCAGCACTCTGGGTTTCTGTCGGGGTTACCTCACCCTTAGCTCCTGGTCAAAAGGCCTTTCCTGGGAACACAGGATGGTTTAGTTTTGGAGTATCCTTCTCCTAGATGGATTGCCGACCAAGGCTTATGGGTCCCATCTACTCAGGTTTTTCCTCTGAGTTTTCCTTCTCGAAGGAGATCTGCCAACCAAGGCTATCGAGCATCCCTGCCCGGATTTGTATAGGGTTTACTCCCCTAGCCTTTGCCTCTCCCAAGGCACACAGAATCGCAGATTCTGCTGCCAACAGTGCCCGCAGTGACCCTGTCCCTGACACACAGACTGTCTATAGTGATTTTAAACCTGTTATTAGTGCGTACATAGCCCGCGAGTGGCAGTCCGAGTGGGACAAAGAGGAAGGGAACAAGCTTCATGAAGCTCTTCCTAAGTTGTCTAACAGTCTACCTTTCCGCTGCGGCAGCCGCCGTGAGGAGGCTGTCCTTGCTCGGCTCCACATCGGGCACACGTATGTTACGCACTCTTACTTACTTAAACAGGATGAGCGTCCATGGTGTTTTGCCTGTGATGAGCAGTTTTCTGTTCGACACTTTTTGCTGTATTGTGCTGACCTAATTGACACCAGATATAAACACTTCACAGCAGACTCCTTGAAGGTTTTGTTCCGGGATGTTCCCCCGGACAAAATCTTCAATTTTTTGAGAGAATGCAATATTTTTAACAAGATCTGAGCATTCATAGACTATGTGAATTTTTTTATTTGCCCTTTTTGAGAGTCTGTAGACGTTTCTTTTCAAGACATGTGCGACATTTTAGCCTGAGATTTTTAATCTATATTTACATCTTGTCTTAAGACCTTGCTTTTAGTCTGGCTGACCAGATTTTTACCCATCCCGCCGTGAGATGGCCTTAGTCGCCTGCTCAGCGTTAAACCCAAATAACTAACTAAGCAGTGGGGCTATTTACCCATAGCTGGGGATCTGGTTCATGGGCATCAGGGCTTGTCCACACATCGATGGGCCTGCATGCCGCATGTCTGGGGGCCAGATCTCCTCCGAGTCCTCTGTAGTTCAGCCCGAGTCCGTAAGGTGCTCGGTTACCATGAGTCACCACGAGGAGGCACTACATGAGGCTTGTTGTTGGAGAGGCTGTGTACTGGCAGGGAGAGACTGACATGTTCTGCTCCCCTTTTCGCAAAACTGCTAGCCAGCGGTGGGAGCTGAAAGCGAGAGCGACAAGCACAGATGCTACACTACCACACTAGACGCATCACAACAACCATTTGACCCACAGTGTGTGTAACAATTTCATATTCCAAGGAAATGTTAGAGATCTTATATGTTGCATTGAGATCAGATGATTTAATAACTTTGGAGTAGTCATTGAAGGTTAGTAACTCAGACGGTCATTTAGTGCTCCTTGGTAATAAGGTAAATGTGCTGTTAAGATTTCAAACTCAAGTGGAATGTAGAATCTGGTTCCATATGTTTCAGCTATAATAACTTCCTTTGCTACCCCTACCCCACCCGGGTCTGCCCTGGGGGACTTGGGTGGGGTTAGGTATTTTTTAGTTCCCAGGGTCACCCTGGTCAGCCCCACAGGGTGGGTTTTTCTCTCTATTCTGGGGCATGTGTTTCTGTCTACCCTTTGTCCATTCACCTGTATTTGCCTTTTTAAAACTCTCCCTACTGTCTGCACTGCCTGTAGCTCTTGATATTGGATGTGTGTTGCTAAATGGTCTTAGCTTTATTTATGCCCCATGTTGTAGGTTTATTTAATGTATTTGACCGGCTGGCGACATACATTCAATTTTCTGTTTAGTTTTTTTTCACAATCAGTGCAGGCACGTCCTGAGAAAGCCTTGTTGCTGTCGGGACGTTAAGCAATGTACAATCAATCAATCAAACCTTTGTCCATTCACCTGTATTTGCCTTTTTAAAACTCTCCCTACTGTCTGCACTGCCTGTAGCTCTTGATATTGGATGTGTGTTGCTAAATGGTCTTAGCTTTATTTAGGCCCCATGTGTTAGGTTTATTTAACGTATTTGACCGGCTGGCGACATACATTCAATGTTCTGTTGTTATTTTTTTTTTTTCACAAGCAGTGCAGGCACGTCCTGAGAAAGCCTTGTTGCTGTCGGGACGTTAAGCAATGTACAATCAATCAATCCTTTGCTACCCCAGTAGTTACTTTATCTCCGGCATCGATTCGAAGTTTACCAACATTATCAGATTATATGCCTTGGTAAATACGGTCTTCTCGTTCTTCTCTTGTAAGCCAAAGATCTTTGTAACAGTAGAACACATCAGCATCATCAAGACTAAACACTTCCTGTCCTTCAAGTTTTACTTTAATAGTTCTAACAATTGCTCTGCCAAGATTGTCAACCAGTGTTCTGTTCACGTCTGTGTCTGATGTTAGTTCGATATTAAATGCTAGGCGTGCAGTGCCAGGAACAATAACGTCACTGGGACCTAGGTTTGGAAACTTGACTGTAAGAGTTTGGTTCTGGTCTACGGTACTTGGATTGTTTGTGATGACAATTGATTGTCTAATGCCCTTAACACCAAGAGGCTCACGTAGTTTTCTGTATGGGTCTAACTTTGATCCGTAAGTCTGTGTCATTTTTATTATGCACAATAAAAAATTAAAAATTAATAAAACAATGGCAGCGGGAGGATTTAATCATGAAGATTTTGAAATGGATGGCATGTATGATTTTGGTAATACAACAGATATGACAGATATGACTGGTACAAGAAATATTTACAGTTTACATCATGAACTTTTAGAAACCAAAGTGAACTCGTTTTATGATCATGTTGGTGGCCGCCCAGACAACGTAGATCCTAATCAGTTTGAACTTGATGGCAAGGGTCATTTATATTTAAATACTGTTGACAAAGGAAAAGTACTATTGACTAATAAAAAAGACCCTGGTAAGTTTAGGGCTTTAAGTACAATCAAAAATGAAGGTGGTGTTGGTGCCTTGCGTCAACTTGGAATTGGAGGGTCTTCTGTCACACCGCATCTTGTTAGTGTTCTTCATGACACACAAACAAAATTACCAACAGGACAAGAAATTGAAATGGCACCAGTAACAAGCCTACCAGAAAATAGCGAACACAGTGATACAAGAAACTTCATTTACTGAAGGTCAAATAAATGATGCTATGAAAACAATAGATGATCCGCCTTTGTCAATGAGGGAGATTATAGGGTTGGATAAATCTCTACAGACGATAAGAGGTGAGATGGTTAATAATGTAGCCAAACTAGGTGAGCTTCATAAACACATAGAATGAGAAAAAGAGAAACTGGCTACAGCAGACAATGGGAATCTTGACACAGAAATGAAAGAGAGAATCCAACACAGATTAAATGATTTGCAGATAGAAAGATCAGGAAGGTTAGAAGTGATTAGTATTGGGAGACAAAAATTGAAAACACAAGTTAACAGGATTAGAAAAACTATTCAGAAAATACTTCACGAAGACACTACTCTGGCTGAGAGACTTAAAACACTTTTCAGAGAACAGGGTATTACTATTGCTAGTTTAATTACTGCTCTTGGATTTATTATTAGTACTGTTGTGTTAGCTGTCTCTGGGAGACCCAGGGTTGGTGGAAGTCTAGCACCTGGTCCGCCAGGTCCACCAGCTCCAACTGATCCAAAAGATTTACAGTCATGGGTAAAGAAACAACTGTCTCACATATCAGACCTGCTTAAGAAATTGGCTCTGAAAGCAATGGATGCGTTGCCTGGCATTATTGGCACAGTTGTCAGTTGGCTTATCAGTACAGCAGCGATTATCAGTACAGCAGCGAAGGTAGTAGGGTTTATGGCAGAACATGTTTGGGTCTTTTTGGTGACAGTAGGAGGGTTAATGGTGGGTTATTTAATGAAACAGATAAAGAAGTAATACCCCTAATCCAGTGAGGCCTATTACCAATGCAGTTCTCTCCGACTCATGTGTGTCAGGGGTTGGAGTTAGATCCGGGGTTGACTGTACTGGTTGTATGGGTGCCGGTGTTGGGGCCGGTGCCAGGGGTGTTACCGTCTGTAATGGTTTAAACAACTGTACATGTGTGGTTGTGGCCCCCAAGTTTACAGATTGATTGAGTCCTAATTTTTGATCACGCCCAGCAACAATTATTTCATTATTATAATTTGTTATTGTCCCCATTTGGAGTTGAAGATCAGATGGTAACATGTATAACCCGATGCCAACTACAAAGTCAACTTTTGATCTGGCATATCTGAGAACGTCTTGGTAACGCTGTATGCTTGATGGGAGATCAACCACTGAGTTAATTGAATCTTCCAGGTTTGCAAGAAACTGTTTTTGTGCCTCAAACTTTCCACTTCCATTCAAAATGTTTGATTTTGTTAATGATTGTGCACCTAGTATACACCAGACATATGTTCTAATAGACTCATTTACGCGCTCGACTCCTGCTTGAGTAAACCTGTCACTTTTGTCTAAAATAAATGTTGTCCAGGCATTAGACTGTTTCTGTTCAATGGAACCTATCCAGACTTGTGATTTTGATGAGAATGAAGTGTAACCAGGGTAATAATCTTGTGGATATTGTCTGTGACTCAAAGCATAATATAATGTACCCATACCTTTGTGATCATCAAGTTTTTGTGTAAAGTCATACCCGGCACGGGGGCTTATGTTAAATTCATTACAGATGCGTTCAAATGCTTTCATATCCATGGGGTTGTTAAACCTGTTGAAACTGGATTCAGTTGGTAGTGGTGTATGCAGTTCTGACAAAATACGTCTAAGCTGGTAATAAACATGAAAACGGTAGACAGACCTAATCAGTTTGTTTGAGTGATTCAAGTGGTCTGTGAATGAAACACCACAGCCTGTAGTAGAACATAGTATAGCAAAGTTAAGCTGGTTTTGAAACATCTGTAGTGGGCTTGATGACCACTCTCTTGCAGTTGAGTCATCTGTTATTGGAGGGTTTAGGTAATGGTCAAATGGATTGGGTACTTTCACTTGAAATAAATCTTGTTCGCTTACAGCTATATCGAGCTGATTTAGTTGAATTATTTTCTGTTCATAAGTAGGTGCGACATTATACTTAGCATCTGTATTAAATTGAAATGCGTTTGTAGTGGTAATGGTTGGTGATTTAAATTCCATCCTTCTTTTTATATGAGATAATAAAAATGTTTATTACCTTAACAAATCTTGACACAAGCAAACCAGTGTGGTTAACTAATAGGATTGATAATTGTGATGGTAGCAAGGCTGTAGCTATCCATGAAATGTTCTACACAGTAAAATGGTTTAATGTTAGAAATGATACAGATTATAAAGTATTTTATTTATGATATGACTGAAACTTTACCAGCTGGGTATTATGACTTTTGTACTATAGCTGAATGGTTTCAAAGTAAATTTAAAATTAAAGCAACTTTAAATCCAGCTAACCTACTTGTTTCATTAGAATTTCCAAAAGATAGTCATTTTTCTTTATCAAATGCTCTTGTAACTTTACTTGGTTTTTATTGCACATTTATAAAATTTCCAGATGATGAAGATTGGAAACTGACAGATTTAAAACTATTTGCACCCAAAAAACAAAAAATAACTGGCAGATGCCCTGTTTATTTGGCAGTACACACAGTATTTAATGTTTATTTGAAAGAACTAAACACAACTGAGAATGTACACAATGGAAAGCCTTCGACTTTGTTGAGATGTGTGCCAGCTGGAACTGCTCCATATTGTGAAAGTGTAGTTGTTAGATTTCCAAATTTGCAGTTTAAGAAATTAGGTTTTAGTTTCTTTGAGTCACTGTGTATATCTGTAACGAATCAAGATAACAAACCAGTTGTTATGCATGATTTTAGTGTAGTGTTAGAAGTTAAATAATTTTATTTTTGTTTATAAAAATGAGTGCTGGTCCAAAGTCGAGAATCATACCAGTTGCGTGTCCGGTAACAGAGTTGAAAGATTTGGCAGATGTACAGGATTTTGAGAAGGAGGGAGAAGTAGGAGAAGTATATGGTTTTGAACTTGATTCGACTGATATGTACAAGCGGAAAGTAATCGATGACATGAAAGAAGGAACAGACAGACCTATACCTAAACTTGGTCAGCTGCGTGATGTTACTGTACCTGTTCCTGTAAATAATGTGCCCTACAACTTAATACATGTGGGAAATAAGTGGGTAGTTTCACCTGTGCCTGCACCGCCACCAACAGTTGACTGGGACATAAAGTTGGAATTTATTAGTCCTTATGTATACACTGATGATGAAGGTGCCAGTGTTTAGGAAAGTTGTTAATTCCGGGCCGCTGATTGTAAGCCTTGTTCAAAGTTTTGCCCCAGGCAACAATAGCAGAGATAAACTGAAAGTTGAAAATTATGAGAGATGGCGGTATCTTCTTACAACTAGAAAGGGAAGATCAGATACTTCTGTTGTGTTTATGCCAGCAAGCTTAGTCATAACAAGAGAAGCGACAATAGTATTTGAAATTATCTTGAGATCTGTAGCTTCTGTGAAAGAGGCTGAAATTGCACAGGGAATTAAACTTACGTGGAATGACTCTGTGCAAGAATCATCAAAGGTCTTTATTGCTATTACAAAAAGTGCTGATGTTATAAATGTTTCGAGCAGTATTCCCCCCCACCCGGGTCTGCCCTGGGGGACTTGGGTGGGGTTAGGTACTTTTTAGTTCCCAGGGTCACCCTGGTCAGCCCCACAGGGTGAGTTTTTCTCTCTATTCTGGGGCATTTGTTTCTGTCTACCCTTGGTCCATTCACCTGTATTTGCCTTTTTAAAACTCTCCCTACTGTCTGCACTGCCTGTAGCTCTTGATATTGGATGTGTGTTGCTAAATGGTCTTAGCTTTATTTAGGCCCCATGTGTTAGGTTTATTTAATGTATTTGACCGGCTGGCGACATACATTCAATGTTCTGTTTATTTTTTTTTTTCACAAGCAGTGCAGGCACGTCCTGAGAAAGCCTTGTTGCTGTCGGGACGTTAAGCAATGTACAATCAATCAATCAATCGAGCAGTATTCCTGCTGTCAAGGTGGTGGTTGACAAAACAACTTTTGTTCGTCTAAGTTACATAAACCTTAAACACATTGATCTTGTTTCGTTTTATTATGCCAGCAAATTATATACTTTTGACGAGTTGCAAAATGTAATTGCTGATTAAATAAAAAATATTTGTCAATAAAAAAAATGGTAAAATTCTATCCAATACTACCAACGCTTGAGCCGACTGAAACAAATGTGACTACTAAAACATCGCTTGCACCTAATCCACATGCGACAGCTGTGCCAATTGCACCCGATAAAACATTACAGGCAGACGCATTTCGTTTAATAAATATTACAGAAGCAATTAAATATTTGGAAAGTGAAGAGGCTAGGTACTCCAGATGTAAAAGGAGGTATAAGACTGTTTTCAATTCTGTACAAAATACTTCAATGGCTGTTGGTGCTGT
This sequence comes from Semisulcospira habei, assembly GCA_036245525.1. Lineage (NCBI taxonomy): Eukaryota > Metazoa > Mollusca > Gastropoda > Semisulcospiridae > Semisulcospira > Semisulcospira habei. The sequence continues at coordinate 157,514,321 of BTPG01000008.1, forward strand.
TTTAGCTGGATGTTCTGTGGGGGGTATTGTTCTGTTTGCCACAGGAATTGGAAGTTTGATTGGAATTGCAGTTGAGGGTGTTAGCATTGCTACATGCCTGGCTTGCTTTGGTTTGGAGGCCATAAACAAGAGGTTTCACACAAAATTACAGAAACATGAAGCATTGAGTACGCTTGCTGGTGCGAAGCTGAGCAGTTTAAAACTTATTATTAGTAAGGCATTAAATGATAATTTTATTGATGACGAAGAATTTAAGCGGGTCCACGATGATTTGAATAATTACAAACAACTGAAATCTAAAATACAAAATAAAATGCGTAGTCAATCTCCTGTAAATGTTGAAGAACTGAAGGCCAGTTTTTTAGCGGAAGGAAAAAAGATTGGTGTTCAGGAAACCACAGAAAAGCTACACAATCTTTTAAACAAATAAAAATCAGATTTGGTAATCGTTTATTAATGTCATACACTTCGCAGAGAGATGACACGCCGCTTGCACCTAACTATTTAACCCCATCAGCTCCACCACCACCACCTGACTATTACTAAAAAAAAGTTTTCTTGTTGTCCTTGTATCTTGACAAATCTGTCCGAGTAAGTTGTGACTTAAGTTGTGACTTGAGTCAAGAACTTATAATTTCTTATGTTTAAGTTCCTATAAGAAATTATAAGTTCTTTTTTTAAGACACTTATAACTTCTTGTGTCAACTAACTTATAGGAACTTAAAAAAGTTACCTGAAAAGTAATTTGTCAGTTATAGGTGACTTTGGAAATTTGTTATCAAGTATCTGTAGGTATAAAAAAAGAAAAAAAAATGTTATCAAGTGCGTATGTCATTTGTGTGTGTGTGTGTGTGTGTGTGTGTGTGTGTGTGTGTGTGTGTGTGTGTGTGTGTGTAACCATATGAACCGAATACGTCAGATTTTGCTCATATTTTACCAGTAACATTGTTTTCAGTCATAATATACGTCGCAAATGATAACTCAAATCGTCTGGAACCGGCGACGTCCCCTGTTTACTGGAAGTCCCCGATTATGGGTGTATAACCCATGTGTGTCCCCGGTTCACGGGATGTACATACTCACACACACACACACACACGGCACACATACACATTACAGGCAGACGCATTCCGATTAATATAATACACACATGCACACACACACAGACAGACATGCACACACGCACACATAACGCAAAAACATGCACTCACACACACATACATGCACACATACGCAAAACATGCACTCACACACGCATACACAAACACACATACAGACAGACATACACGCATACGCACGCACACAAACAGGCAAACATGCATGCACTTACACACACACATGCACACACAGACAAACACAAAATCTTTATTCAGCATGCATGAATATTGAAGACTCCAGTCCGTCCACAGAACACCACCAGGCTTTACCACACTTTAGTTGTATGTCACGCGATACACAACAGCTGTGTACACAAATTGGCACTGTGCACTTAGACTCGTTACTAAGGTCCTATACCGCGCTCATGGCATGAGCGCCGTTTCTATCGTACTACGTCATTTATTTACACTGTTACTAAGACCCTATGACGTAGTACGATAGAAACGGTGCTCATGGCATGAGCGCCGTTTCTATCGTACTACGTCATTTATTTACCACACTGCCAACATAAGGGCCTTAAACAGAGTCATTTAACTCTGTGTTCTGTCTTCAAATTTCTTGGTTGTCTATGGCACGGAACTGATAGCAATGACTCTGTTCAAAAAGGCTCAATATTCTGTTAACACCGTGCGGACCAACGCTGTTGATTACACAGCTTTCTACAGCCTTCACGTAACGGCGAAACGAAATCGATATGCCTATTTTCCGTGACATAGCCTAGTCACCTGCAATAGCGTGTAGTTGGCCACTGCTTTTAAGATAGCTCAATGTTAGTGAAAACAAATCACATTAGGCTGCGCTAACTTTATAATAAAACGCTGACACTGAGTGACTCAGGTACTACACAGTTGAAAAAACGAGACACTGACTAGCCAAATTAAAACAACTGACAAAAATAACTGTGCATACTGCATAAAAGCCGACCACATGTTTTTTCATACGATACCAGGAAGAAACTGTAAAACACCGGTCTCTATCACAGGCTTACAGTCGTGGTCACAAATGCCGATCGTTATGCATTCAGCGCAATGTAAGCTGACCACGAGGCCTTTTCTTGTTTCTAAATATCACAAATAAATAGGCAAACTATCGATCTTACCGTTGTATATATTCACAAGATTTAGCGATCACTGAATATCACCTCTGAGAATCAAGTCGGTCCTCAAAACACGTCCGTCTCCTACAAAACCCGCTTAACAGAAAGAACACGACCGGCTTGGAGTTTACAAAATGACACGTGACCGTTGCCATGAGCCGTCGGCGGTTTGCGCATGTTTAGTTCTAAGGGAAGTAAATGTGTATGTCGTTTTGCTTATAACCAAAAGTTACATCCCTTTTGTCTGTGCTGTTTGCTTGTGTGTGTGTGTGAAATTGACGAAGCTGGTGTATAAACAAGGCTATTTAGTAGGCAGATTTGATTGCTCTTATTTGATTGAGAAAATAGATTTAGTCAGTGTGTTTACCACTGATTTTTTTACTAGCAAAAGTGCGTGCATGTGTGACGGCGCCTCCGATCGTCTCGGTATCGGAAATACCCGTAATCAGCTAAGTAATCAATAAACTACACATTGCAAAATGAACACACTTACATAACCGATAGATTAATTAGCTCATGTGTTAACCCCCTGTTGGTATTACTCTGCTTGCTAAGAGGTACATAAAATGGTGACTGTTCAAACAATAATGCAGTGGCGTGTTCAGTAGCGGTCGGTAATTTAGACAAGCATGCCAAGGCGCTAAAAAAAATGAGCGCCGTGAAGGTGTGGGAGTATGTGGTCAAAAAACAATGGAAATTTGGGGTCTATAGAAATTGTCCAAAACCACCCATAGTTACTTTCTCTCCATCCGGGAGCTGTCCGTCCACTTTCTTTCCTGTCCGACCTCATCTGCAGGCGGCCGGATTAGACCTGGACAGAGTTTCGGAATCCCTGCAACACATCACTCCACACTACAAGAAAGACTCTACTCCACCAGCCATATACCAACAGAGCCTCAATGAACTGCTTTCAATTTTTCCTGGCTATTGTCGTATCTATACGGATGGGTCAAAGTCTGAGGATGGGAGAGTGGCTGCGGCCGCAGTGTCCTCTCGCCATCCTAGACGCCCATTTAAGCACTGCCTCCCAGACCACTCATCTGTATTTAGTGCGGAACTGCAGGCGGTTCTGCTGGCACTCAGGCATGCTTATCGATCTAGAGAAAGGAACTTCCTGATTCTGTCTGACTCTCTTTCTGCCCTGCAGGCCCTTCAGGGCACGGGCCTACCCGGCACCGGCCTCCACGTGGCGTGGGTGGGTAGTCCCCTCAGTCCCTGACTGAGTGGGCTAGCAGACGGGTGCCATCTTTGTCCAGGATTAGGACTTGATGTCAGCAGATATGTTGTTCAGTCTTTTTCGCTGGTCCAGTTTTTAAGGAGCTGTGCTAACCCAGGTCTTACCATGTTGGATTGGTCCTTAAAAATACTCGTGAGCTTTTGGTCCTTTGGATCCCAAGTGTTTGCCGTGCTTGGAGACCCGTGTCGGGGGAGAAGAGGATCCTGGTGGCTGAAACACTCCACTTTGGCCTTGACTTCTGCCTAAACGGGAGGCTAGTCATACCGGCCTAGTCAATCGGCTCTTGTCACGTCGAGCCCTATCCCCCTGTTGACATGCGGGTTGTTATACGGAGCACCATGCTATAGCCTCTGATGCTGATTAGGTGCTCTACACCAGTATTCCCCTGCATTCGACAGTGTGATAGAAGGCGGTGGCTCAAACGGTTTAATCGGGCTTACCCCCTTGAGTATATCTTTCGGGCAGTCTCCATTGTGCGTCGGCTGGAGACCCGCCGACAATTGCACTTTCCCTTGTTGGGCTCGGTGGCGGGCGGGGACCCCCGGGGGATGAATATCTATCATACTATAATATGGAAAATATCAAAAAAACAAAACTGGCACCAAAGCGGCACATAGCCACTGACATTGACCTTGAAAATGATAGCGACTCCGATTGTGGGGAAGCGACGCCTCATGTCTCGGCCATCTGGCCTTGCTTTCTCATTATCCACAGCAAAGTTAAAGAGAAGCCTGTTTCCAAGCTGCACCCTTTCCTGGTAGGGGAGACCCTCAGGAGCCGTGTTGGCAGGCCTGAGGCCCAGCGCCTCAGGTCTGGTGACTTGTTGGTAGAGTGCCGTACCCGGGCACACTCCAATGGGCTACTGAGGCTCTCCTCCATCGGAGACACTCCAGTGGAGGTCACTCCCCACAAAACAATGAATTCCTCTAGAGGAGTGATTAAAGATCAAGCATTGGCCGAACTGTCTGAAGATTAACTTGTACGGAACCTTAAGTCACAGGGGGTCAGGCGCTTCATTTCCAAACGAGGTGGTAGGGAGATCCGTCTCCCTACCATCATCCTGACGTTTGGCACCCCAACAGCTCCTACTACCATCTGGGGAGGTTGCTACTCCCTAAAAGTGAAAAAGTACGTCCCTCTCCCCCTCCGGTGCTTTAAGTGCCAAAAGTATGGCCATGGGCAGAAGACATGCCGCCAGGCAGAGGCTCTATGCGCCCGTTGCACTAAGCCCGGACACTCTGCTGAGTCCTGCACAGCCATCCCCCTGTGTGTGAATTGCCAGGGGGCGCATATGGCTTCGGACAAGAAGTGCCCTCGTTGGATCTCCGAGTGCAGGATTCAGCAGGTGCGTGTGGAGAAGGGGCTGTCCTTTGCGGATGCAAAAAAACTGGTTGACGGTCCTGGTGCAGCTGAGGCTGCTCCAAACTCAAATAACAACTTTGTGTATACTTTCAGTGCTGCGGTGGCAGGCAAGCGCCCCACCAAAGACTTCTCTTGTCAAACCCCAACTTCTTGGTTGGGGGCGGAGCCTCGGATCCTCTCGCCCCTGGAGAGTAACCCTCCTCCGGTGGTGACGAGGAGCCAGGGAACGCAGAGGGCGGACGCTACCGGTCTGGTGACACCGCCTTCTGCTGCCCCAAAGTCTCAGGCCCCACCCAAACCTGCTAGTTTGTCAACGCCAAAGGTTTCTGGCTCTGGTCAGCCTTCTAAGGCCGCTAACTCTAGCGGCAGGACCGCTGCCCAGGACCAGAAGTCTAAGAAATCTATGGGACCGCCATGCGCACGGGCCCAGAAGGGGAACACTGATGTCCCCCTTCAAAACAAATATGCTGCATTGGAGGAGCAGATGGAGGGAGTGGAAGTTGCCGATGCTGCGGCAGCTCCACCCCCCTCATCTCCTAAGAACCAGAGGAGGCCCGGGAGCCGGCCCCCCTCTGTTTCTCCGAATCCTTCCAAGGCAAAGGAAAAAGGGGGGAAAAACTCCGCACCCCCAGATAAGACATAATCATGGACTCTCTGCTTCAGTGGAATTGTCGTGGTTTTCAAGCTAACTTTGAGGAATTACGTCTTTTAGTCAAGTGCTATAACCCCTCAGTAATATCTCTTCAGGAGACTTACCTGAAGACTTCTGACCCTGTGTCCTTTAATGGTTTTAATGTTATACATAAAGGCTCTGATTCGGAGAGGCGCTCGGGTGGAGTGGCTCTTCTCATTAGTAGCCAAATATTATGTAGCCCCGTTAGCATCGACACCTGTCTTCAGGCTGTCGCAGCTCGGGTTACCTTGAAGAAGACCATAACCATATGCAGTATTTACCTGCCACCATCCCTGCGGGTCTGTAGTAATGATTTTTTTAATTTAGTTGATCAACTGCCCCCTCCCTTTATTCTCATGGGGGATTTTAACGGTCACGCTCACCTTTGGGGTAGTGACCACTATGATGGCAGAGGTCAGATGTTAGAAGATGTTTTTTCTCAACTTAGTCTGTGTGTCTTTAACGATGGTTCACCTACATACTCTAACCCAGGTTCAGGATCTAGTTCTGTTCTAGACCTCACTGTGTGTGATCCTTCTCTCATGCTGGACTTTGACTGGAAGGTTCACGACGACCTGTGTGGTAGTGACCACTTCCCAGTAGTCCTGTCATCGGTCAGCTGTGGGGAGGATCCGCCGGTGGGGCGCTGGAATCTTAAGAAAGCTAACTGGCCTCTGTTCGCCTCCCTCTGTCAGTCTCGTATTACAGAGGAGGTGGTCATGTCATCTGAAGAACCTATTTTTTCTTTTACTACTATTTTGTTGGACGTAGCGGGTGAAACCATCCCTAAAACTTCCGCACCAGTCCCTGGAAAGCCGAGAGTACCATGGTTCAACGAAGAGTGCCGCAAGGCCCAAATAGCGCGCAAATCTGCTCAGCGACGTGCTTTCCGTAATCCGTCGCAAGTGAATATTTTAACCTTTAAAAGACAGAGGGCGAAAGCGTGAACGCCGTGCTTCCTGGAGACGCTTCGTCTCATCTTTAACTTCTCGGACTCCGTCCCAGAAAGTATGGAAGGCTATTCGGAGAATTAGGGGCAGGGGTGGCTCGGCTTCTGTTGGCCATCTTAGAGATGGTGCCAGCTTGGTTACAGATAAAAAAGCTGTGGCCAATTTGCTTGCCTCCACCATTGCCCATAATTCTTCAATGGAGCACTATTCACCTTTCTTCCAGAGAGAGAAGGAGAAGCGAGAGTCTCGTATTTGTGATTTTAAGTCCAATAACTCAGAAGACTATAATGTCCCATTTTCATTATCAGAATTGCAGCAAGCCTTGCAGAAATGTAATGACTGCTGCTGGCCTAGATACCGTCCACTATCAATTCCTAACGCATCTGCCTGAGAGGTCACTCCTTGTACTTCTCAAGGCCTTTAACCATATCTGGAGAACTGGTCACTTTCCGCCGTCTTGGCGCCAGGCTGTGGTTGTACCGATCCCCAAGCCGGGTAAGGATCCTTCCGACCCGGGCAACTACCGGCCTATCGCTCTGACATCATGTTTATGTAAAACTATGGAGCGCCTGGTCAACGCCCGCCTGGTGTGGCATCTTGAGTCACAGGGTCTCCTCACAGACCTCCAGTGCGGTTTCCGGCGCTTCCGTAGTACAACTGACCATTTAGTCCGCTTTGAATCATTTATTCGAGATGCTTTTGTCAACAAGCAGCATGTCTATGCAATTTTCTTCGATCTTGAGAAGGCATATGACACTACCTGGAAGTATGGCATAATGTCTGACTTGTTGGACATGGGTTTTAAAGGGCACCTGCCCGTTTTTATTCACAATTTTTTGACTAACCGGTCGTTCCATGTCCGTGTGGGCTCCACCCTCTCCGACTCCTTTGAACAGGAGATGGGTGTCCCACAGGGCAGCATTCTATCTCCTGTTTTATTTAGTATTAAAATTAATAACATTGTAAAGGCCGTCAAGGATGATTCTGAATGCTCTTTGTTTGTTGATGACTTTGCTTTGTGCGCACGTGGTCGAGGACTTGCGTCCCTTGAGAGGCGCTTGCAGCTGTGCGTTGATCGCATCCAGGGGTGGGTGTCTCTCAATGGATTCAAGTTCTCGCCCTCCAAGACTGTCTGTGTGCATTTTACTAACCAGACGAAATTTTTTCCAGAACCTAGCCTGAGCATTGCTGGAGTGCCAATTAAGGTGGCCGAGGAGGCAAAGTTTCTGGGGGTCATTTTTGACAAAAGACTTACCTTCCGCAACCATATTAATTACCTTAGAACCTCTTGTCAGAAGGCTCTCGACATTCTTCGTGTCGTCGGTCGTACTGACTGGGGTGCGGACCGTACTGTCTTACTTCGTCTGTACCGGGCCCTTGTTCGGTCCAAACTGGATTACGGCTCTATGGTGTATGGCTCAGCTTCCAAGTCTGTGCTACAGCGTCTGAACACAATTCACCATCAGGGTCTGCGGATATGTCTTGGGGCCTTCAGGACGTCTCCAATTCCTAGTCTGTATGCCGAGGCAGGGGAGCCTTCTCTCAAGCTCCGCCGCATCCGCCTCATGCTCAGCTACGTTCTGAAACTGAAGGCCTATCCAGACAATCCTGCCTATGATTGTGTTTTTAAACCATCGTTTGCAGAGATTTACGATGCCCATCCGGGAGCTGTCCGTCCACTCTCTTTCCGTGTCCGACCTCATCTGCAGGCGGCCGGATTGGACCTGGACAGAGTTTTGGAATCCCTGCAACACATCACTCCACCTTGGCTCTTACCAGTTCCTGACATCTTGCTGGACTTGACTGCCCACAAGAAAAACTCTACTCCACCAGCCATATACCAACAGAGCCTCAATGAACTGCTTTCAATTTTTCCTGGCTATTGTCGCATCTATACCGATGGGTCAAAGTCTGAGGATGGGAGAGTGGCTGCGGCCGCAGTGTCCTCTCGCCATCCTAGACACCCATTTAAGCACCGCCTCCCAGACCACTCATCTGTATTTAGTGCGGAACTGCAGGCGGTTCTGCTGGCACTCGGGCATGCTTATCGATCTAGAGAAAGGAACTTCCTGATTCTGTCTGACTCTCTTTCTGCCCTGCAGGCCCTTCAGGGCACCGGAAATGACCACCCACTGCTGGTGCAGATCAGAGAGCTCCACTCGGACTTGATGAAGGAATACTATGATATCATTTTTATTTGGGTGCCAGGGCATGTGGGCATCGAAGGCAACAGGATCGCAGATTCTGCTGCCAACGATGCCCGCAATGACCCTGTCCCTGACACACAGACTGTTTATAGTGATTTTAGACATGTGGCTAGTGCGTACATAGCCCGTGAGTGGCAGTCCGAGTGGGACAAAGAGGAAGCTAACAAGCTGCATGAAGCTCTTCCTAAGTTGTCCGACGGTCTACCTTATCGCTGTGGCAGCCGCCGTGAGGAGACTGTCCTGGCTCGGCTCCACATCGGGCACACGTATGTTACGCACTCTTATTTACTTAAACAGGAGGAGCGTCCATGGTGTTATGCCTGCGACGAGCAGTACTCTGTTCAACACTTTTTGTTGTCTTGTGCTGATCTAATCGACACAAGGTATAAACATTTCACGGCAGACTCCTTGAAGGTTTTGTTCCGGGATGTGCCCCCGGACAAGATCTTCAGTTTTCTGAGAGAGTGCCATATTTTTAATAGGATTTGAGCGTTTATAGATTATGATGTTTCTATTGTTTTGACCTTTTTGAGAGTCTTTCGACGTTTTCTTTAAAGACCTGTGCGACATTTTAGCCTGACATATTTTTAAGGTATATTTACATCATGTCTTAAGACCTTTCTTTTAGTCTGGCTGACCAGATTTTTACCCTTCCCGCCGTGAGATGGCCTTAGTTGCCTGCTCGGCGTTAAACCCAAATAACTAACTAACTAACCTTCAGGGCACGGGAAATGACCACCCACTGCTGGTGCAGATCAGAGAGCTCCACGCGGACTTGATGAAGGAATATTATGACATCATTTTTATTTGGGTCCCAGGGCATGTGGGCATCGAAGGCAACAGGATCGCAGATTCTGCTGCCAACGATGCACGCAATGACCCTGTCCTTGACACACAGACTGTTTATAGTGATTTTAAACGTGTGACTAGTGCGTACGTAGCCCGTGAGTGGCAGTCCGAGTGGGACAAAGAGGAAGCTAACAAGCTGCATGAAGCCCTTCCTAAGTTGTCCGATGGTCTACCTTATCGCTGCGGCAGCCGCCGTGAGGAGACTGTCCTGGCTCGGCTCCACATCGGGCACACGTATGTTACGCACTCTTATTTACTAAAACAGGAGGAGCGTCCATGGTGTTATGCCTGCGATGAGCAGTACTCTGTTCAACACTTTTTGTTGTCTTGTGCTGATCTAATCGACACAAGGCATAAACATTTCACAGCAGACTCCTTGAAGGTTTTGTTCCGGGATGTGCCCATGGACAAGATCTTCAGTTTTTTGAGAGAGTGCCATATTTTTAATAAGATTTGAGCGTTTATAGACTATGATATTTCTATTATTTTGACCTTTTTGAGAGTCTTTCGACGTTTTCTTTAAAGGCCTGTGCGACATTTTAGCCTGATATATTTTTACAGTATATTTACATCATGTCTTAAGACCTTTCTTTTAGTCTGGCTGACCAGATTTTTAACCTTCCCGCCATGAGATGGCCTTAGTTGCCTGCTCTGCGTTAAACCCAAATAACTAACTAACTCCTTGAACGCTTCCACCAGCGCTGCCTGCGTACCATCCTCAGCATTCACTGGAGTGACTATGTCACCAACGTCGAGGTCCTTAAACAGGCAGAAACTGTGAGCATCGAGGCTTTGCTGCTGCGGACACAGCTCCGCTGGCCGGGGCACATCTCCAGGATGGAGGATCATCGCCTACCCAAGATCACCCTGTTCACCGAGCTCGCCACTGGACACTGTGACAGAGGGGCACCAAAGAAAAGATACAAAGACTGTCTCAAGAAGTCACTTAGTGCCTGCCAAATCGACCACTGCCAGTGGTCTTCGCTTGCTGCGGACCGCGACACCTGGCTCTCCACCATTTACAAGGCAACCGTCCCTTTTGAGGATTCTCGCAGAGCTACCCTTAAGGACAAGCGGCTCAGGAGAAAAACAGATGCCGCAACTCAGAACCCTGGCCAGACCTCCCCCTGCAGCCACTGCGGTCGAACCTGCCTGTCCCGGATTGGCCTCCGCATCCACGAGCATGCCTGCAGATGTCATAGGCAACCCCTATAGAATCTTCGTTCGCAAAGTCAAGCCAAGAATGTACAGCGCCTAGAGATTTATTCATTATGATTAGGTGGCAGCTGATTTACACCCAGTACAGAACATGTACAGTGGCTGAGGATTCACATCATCCCTTTGGCCGACTCCCACCCATGTTCACTCTGATGGGCTTGGGTGGGGTTAACTACCTTTTAGTTCCCAGGGTCACCCTAGTCAGTCCCACAGGGTGGGTTTTTCTCTTTTTTGGGGGGCATATTTTGCTGTCTATACTTCGTCCATTCGCCTTTTTAACTCTCCCTACTGCCTGCACTCGTGCCTGTAATCCTTGATGTTGGATTTGTGTAATTTGCTAAATGGTCTGCTGCACCTAAGAAATGATAAGTTATGTGTTTGCAGTAAATGCATTTTTATATATCATTTAGCTGTACATATTTTGTACTAATTGTAATGATTTTGTACTCTTTTTGTAACTATGGTATGATAAGGAAGCAGGTGCAGTGTCCCTATCATGTCTTGGGTTTATTTAACAATATATTTGACCGGCTGGCGACATACATTAAATATTTTAGGGTTTTGTTTCACAAGGAGCACAAATATATCCTGAAAATGTCTTGTTGCTTTTGGGACATTAAGCAGTGTATAACCAACCAACCAACCTGTTTGTTGTCAGTAGCGCTTTTGTTGCAATGATTCCTGGAGAAATCATCGCAGCAAACAGACAGTCAAAGGGTTATAAGGATATGCAATTCTTTGCGTTAGAACTTAACTGCACATACTTTTTGTTTTTCACAGACTGTTTCAAGTGCTGGAGGAGATAATGAGAGAAAAGGCAAACAAGACACTGATATTTGCAGAGACCAAGTCGAGAGCGGATGACATCACCAGAGAGCTAAGACGGCAGAGGTGGGTATTGGATGTGGTTTTTATCCATTTGTATCAGTTAAATTTGTAAGTTTTATCTTCTTATGTTGTATATAAAAAGAACTTGCACACTTTATTTTCCCCACTATTTATACCAGCTAATCAGCCATTCATGGAAAGTGAGGATGAGCCTAATGCCAGTACATTTGTTAATACATGAAACCCTAAGATCTAAATTCCAAACTTGGGAGCTGTTTTTTGAAGACTACATTATACATTTCACAAGAATTTGAAAGAATGACCATTATAGCTCAATGGTGGCAGAATAACATGGCGCCTAGAGGTGAAATGCTATTCTGACACCAGTCTTGAACTTTCACAGTCTATCTCCTGTTGTAGGATGTCAGGGTTGAAACTGGTTAATTCAAATTAAGTGTACCCCTGTCATCAGTAAGTGTGGAAGTCCTTGATGTTGGAGAAATTTCAGGATGTCGAAAAGTTCAAAATGAGTGTAGCAATACTTTTTGTTTCCTCAAAATAGCCTACCAATGGCATTACTATTAGGAAGATACAAATAACTTATCGATTTCAGCCTAAGACCCCTTGCGTATAACTACGCAACAAGCGGAGCAACTCTTGTGAGGTGCTAGCTCACCACCTGAGTGGCCTCCCTTACCTGAGTGGCTTCCCCTCCTCCCATATAATTGTTCATGCTCAGCACCGCCTCGCCAGTCTTACGCTTAGCTTCCCTCAGATAACGGCTACTTAGCCTTAGTGTGCTTTTGTGTTTGGTTTTTTTTTTTTGGTGTTTCTTTTGGATTTCCCTCTCTCCAATGATGAGGTAAGGCCTCGGGTACTGTCTCCTGCTGGCTCAGAAGAGCTGACAATCTTCGACATTGCCCATTCTTTGAATATTCGGCAGTCGCAGTACGACCGATCATTCGTTGCAACCGTTGGTCCACTTGTGGTTCTCGCTTTTACTTGTCCTTTCTTCTCTTGCATTATGCAAGTTCGGACCTGCTGGCACTGTGGCGCTTTTCAATGGCCCAGCGATACACATTCCCTGTGTTTACTTTGCTCCGGTTGCTCCTCCACGCAGACTTGTGCTACTTGTGCCATGTGGCGGGAGGAACTGTGGTCCCAGTTGTGGCTCTTTTATCAGCGGGAGTGCCCTCCTGGTGCCCGTGACCCGCCTGTTCAGGCGTTGGGTGGTCTGTTGGCGGAGAATCCCCCTCCCGCCCCCGGACCTCCAGTTGCCCCCGGTCCCAGTTGGTTCCTTCCTCTCTCCACATCCAGATGGCCCTAATGTCAGCCCCGACAGGCCCGTTGTTAGTGTCTCACTCTACTATTCCCGCCCGCTTGTCAGAGCGTTTTGGGCGGAGGCTGCTGACGTCCCCCCCCCCCCTTTCTCCCCTCCCCTTCGCCCCCTCAAGAGATTCGACCTGGATATAAAAATATAGAATTCGCTGCTAGAGCTTCTTCGACAGCTCGGATTCTTGGTCGACAGCGGGAAGTCAGACCTCTCGCCCTCCCGCAGGTTCATCCACTTGGGTATGGAGTTCCTGACAGACCTCAACACAGTATGACTGCCCGAGAAGCGCAGCCAGAAGTTGGCAGAGCTAGCCCTCCATGTGTCTCATGCCAAAGTCGTGTCAGCCAGGACCTGGCTTCAGCTGCTGGGTCTCCTCAATGCAGCAGCGAATCTCTTGCCCCTCGGCAGGCTCTACTCGCGCCCGCTCCAACTACATCTGTTGGTCCACTGGCGTCCCTCCTCGGGAGACTTGGAAGCCATGGTTCCGGTCACTCCCATGATCATCGCTCACCTTCAAAGATGGTCGGACCCCTCTTGGCTGAGGACGGGAGTACCTCTTTTCTCCCCTCCTCTTCTGGCCCTCTGCACAGACGCCAGTCGGGTGGGCTGGGGTGCCCATCTATTACCAGACCTCAGTCTCAGGCCACTGGCCTCCGGATCTTGCGAACAGACACATGAACTGGCTGGAGTTGAAGGCAGTCTGGCTAGCACTCAGCAGCTGGACGTCCCGACTCCAGAACCAGGAAGTGTTAGTCCTATCCGACAACTTGACAGTGGTGTCGTACATACAGAAGCAAGGGGGTATGTGCTCTCCGACGCACTGCATGCTCCTGTACCAACTGATGCTGTGGTGCCGGAACCACGGGATCTCGCTCAAAGCTTGACACATTCCGGGCCATCTAAATGTGCTCGCGGATTCTCTGTCGCATCGGGGATATCTCTTACACACCGAAAGGTCCCTCAGTCCGGAGATTTTTGGCATGATCTGTGCTCGCTGGGAGACTCCCATGATCGACCTGTTTGCGACCAAGTGGAACAAGCAGCTTCCGGTCTTTGTATCGCCCATTCTGGACCCCCTCGCATGGGGGGTAGATGCCCTGTCCATCTCCTGGGAGCGCCTCGTGGCCTACACCTGCCCACACACAGTGCTGGTACCCAAGATCATGCAGAAGTTGCGAGGCAGCAACACAATTCTCCTTTTGGTCACCCACAACAGGTGTTGGACAACCGACCTGTTGGGCCTTGCCACGGAGCCTCCTGTGCAACTACCAACTCCTCGCATGATGCTAAAACAACCCCGGCAGAACCTTTTCCAACCTTGCCCGGAGAGGCTCGCGCTACACGCCTGGAGGTTGTGCAGAAGGCCCTCACAGCAAGAGGCTTCTCGCATGCAGCAGTAGAGGCTATCGCTGCGGCCCGCAGACCTTCCACCCACAAGGTGTATGAAGGCAAGTGGCGGGTCTTACTGTCCTGGTGCAAAGCTCAACACTTTCCTCCACAGCACTGATAATGCCACAACTTGCCGAGTTCTTCCTTTGGCTTTTCAAGGAACAGAAGCTGGCACCTATTACCATCAGGGGTTACCTCTCCATGATCGCTGACACCTACCGACATTTGGGATGAACAGATCCGGGCTCGTGTAAGGATCTAGCAGACCTGTTGGCACATTTCGAGCTCAGGCGACCAGTCTCGTGCTCGTTGGTGCCACGCTGGGACCTCCCTTGGGTGCTCATGTGGTTTCACTCGGCCCGGTTTGAGCCCTTGCCCCTGGCAAGGCTGGCCGATGTGGCCCGGAAGACCTGCTTCCTCCTTGCTCTGGCTACTGCGGCAAGAGATAGCGAGCTACATCCACTATTGGTAGACCCAGCCTGTCTCCAATTCTGATCGGACGGCTCAGTACAGCTTCTAACCAACCAGGCCTTCCTGGCATGGGTGAGCTTTGAGGATCTATCTACGTAGGTCAAAGCCTTTCAGGAGAGGCCACTCTCGCCTTTTCCTGCCCCTGGCACTGGGCAGAGACGATATTTCCGCGCAGACGATCTCGTCCTGGTTGCGCTGGGTCATCTGCTCCACCTATGACAAACTGTCCCCGAGGGGGGGGGGGGGGGGGGGTAGGGGGGGGGGGGGGGGGGGCAAAGAGACTTCGGATCCAGGCACATGAAATCAGAGCGGTCTCAACTATAATAATAATAATAATTACGGTATTTATAATGCGCTTATCTTATAATAATTATAACTCTAAGCGCGCACTCACAACTCGCACACGCATGCGCACGCTTTAGACAATGACTCGCGTACCACAAATAGTGGAAATACATTACGACGGTCAGCTTGGGGTGGGGAGTGTGGTGATGTAGTGCTAGAACTGTTGAAAGAGGTGAGTTTTGAGGGCGGACTGGAAGGAGGGGAGAGAGTGTTTCTGACGGAGAGAGAGTGGGAGAGTGTTCCAGGTGGATGGACCGTATACTGAGAAGGAGCGGGGGCCGAAAGTGCTGAGTTTGGTGCGGGGGATGAGGAGGCGGAGAGGGTCGGAGGCGGAGCGGAGGGAGCAGGAAGGACTAGCATCACCCACGACCACAACTGCGCTGTAAAAGACATTATCACGGCGGCCGGCTGGCGGTCAGAAGCCACCTTCACCCGTTTCTACCTGAGAGACCTCTTGGGCCAACGAGACGTGGCCCTACTTGGAGACGTCTTTGTGGCTCAACACTCCCTTTCGGTGCCTAGAGCACCATAGGTAACGCTGAGGCTAGGCATGTGCAGTTGCACGGCTGGTTGGCGGCACCCTCCTCCTGTTCATTATTCTTCCTAATAGTAATGCCATCGGTAGGCTATTTTGAGGAAACGAATGTGTTTTTTTTAAAATGTATTTTTTCAAAAAATACCTACAGATGGCATTACTCGAAGGACCCTCCCTCCTGCCCCGCTTGCCGCTAGTAAGCTACGAGTAAGACTGGCAAGGCGGTGCTGTGCATGCGCAATTATATGGGAGGAGGGTAAGGGAGTCTACTCAGGTGGTGAGCTAGCACCTCACAAGAGTTTCTCCCCTTGTTGCATAGTTATACACAAAGGGTCTTAGGCTGAAATCGAAGAGCTATGTGTATCTTCCTAATAGTAATGCCATCAGTGGGTATTTTTCGAAAAAATACATTAAAAAAATATATATATGACTAAGTGCCAAAAGGTGAGCAAAAAGTGAGTGATCTCTTTTGCGTGAAACTAAAATCTGTTTAAAAAGACACGTGTTGACTTTAACAAGTGCAATGTGTGTGTGAATGATTGAAGATATACTGGCAATAATTTCTGCACCTAAGGTAAAGCCGTTTGGTGAGTATACTGTAAAACGCCAGAATTCACCAATAAAAATCGGCCCGGGAAAGCGGACAATGACATGCCGTCGGTCTGTTTTGATCTCGCGTGTAAAAGCAACAATAACAAACCTGGTGCCAACCATGCCCATATGTTCAGGGAAGATTGATCTTATAATCCGTGTATTTCCCAGATTTGAAGGCAAGCCATGCTTTTGTTTATTGCTCTTGAAAGTAGCCACTGTCGGACGTCAGATTTGTCGCAACAGCAGCATCTTAATTTCCGCAAACTTGTGCTAGCGAAAGGCACGCTGACCCAAACCGGAAATGGCGTCATTGCGTTGTTTCGCTTTCGTTGAATATTTTATATGCTTTAAATTTACTTTTCCGTCACAGTTTTCTAAGCTGGCAAAAAAAATTGTGAGCGGCCAGTTTTTGTCGCAAGATCTGACGTTCAACTATTTGACAAGTTTAACAAAGTTGTTTTGGGTTTTTTGGGTCTACGATCGTCCGGTTATGATAGATGCATTATGGGCCACATTCCAGCGTGGAATGTCCGGTTTGTCAATGGAGAGCTACAACTCGTGACATTTTGTCGCAACTGTTTTCATAAATCTGACGTTCGATCACTTCTGACGTTCGAGTGTAATCATAGACAAAATAAAGAGCCAAATGTTTATTGTAAGGGACCATTTTCAAGAGTTTGAATCGCCCGAGACTCCAGCACCGATTTTAGGCAGTAGGTTGGAGAATGAAGATGATTTCTTGTGATAACAAATTTTATGGCTGTAGCAACCTGACGTTCGATCGCGAACACGTGACCTCCAATCGATGCAAGTTGGTAAATGAGTTATTTGAATGAACACGGGTCACCGATGTATTTTTGTCGTTTGATGGAGACGTGCAGTTGTTGTGACGCAAACGTAAGATAATGAGATCAAGAAACAGGTGAATTTCATAACATAATAATGCAATGATAAAAAATGTATCGGACGTCAGGCTTGTGCCAACATTTGCTGCTGCAATCCTGACGTTCAACACATATGGATTGTAGAACTTTTGGGGGCAAAGGCACTGTTAAAATGAGCCATTTTGGACAACCAGTTGCATAGCCATTAGGACCTTCTAAATCTGAGGGTCAGAGTTAAAATAGTGCATCAGCCTGTACACAGATAAAACTTATTTGAATATTTGTTTTATTTTTTCGGGCGCAGACTGTTGAGCACGTCATGTTTCATCATGTATATTACATCAGAAAGCTGTATGCAGTTTGTTCTTCATATCTGTTTTGTTTGTTAAATATTGTAGCTTGAAACTGGGGGAAAGGCTTTGTGTTTGTGGCTTCTGATAACTATTCTGGGGATATCTGCTGCAATCCTGATGTTCGACATAAGTTACAAATTCTGGCCCTGACTGCCAATAAATATATTTGGGCAGCAAAGATAGACTCCCATTGTGCTCTAATGTGTGCATGTATTCCTGTGAGTGGTATATACCATGACAAAGTGTGTTTTTCTTGGTTGTAGGATGTTTTAAAAATGTTTTAAAAATTGAATATGGTCGGATGTCAGGTATTGCAACACAAATCATGTTCGGGGATTAGAACATTCTAAGCCAAAAAGCAGTAATTGTTTGGATAGGTCAATTGTGACCACTACTTATTATTTTAACTGTTTAGAAACTGATTTGTGTTTTTTTATCCCACTAATTTAAAGGCACTATGTCGCAATACCTGATGTCCGACATATCCAGACTTACAAATCTTAACAGCCATTTTCTCAAAAACCATTTCAGATATTATCTTTTTCTTTTACAAACACATTGCCAATACAGTGTACATCACTTAATACATTTTCTGGTACTTTATGTCACACTTTGATTTTCAACCCAGTTGTCCTCTTTGTGAGAGCACCTTTTGGCACTTAGTCATATATATTTATTTATAAATTTGAATTTTTGTTTTAGGTGGCCTGCTGTGTGTACACATGGTGATAAATCGCAATCCCAGAGAGACCTGGCTCTGAATGGTGTGTTCACTTTTCTGCATTGATTACTGTATTTTGCATACACATTACAAATAAATTCTGGTACATATGCCCAAAAGAGATTGTTAGGCCAAAACTTAAAAATATGATCGGTTGTATCAAGAACCTGGATACAAAATTCCCAGTTGCATGTATTGCAGCGACAAGAGACGGATCCACTTTTTATTTGGCTCTGCCCCTTTAGTTGGGGTCTGGCAAGTGTGCTGCATGTACTTCACAGAAAAGAGCGTGGGTGTAGACTGCTAGCATAGTAAAGCGCTCTATTCAACGTTGATTTTTTTTAACGGTTTTTAGGATGGCATTTCTTTTCAAATATGCCATTATTGGAGCTATAAAATAATTAGTACAAACTAGGTATTATGATTAATCAGTACAGCAAGTGAAGGTGTTGTCAGTCTAGAGATTAGTTATGAGACCCTAAACTTGGCATTTTATGAAATACGCAAATCGTCTCATTTTTGCCAAATCAAGTTGTGATTTTTCATAAAGTATAAAAGGTAGATCTTTGAAATTTTATGCGACGACACATTTTTATGTGCTCTTTCCAATGATATATCATTTTTTATGTATTTACAGTCTGAAATTATGGGTGATCCCATAATGTGATAGCCACATGTGGGCATATTCCAGTCTCTAAAATAATTTCTCGTGCAGGCAATCATCAGTACACTTTTCTGAAATCTGTCTAGAAACGTCTCTTTTTTCCCCCCCGAGAACTTCTCTTAGTCTGTTTACATCAATTAGGCATCTTGTTACGTGTTGAGTCATAGTCATAGTATGATATCACACCAGACGCACGCACGTAAGGTTCTTTTAAATAAACTTCACTCAGCTGCAACCCGTCGCACGTGGCTTAAGGATGTAGACTACACTGAAGTAACAGTTCCAACAATATTTTATTTCAGCGATGCGACCTCCACACAATGCATTCCGAAATGCACCAGCACTGATACAATGTCTCTTCTGCAAATGTCAACACTCTTACAACGTACGTTTCTCACAATGTACACCCTATACGGGCCACGTACCTGCGATAAACTGTGTGTCCCTACAACTGACAATGCATGACAATGTACACACGTGCTTCCTAGCACCATCTTTTATAGTAATAATAATAATAATTACTGTATTTATAATGCGCTTATCTTATAATAATTATAACTCTAAGCGCGCACTCACAACTCGCGCACGCATGCGCACGCTTTAGACAACGACTCACATACCACAAATAGTTAAATACATTATGACAGCTTGGGGTGGGGGGTGTGGTGATATAGTGAAAGAACTGTAGAGTTTTGAGGGCAGACTGGAAGGAGGAGAGAGAGTGTTTCTGACGGAGAGAGAGTGGGAGAGTGTTCCAGGTGGATGGACCGTACAGAGAAGGGGCCGAAAGTGCTGAGTTTGGTGCGGGGGATGTGGAGGCGGAGAGGGTCGGAGGCGGAGCGGAGGGAGCAGGGAGGAGTGTAAGGGTGAAGTAAGTTTGAGAGATAGGCAGGAGCGCAGTTGTTCAGGGATTTGAAGCAGAGAGACAGAATCTTGTATTGGATGCGTAGGGGGATGGGAAGCCAGTGAAGGAGTTTGAGCAGGGGAGTGATGTGGTCGGATTTTTTCTTTCTGAGGACGAGGTGGGGAGCATTGTTCTGGATGCCCTGGAGAGTGAAAGTGGTGGAGTGAGGGAGGCCGGAAAGGAGAGAGTTGCAATAGTCGATGCGAGATAGGATGAGAGACAGCAAGTTTGGTGGCACCTTCGGTAGTGAGGTATTTTCTGATCTGACTGATGCGGCGGAGGTGGAAATAGCATGCCTGGGCCGTGGCGGAGACGAAGCTGGTCATGGAAAGAGAGGAATCAAGGATAACGCCGAGGTTTTTGGCCGAGTCAGAGAGGGAGATGGGGGTGCTGTCGAGTTGAAGATGGAGAGAGGGAGGGAGCTGGGAAAGTTTCTGATGAGTGCCTACCAGCATGGCTTCCGTTTTGTCGTCGTTCAGTTTAAGCTTGTTTGCTGTCATCCAGTTTTTCACGTCTTCGTAGCAGTCAGCCGTGCGAGTCAGTTGTGACTGAGTGTTGTCGAGTTTGTCTTTGTCTAGTAGTTGTGAGTTGTTAGTGTAGAGGTGGTGGTGTATGTGGTGAGACTGGATGATGTTGGACAGGGGAGAGGTGTAGAGTGTGAAAAGGACCGGGCCCAGGACGGACCCCTGTGGAACTCCGCAGGAGAGCGTGAGTGGGTTGGAGGAGACACCTTCGATGGTGACGGACTGCTGTCTGTCGGAGAGGTAGGAGAGAAACCATGAGTGAGCAGAGTCAGTGATGCCAAAGGAGTGGTGAAGGCGGTGGAGGAGGATAGAGTGGTCTATAGTGTTGAAGGCGGCAGAGAGGTTGAGTAGCGTAAGAAGGGAGATGTTGCCCGAGTCGGTAGAGGGAAGCAGGTCGTTTAAGATATGTAGAAGGGCTGTTTCAGTGCTGTGATGTTTGCGATAGGCAGACTGAAAGGGACTGAGGAGGTTGTTGTCGGCGAGGTGGAGGTTGAGAACAACCTTCTCGAGAAGCTTGGACAGGAAAGAGAGATTGGAGACTGGGCAATAGTTTTTGAGTTTGTTTGGGTCGAGGTTGTGTTTTTTGAGGAATGGACAGATGATGGTGGACTTGAAGATATTGGGGCTGGAACCGTTCTCTAGAGATGTGTTGATGATGTAATGAAGGGCAGAAGTTTTGGAAGGCCGTCCCGGTAGAGAGAAGCTGGGAGGGTGTCTAGTTTGCAGGTTTTGAGAGGCATGGACATTATGGTCTTGAGGACTTCATCCTGAGAGACGGGGCGGAAGGACGAGAGGGGGGGTGCCGGAAAAGGGGGGGTCGGGAGGGCAAGGCGGAGAAGGCAGAGTGTCGAGTGTGTTGCGCAGAGTTTGAATTTTGTCAGAAAAATAGGTGGAAAAAGCGGATGGGAGTTCTTCTTTGCTGTGTGTGTTGGGGAGAGGAGAGTCTTTAGAAGTGCCTAAGAGTGTGTTCATGGTAGCGTAGAGGGTTTTGGAAGAAGTTGATTCCAGGATTTTGTTTTGAAGGTGTTTACGTTTGGAGTCGGAGATCATTCTGCAGACTATGGATCTAGTTTGGAAGATCTGTCTGTGAACGGTGAGGTCGGATGAGCGCCAGCGGCGTTCCGCTTGTCGGCGCTCGCGCTTGGCCTCAGCTATGTCGGCAGTGAGCCAGGGGGAGGGGGGTCAGTTGGGTATGGAGCAGGTGGTGACAGGGGCATGGGTGTCTAGAAGTTTTCGAAGGGAGGAGTCAAATTGGGATGCGAGATCAGGAGAGGAGGCAGGGTCCAAGAGAAGGTCGACAGCTTCGTCGAAGAAGCTCTCCCGGTTGACAGATTTTAGATTGCGGCGAGAGACGAGTAGCTTGGGTTTTTTCAGGGGAGGTAGGTTCAGGGAGACGAGAATAGCGAGGTGGTCAGAGGGAAGCACAGAGGAGATGTCGGGAGTCGAGAAAGAGTTGATCGGAGGTGCGGGTGATGATCCAGTCGAGGGTGTGGCCGAGTCGGTGGGTGGGTTTGGTGATGTGTTGTGTAAGATTGTGGTTTGAAAGTGATGTGCAAAGGCGTTTTGTGTTGGGGTGTTCGGGTTTGTCGAAGTGGAAGTTAAAATCACCAAGAAGGATGTGTTTTCCGGGTCGTGTGCTGTAATGGTCGAGGAGGAGGTCAAACTCGGTGAGGAACATGGAGTTTGTGAGTTTGTTTTAAGAGCTTGGAGGGGGGCGATAGATACATGAGAAGATGAGGGACTGGCCAGGGAGTGTTGCTATGGCCTCGACAGATTCAAAGGAGGGATGAGCAAAAGGGAGAGACTGAGAGAAAGAGAGGTGAGGGGAAAGACAGTCCCTGTAGATGATGGCAATGCCACCCCCTCTGGAGGCATGCGGGAAGGAGGCCAGGCGGTAGCCACTCGGAGTGACGCTGGCGATGATGGGTTCATCGCCAGCTGAGCGGAGCCACGTTTCGGTGATCACGACAACATCTAGGTCATTGTCTAGAATGAAATCTGAAATCACGTCGGCTTTGCCGTCTTTGCAGACAGACTGTGCATTGAACAGACACAGTTTTAGGTTGGGTGAGACAGAAGAGGAAGAAGAAACAGGCAAAGAAGAGGACAAAGGAGGAGGAGGGTGGGGAGGGGGGAAAGAGGATGGAGGGGGGAAAGATGAGGGAGGGGGGAGGAGGAAAAGACGGCGAAGGAGAACCGGGCAAGAAAGAGGATGTGAGAGGAGGGTGGAGGGAAGAGGGGGAGGAAGGAGAGCAGGGGAAAAGATGAGGAAGAGTGAGGGGGAGGCTGAAGGGGAGGAGAAAGGGGGGGAGGGGACGAGGAGGAAAAAGCAGGCATAGGAGGAGGGGGTGAGGGGAGGGAGGGTGGGGGAGGAGGCGGCCGAGAAGAGCAAGGAGCGGTAGACGAGGAAGAGAAGAGAAGAAATGGGAGAAGAAGGAAGGGATGGGGGGGAATAGGAAAAGGGGAAGAAGTGTGTGGTTGTGGGTGTGGTGGTGAGTCATGCCTTCTGCTAATTCCACCTCTGCGGCCTCTCTTTCGCGGTTGGATGCCGTGTAAGGCATCTGCAACACTGTCGGCGGCACCGGCCGCGCAGTAGGTGGCATGGCGACGTAGAGATAGCAGTTGTTGGCATGTGTATATCTGATGAGCATGATTGATTGTGAGGACAAGAAGAGAAAGACGGGACGAGGGTGCAGTAGAGTGTGTGTGTGTGTGTGCCAGTGTGGCCTAGGGAGAAAAAAGTACAGTAGGTGTGTGTGTGCCGGTGTGAGTGTGGTAGGGGAGCGACGCTGATAATACGCAAAACCAACACTGAAAGGGCAGAAAGGATACAGGGGAAAAAAATTACAAGCGGACAATCCTGGTCGGTCAGCGGCGAGATCACAAGTGGGGAGGGCGAGATGTCGACGGGAGATAACAAATTTGGGGCAGCACACGTAAAGACCTATAGGACGGTAGGAACACGAACAACAAGCAGGAACAGGTGCGGGTAGCAAACAGACACACAGTAAACACTTCGCACACTAGCGCGTAGGCGGCACGTAAAAGAGGGCAGTGGAAAAGGCCCGGTGAGCCGGCCGCGCTGCGGGGGAGGCAAAATGGCGACGTAAACAAAGTTGAAATGACAGACACTATTCAATACGATAACAAATCAGCAGGACGGTAGGAACACGAACAACAAGCAGCAACAGGTGCAGGTAGCAAACAGACTCTCACAGTAAACACTAGCGGAAAAGGCGAACCGGCCACGCTGCGGGGGAGGCAAAATGGCGACGTAAACAAAGGTTCAAACGACGGACACTATTCAATTTGGACACTATTCAATACGATACCAAATCAGCAGCAACCAGATCCAATGAAAAACAAGCATACAATCCTCATCAGCGCACTCTTATGCGATACTCGGCAGACTTTCAACACACACAAACACGGTACATCCAACGAAAAAGCACTAAAACACTGGGAGCACAAACTTGTGGTGGTCGCACAAACAAGATGGCGCCCATGTAAAACAACTTTCCAGAAAAATCCACCGAATTCACACAATGCAACCAATCGGAACAGAGCACGTAAGTGAAACTCATAAATATTAAATAAAAAGAACTTTCTAGAATAAACTAAAATAGAAGGAGCGACCAATTGAGTGGGAAAAAGCACTGTCAATGGAGAGAATTGTGCATGATAGAGCAATGATCATAGATCTACTTTGGTCCAAGCACAAAAAAAAAGATAGTAAAGAAGGGGTGCGCTAAGCAAGTGACTGGAAGCAATGCATATGGAAGCCCCCCTGAAGGGGGGCGTATCCCATATCCCACTGTTCCAGCCCCTTGGTGCATGGAAATTTAAATCTAGGTCCCCCAAGTGGTGGTCCAGATATTGAGCCGGTGTGGACAGCTGTTTCGGTCTTGGCGACCTCTTCAGCACACCATCGGCAATACTGGAGGAAGAGAAGGAACTTCTGCCTACCTGCAAAGAAGACCACATTTTACTGTGGTTTCTGGAGGGACATTCCATGCCTCCACCTAGAGCCAAATTTCCATGCACCCTAAGAGAGAACCTACTAAACAGGGGGAAGGGGTTGCAGTCGAATTGTAGTAAAAAGCTAGACCGAAAGGGTTGACTGCCAGTGCTTGTAATAATTTAGAAGAAACGACCAAGTGAATAGGAAAAAGCACTGTCAAGGAAAAGAATTGTGCATGATAGACCAATGATCATAGATCTACTTTGGTCCAAGCACAAAAAAAAAAGATAGGAAAGAAGGGGTGCGCTAAGCAAGTGACTGGAAGCAATGCATATGGAAGCCCCCCCCCCCCCCCCCCCCCCCTGAAGGGAGCGTATCACATCCCACTGTTCCAGCCCCTTGGTGCATGGAAATTTAAATCTAGGTCCCCCAAGTGGGGGTCCAGATATAAACTAAAATAGTCTACAAAAATTTGACTGCTAATTTCAGCCCCAAATCCCAGTGCGTAATGACGTCACACAAGAGTATGGCAGACCGTTCACGACCTTTCATAAAACACACTGACTGGCTGCTAAATTCACGCGCACAGAAAACAACTATGACTAAAAATAAAAATAGAGCGGCTCTACACTTTGATGTCACTTAAGAGAGAGAGAGAAATACTTTACTTAACCACCAAATTTTCAGGAGCCAAATAGATGCTCTAAAACTATCTATTTTTAATCACATATACCCACTACTCTCTCAGCGCTATCATAATTTCCACATCACTGGCATCAAAACCATATTTTGAAACAAACACTGGCTCATGAGAATCATCATCTGTATTGACGAGTAAAATAATTGACCCAATTACCCATTGTCTTAAGTTGACCTTAATTAATTACTAATTACGGTCATTAACGTCCACACGGTCGTTTCTCTCAAATCAAACCAAAATCCTGATAGTGCTCTGTAATAGACTAATAACTTTTTACACACCCAATAATTAGAAAATTACTCTCCATTGTCTCTCAATACTGACAGAGTCGATTTCCAAAAACTCACAAGCTCTGTACAACACACTTTTACACTACATGACAATACTGACAAACTCCTTGCATATAATGTGGAAACATGTTTTCACCCCGCCCATTCTCAGGCCACTTGGCCTAGTAGCATTGTTTACACTGTCCCCGTTGCTACTGACTTCATTTGTACATGAAAAGAACAGGACCCCAGTGCACTGAGAAAATTACATAGATCGCTTTAATACATACGTAACATACACCATAGACCCAAAAAGATGTAGTCAAACAACCACACACACACGCACTGACACACACATACACACACACATACACACACACAAACACATGAATAAACATACACGTACACACACACAAACACATGAACACACACTGTTCGGCATCCTGTCTCGAAAGACAATGGAGTATGCGCTTGCTGGGTCAGTCACTGGAGTGACCTCTCCAGTGCGCAAGCCTGGGCGAAGTGTATGGAGATCCTGGGATGCCCAGTCGTCAAGATCCCCCTCTCGGCCTCGCTGATGTATCCAAAGGAATGCAAAGCAGTACGTTTGGCACCAGTTTGGCTGCAGGAGCTGCCAGAACAGTGCGTGAATACAGGCAGCTGTCTGCCTTCGGGGCTCCACTCCTGATTTGAAGGGTTTACTCCCCCACATTTGGCCGTTGGATCCAACCTGATCTCCTCCGTCCTCTAGCCGTTGGCTGTGAGAAACATCTCATCCGCCTAGTGGTGCAATGTGACACCCCCTCACGTGGTTTAGCCCACCAGCTGAGGTGGTTTGCCAGGGTGTGGCGCTTGGAGCCAGCACGTGAGAGATTAAGGAGATGGATGAGGACCAGTGATGCCCGTCCGTCCTATGTAGGACGCAGCTGCCGAACAGCAAAGGTACTACCTCTATCCAGAGCCCCCTACACCCCACACACACATACATATACATATACACACACATACATATACCACACATACATATACACACACATACATATACACAAACACATATATATACACTAACACAGACACTAACACAGACACATACATACAGCCAACTGCTAACCGGTATGACAGAGCTGCCGCCATTGCTCAGCCGGATAAATTTGAAATTCTTTGAATAGATTATAAGAACCGATCCGGTTTTTTCTGAGCTGAAAAAGTTTTCTGACTTTTCAGAACGTGAAATTTCTTTTTTTGAGCGCTCCAACACGTAGACACGTAGACTCAGACTCGTAGAACAGGTTCTGTGTGGTGTCTCGGTTTTCTGCGTACTGCAGTGTTGGTAGCACACGCACGCACACACACGCGTACGCACACGCACGCACACACACACGCACGCACACACACACGCATGCACACACACACGCGCACACACGCACGCACACACGCGCACGCACGCACACACGCACACGCACGCACACACACATACACACACACACACACACACTTTTCACACAATGGGACATACCGGGAATATGTTTACACAACACGGTCAGTAATAGGCCGTACAAACACCACCCATTACCCCACCACCCATTACATTCACCCCTGTATGGGTGAACAGGTTTTGTTTACCGGCCTAGAGTGTTATTTGCTCTCAGTTCCCAGCGAGGTGCAGTGACACTACCCACGTTTCAATTCCAGTGCCATGTGTGTCAACTGTCACTTTGAAAACATGCTATTTGAGCCAAACAGGTTTTGTTAGAGGTAACACACACACGCACGCACACACTGACACACACACACACACACACACAAACAAATAAACAGACACACTCACAAACACACTCACACACACGCACGCACACAGAACATGTGTAGGCAATACTAAACACAGCTTGTAGCTCAGTGACGCAATGAGTCGTCTGCTCTACTGAATCTCTGAAACACATGTTTTATTGTACAAGAGGCTTGCATTTTCAGTAGCCCACTCGATCACAGATTCTTATGAGCATGGCGAGATTCTCAAGAGCCACTGTTTTTATCAGGTTTGAATCTCTGCATAATCCAATGACACACACACACACACACATGAGACATGTCACTGAGCTAAGACTACAAATGTACATACCTGAAATCGCTATCCTAGAGATATAAATACTGAGTGGTCTGAACCAGCATTAACACAATGACTGAGTTAACCCCTTGATTATAAGTTTTTGACCCTTCATTTTCCATGTCTCCCGCACAGAGTAAATACCATTGGAAGTTACCCCTAAATCATTATTATTTAAACAGCCACATTTTTATGAAAATCAAAAATAATACTTAAGGGGTTAACTCAGTCATTGTGTTAATAATACTTCAATCCACTCAGTATTTATATCTCTCTTAATTAGCACATATATCTACTGTCGCAATGTTACTATGTACGTAAACACAGCCCGTCGCCAGCTGACTCTAGGTACGACGCGTCAGAATAAAATATGCACAACAGTTACAAAATATGATCACGTCGCAATGTTTTGACAACGTTGCTCAAAACCTTTTCAAATCCTTTAGCTGCTAGATCGATATGTACCACACCTGAGTCGATATTCACACAATTTATTTATGACCTTAAGAAAATGCACATCGAAAATCATGACCCCCCACAAATGTAAATTGGTTTTAAGATTGAATGGGAATAAAGCCCCCATTAGCTACCGCACACAGAGAGAGAAAGACCCGCTTTGACAACACAGACATAAACTAGTGACTGTGTCAAGACTCCACTCATGTGAAACTTACACGTTTTAAATCAGCCTCTTTTTTAATGAGTAAGTTAGAGGGGTCTTACTCTGTGGCACATATCATTTGTAAGCCACCTGTGTTGTCTTATCGTTGTCACGCGTCGCTCAGTGGCACGCCGCTCTTCACTGTGAAAGGGAACACTCTATGAATAAGCCGGCTCTACAGCTCTGAAAAGGCTATTTGCTGAGAGGTGACAATACACTCAAGAAGAGTTTCAAAATTGACTTCATATTTACTCAATGATCCAGTATCACTAGGCAGGCATTGTCATGGAACCCCCAGGGAAAGAGGAAAAGAGGTAGGCCAAGAAACTCCTGGCGTCGAGACCTCCAAGCAGACATCAAGAGACTGGGAACCACCTGGAGTAGAATCGAAGGAGAAGCACAGGACAGGAGTTGCTGGAGGTCTCTCGTCGACGGCCTATACCCGGGTAGGGGTGACAGGCGTAAGTAAGTAAGTAATTTACTCAATGACTGGTTCCCGAGAAATCAAACGGTGGCCTATACTCTGCACTATACAGGCAGCTGGAAAAACAGTTGTATAAGAAACTAACAAGTAATATCTAACATACGCAGACGTACACACACACAAACAAACAAACAAACAAACATATGCACAAACAAACAAACACACACACACACACACACACACACACACACACACACACGCACTTACAGACACTCATGTCGGTACAATTTTATCATAAGCCTGAGCTGCCAGGTAGTGTCAGTGTTTGTTTGCTTTTCGCATTATATCTCGCGCCCGCTTTTCAATAGGGGTACACATTCCATTCTTATTCAAGAGCACAGCCCTTGAAAGGCTCTCAGCTGTCAAGGGCCTTTCATAGCTATAGCTGTTTAAATCGCTAAATAATGTCAAAGTTCAACAGGGTTTGAAGGAGGGGGATTTGTACAAGTGTACTCATGTCTGGTATGTGAGGAAAATCAAACGATGATTTCTCTCTCTCTCTCTCTCTCTCTCTCTCTCTCTCTCTCTCTCTCTCTCTCTCTCTCTCTCTCACACACACACACACACACACACGCACACACACACGCACACACACACAAACTCTCTCTCTCTCTCTCTCTCTCTCTCTCTCTCTCTCTCTCTCTCTCTCTCACACACACACACACACACACACACACACACACACACACACACACACACACACACAATACGTGAAACACTGACGGAGTTGTGTGTCGCTTACACAGGCAAGTTTTGTACACACTACCCATTACCCCCCTCCCCCACCCGGGTCTGCCCTGGGGGACTTGGGTGGGGTTAGGTACTTTTTAGTTCCCAGGGTCACCCTGGTCAGCCCCACAGGGTGAGTTTTCCTCTCTATTCTGGGGCATGTGTTTCTGTCTACCCGAGATCCATTCACCTGTATTTGCCTTTTTCAAACTCTCCCTACTGTCTGCACTGCCTGTAGCTCTTTGATATTGGATGTGTGTTGTTAAATGGTCTTAGCTTTATTTAGGCCCCATGTTTTAGGTTTATTTAACGTATTTGACCGGCTGGCGACATACATTCAATGTTCTGTTTAGTTGGGTTTTTTTTCACAAGCAGTGCAGGCACGTCCTGAGAAAGCCTTGTTGCTGTCGGGACGTTAAGCAATGTACAATCAATCATTAAACCCCTCCCCCAACCCCTGTATGGGCGAACAGGTTTTGTTTACCGGCTTAGAGTGTTATTTGCTCTCAGCTCCCAGCTAGGTATATTGACACTAGCCAACCGTTTCAATTCCAGTGCCATGTGTGTCAACTGTAACTTTGAAAACATGCTATTTAAGCCAAACAGGTTTTGTTAGAGGTAGATAGGCAACACACACACACACACACAGACAAACACACGCACGCACACACGCACACACACAAAACACCTGAACATACACCCGACGCAAAACACAAGGTTGTACACCACTCACCACTCAGTGCAATATTATTACTTCCTGGTACTGTTTATACAGGTCTGACTGTTGGGGCTTGTTAGCGAAGTGTATTGTTTATTCATTCAGCACTCTCTGCGCCGTCTAGTG
Source organism: Semisulcospira habei (assembly GCA_036245525.1). NCBI lineage: Eukaryota > Metazoa > Mollusca > Gastropoda > Semisulcospiridae > Semisulcospira > Semisulcospira habei. The sequence continues at coordinate 157,544,368 of BTPG01000008.1, forward strand.
CTTGAGGCGTACTGTTACTGTACAAGAATCACATGACTCTGACACATCTGACTTCCTCCATTTGAGGAGGTAAAAACCAGAGATTATTTTTACAAAAGACTTAGATTCTCATGAGCCTCTTTCTTTGTAGGTTTAATTTCTCGATATTTTATCTTGGTTAGATTCTCATGAGCACTGCTTTTTCAGGATTTCAGTCAGGGACTGCTTATGGCCGTGAGGATACTTCTGGTTTAGTGGGGCTAGTCTTGATCAAACTAGCTCCCACTGTGCTGGGGTTCGTTTCCCGATTGCGTCCAGTTGACATTCTCAACACTACAGGGCTTTCACAGGAAAAGGTGAATGCGCTACCCACCGGGTTAACCCCCTCCATAGGGGGTTAATAGCGCAGCTTAACCCGGGTTACATCGATTCCTGTGAAAGCAGGGTGGAAGGTCACCAAAGCAGCCCTTTTATTAAAAAAATATATATATATTTTTTTTCCTCATAGATTTATTTTAGAAAAAGAGAGATATATTTTTTATTTATTTATTTATTTTTTGTTTAATTTTTCTTTGGATTTATTATTACAACCACACACACACACTAGCCTTACCAGTCAGAGGGGTAAAAATGATTCTTAAAATCTGTGGGTGAGCATATAGTCTATGGGAGACAACTCCCTGTTTAGTGGTTGACTGAATGACATTTAAAGTGATTATGCCCCATGTGCAGAAAATAGGTAATATGTGCAGAAAATAGGTAATATGTGCAGAAAATAGGTAATATGTTTACTGTGGTAGCAATAATATTTTTTCATTTATTATTTTGACGGACAAATAAAAATGACGGACAATTCACAAAGCTCTGGCCCATCAAACCCTGGCCCATCTGGTTTAAGAAACGTGTTTCACACAAACTTGCCTATAAGCAATACTAATAATGTCTACCAATCAATAGAAAACTCTTTTTCTGTCATACAACAAAATCTTCTTACAGGCAGTGTAAAGATTCAGATTGTTGCAAAAATTGAATTCACTAGGGTGGACGGTGAATTAATTGTATCGTATATATCAACAAGACAACACACAGTTAACACACAAAGAGAATTGGAGAACGTGTTTAGAGACAGACTACTACCTGACTTTCTCCAGGCAATCGACAGTGCAAAAATGAAGGGGTCTGGCTGGCACGAAGGACATGTACATGAACTACAATTAAAGCAGTCTAGGTATCATCCTATATTAGGTAAATCATGGTTGCCACTACCAACAGAGGTTGCAAACAAGAAGGCAGTCGTCAACATACAGAACAATGACAACTATTGTTTCATGTGGTGTGTGTTTGCTAAACTGCACTTTGTAAAATCAAAACCTGAACGTGTATCTAACTACACCAAATTTGTAAATGAACTCAACTTCAGTGGCATTGAGTTCCCTGTTAAAATAGAAGACATAGACTTGTTTGAAAAACTAAATCCTGGTATATCCGTGAATGTGTTTGTGTGGGATAATGAATCTGAGAACAAGTTGCAACCAATTAGGGTGTCCCCACTGGCTCCAACCTATGGTCAGTCAGAAGATAAACATGTTGACATGTTATTAATCGGTGATGACATTAACTTTCACTACACAATTATCAGAAATATGTCACGTCTAATTCATGGGCATACAACAAAACACAATGGCAAACAGGAAGTGTGTAAAAAATGTTTACAGAGGTTTTCTTCTATTGCAGTGGCACACAAACATGTTTTACACTGCAGGTCACCTGATGACATACAAACTGTACTTAAGTATCCAGATCCTGGCAGTCAAGTGTATTTTAAGAACTATGGGAATCAGCAAAAGCTGCCGTTTGTAGTATACGCTGATTTTGAATCACTGGTTATTCCGTATGAAGGTCCTGTTCTAGAATCATTACCAAAGACTGTAAAACTAAGTGACCAAGTGGTGTGTTCTTTTGGTTATATTCTTGTTAGGTCAGACGGTCTGCATTCAGAACCTGTTATCTACAGGGGTGAAAATGCAGCATGTCTGTTTTTAACAGAAATGAGACATCTGTATAGTCAGGTAGTACAGTATCTCACAACATGTCAGATGCCTTTGGTGATGACAGAAGAAGACAAACTAAAATTTGATACAGCTGAGACGTGTTGGATTTGTGAACAACCTTTAGGGGGTGATAAAGTTCGTGACCACGATCACATAACTGGGCGTTACAGAGGTGCTGCACATAACAATTGTAACTTGTTATTAAAAACAGATCCTAAGACATATAAGCTACCAATCTTTTTCCACAATCTTAAAGGATATGATTCACACATCATCATGCAGGCTGTGGATGAATCTTACAAAAACATAAGTTGTATTGCCCAGACAACTGAGAAATACTTGACTTTTAGGTTAGATAAATTAGCATTTTATGACTCTATGCAACATCTGTCTTTAGGGTTGGCTAGTCTGGCAGAAGGACTGACTGAGTTTCCAATAACAAGTAAATATTTTGAGCCAGACTTGATTAAAAAAGGAGTGTATCCGTATGAGTACATTGATCACTGGGTTGTGTTTGAGGAAACAAGACTGCCACCAAAAGAGAAATTTTATTCTACACTAACTGGCAAAGGTATTTCTGACTCTGAATATCAACACGCACTTGATGCATGGGGGAAGTTAGGATGTCAGACAATTGGTGATTACCACGATCAGTACTTGAAAGCTGACGTTTGTTTGCTAGCAGACGTATTTGAAAGTTACCGTGAAAAGGGTTTGTTGCACTACAGACTTGACCCAGCCTGTTACATCACTAGTCCTGGCATGACATGGGATGCATTTTTGAAATCCAGTAAGATATTTATAGACCTGTTGTCTGATCGTACGATGGGTGAAATGGTAGAACGCGGATTGAGAGGTGGGATTAGTATTGCAGCGAACAATTATGCAAAGGCAAATAATAAATATTTGGACGGCCCGGACCTTGACCTTGGCCGGGGGTTTGACCCCTCGAGGTCAAGGTCATTCATTACGTACCTTGATGCTAATAACTTGTATGGGTTCGCGATGTGTGAGTTATTGCCCTTGAAAAACTTTTGTCTGCATGATTTGTCACAGTATGACATAACAGACTCAGGGTTAGCAAACTATATTATGACTCTTGACCGAAACGATGCTAAGGGTTGGATCTTTGAAGTAGACCTGGAGTACCCACACCATCTACATGATTACCACAATGATTATCCATTGGCTGTTGAAAAAATGAGTATGACAGGAAAAAAAGAAGACACCAAACTTGTGCCAAATTTAAATGACAAATTTAATTATGTGTGTCACTATCGCTTGTTACAGTTTTACATCAGACATGGGTTAGTACTAAGGAAAGTTCACAGAGGAATCCAATTTGATCAGAGTGCTTTCATGAAAGATTACATAATGAAGAACACAACCCTTCGTGCCAGAGACGGCAACACTGCATTTGACAAAGACTTCTTTAAGCTTATGAACAATGCCTGTTTTGGCAAGACGATGGAAAATCCTCATCACAGAAAAGATGTGAGACTGGTCACAACTGAATTGGGTGCTATTAAACTTACAGGTAAGCCACAGTACACAGGGTACAAAGAGTTTCATTCATCATTGTATGCTGTGTCACTCAAAAAAAAGATTGTTAAACTGGACAAGCCAGTATTCATTGGTATGGCAATACTGGAGTTGTCAAAACTGGTGATGCTTGAATTTTATTATGATTACTTCAAATTAAAGTATCCTGAGTGTCGACTGTTATACACTGACACTGACTCTATGATCATTGACGTGTGTACTGAAGACTTTTATGAAGACATGAAAACAGAACTATACATGTATGACACGTCTGATTACCCTAAAGACCACCCGCTGTTCAGCACACAAAACAAGAAAGTGCCTGGTAAGTTTAAGGATGAACTGAATGGTGTGCCAATAGTTGAGTACGTTGGACTGAGATCAAAAATGTATTCTATACTGCACCAGAAGGGAAGTCAGTCAAAAGCCAAAGGTATCAAGAAAACAGCAATAAAAAATAAAGACATCCGTCATGAGCATTATAAGCAAGTGTTAGATGGAGCATTAATGCCTGATTATCCAAACAAGTCACTGAGATCAAACAAACATAATCTTGAAATGATCCAAACACATAAGAAGTCACTTGCAGTTGGGGACACAAAACGAGTGTTTCATAGTAAGGAGAAAGCTTATGCACCTGGTCATTACAGGCTCAAGTTATCTGAAGACATTTGTGACGAACTGGTTGATGAATTAATTGATGACTTAGTTACTGAAATGAGTAACGGTGTCTGGGGGAATAATCTGTAATTCTTCTCTGACAAATGCCCTCTGGGGTGCAGGGTCATATAAATAATATATTGTTGCGTCTGCGCCGGGAATTATTTTTTTTATATTATGAACGGATGTGGACCAGATGGGGTCTGTCGCTCTGCGCTTTATGTCATTTTCAGCTTCCCCTGGTTGATATAAATATCTCACCTGTTTAGTAAATAAACTTGTGTCTGGAGCCTGGGTTGGGGCTGGGGTTGACCCTTTTTTTGGCTCTGTAATTGTTTTCAATTTAATAGCATCAGCAGGCTTAGGGTGGCCTTCATTATTCATTGCTTTTATCACATGTGGTAATCTCTTAACCCATTCTGTGTTACGTGTGTCATGCATGAGTTCCTTAGAATACTGCCCCCACCCGGGTCTGCCCTGGGGGACCTGGGTGGGGTTAGGTACTTTTTAGTTCCCAGGGTCACCCTGGTCAGCCCCACAGGGTGAGTTTTTCTCTCTATTCTGGGGCATGTGTTTCTGTCTACCCTTTGTCCATTCACCTGTATTTGCCTTTTTAAAACTCTCCCTACTGTCTGCACTGCCTGTAGCTCTTGATATTGGATGTGTGTTGCTAAATGGTCTTAGCTTTATTTAGGCCCCATGTGTTAGGTTTATTTAACGTATTTGACCGGATGGCGACATACATTCAATGTTCTGTTTATTTTTTTTTTTTTTCACAAGCAGTGCAGGCACGTCCTGAGAAAGCCTTGTTGCTGTCGGGACGTTAAGCAATGTACAATCAATACAATCAATCCTTAGAATACTGGTAACTGAAAAGTCTTTCTGACAACTGTTTAAGTTTTCTACAATTGCCTGCGATCTGTGTACGCCTGGAATACCGCGTCTGACCAGTACGCCATGCTTTGCAAATAACTGATTAACAGCACCTTTGAATTCTGATCCGTCATCAACCTGCACTAGTCTGGGGTATCTTAAAGGGCCACGACTATATATTTTTGTTAAAGCAGTAGCAACTGTACTGGCTGTTTTGTCAGATATGGGTTCAGCGTCTTTATACCTTGAAGCAATGTCAACTACAGTCAGTGCGTACTTGTATCGTTTCTTTCTTATTGTGTCATGTGGTAGGAACAGGAGGTCCATTTGATGTGTGTCATTAGGTGTTGTGTTCACAAAATAAGGCCTTGTTATTTTTCTTGGAGCAGGAAGATATATCTGCCAAATTGCTTGTCTCTGTAACCATTGCTTGACCTGATTGAGTGAAACATCTCCGCCCACAGCGGCATGTAATTTTTCAATAGCGGTTGCTCCTTTCCAGTAGCCTGATGGAGAGTAATATATTTTTGATAGTTTATTTTCGGCTGCCATTTTTTCTAGCAATATAAAGTCCAGTAAAATAAACAAATGTCATTCCCACTAGAACAAAGATTATCTCTCCGTTTCTTTGTTCTGTACTTGGTTTGTAATAGTCACTTAGTTTTGGTTTCGGGATAGACATGTCTTCACCTGTGACAAGATAGTATTCACGAATTGCTTCGTCTGTATTTGAAAACGTATGTTGTGCATGGCCTTCAAGCCTGAGTTTTTCATTGATGAAATCAAGTTTCTCAATTCTATTCTTTTCATATTCCTGCTGGGCTTGAGCAAGTTTTTCTGATGCTTCATTGTGACGTTTCATTTCTTCTGCAGATTCTTCTCTACCCATTTTTGAAAAGAGATAATTAGAGCCACTGAAAGCCAATGCATTGACCATCGCACCTCCCACCATAATAGCTATCGTCGCCATATTATTTTTATTTACATAGAAACATTTTCGGGAATAATTCCTTGCTTGACAAGAAAATCTTTTGTAGCAATTGACGCTGTAACGACTGCAATTAGTTTAGCGCTGTCTTCGAAATCGAGTCTACTGAGGTCTGCTGATTTCATTTTGAGTAGACTTTTTCCCAGCATAGAATAAGCTACTGCTAGTCCACTGATTACGGCAGAGTGATAGACAAGGTTCATCAAGTTCTTTGTGTCGCTCATTTCTTTGACAAGAAAAATTAAAATAATATTTTTATTTACTGCATATAAAATGGGTCAACGGCTTTGGGTGTTGTTGGTAATGTGGAGACTTCTGTTTTTGATGATGGAGTGTTTAATTTTTTGGACACTGTTCGAGTCTGTGGCTTGTATTTTTTATATAATTGATACCCTACGTAACCAAATCCGACAACAAATCCGGCAACTATATATTTTGTTGTTTGAGGTTCGGGGTCAGGGCAGGGGTCAGGCTTAGTTGTTTGTCTCTCACTTTGATGAGGGTGTCCTGTCGGTGCCAGTCCTGAAGGTGTTGACGCCTGGTCAGTCACATGAGCCTTTTCTGTTTGTGCTTGAAGCTGTAATTTTTTTTGTCTGTTATATTCGGCTAATCTTTTTCCAGCCTCAACGCGGCCTGGGCTTTTAGCCTTAGTCACAGTTTGAACCTGCGTCAAAACTGGACTGAGGTTCGGTTGTGGAGTCGTCTGGGTTTCGTCCATTTTCTTCTGCAGTAAAATTTATTTTTGAAAAATCAATATGACTCCCAGTGACAAGAATGGTTACGACAGGTGCAAGGTAATTTCCAAACTTGTAAAACATGATGCATGCTAATTTACCAATTGAACTTGAAACAATAGGATTGCTTTCAAGGTCGTGTGATAGACTGTCACTATCCACAGGTAGAAAGTGACTCACTGCTTTTGTGTATAGGCATACAAGAGATCGACTTAAATCACGTGTCATTAGTGAGGCGATATGATTTTCATATTTTGAATGAAGCTTGATTAGTTCATCAGCCGTGAGGGATTCAATATCGTCTGTCATGTATTGTCTTCCTAGATAAGCCTTTGACTTGCCTGAGACAATCACAGACAAAAGACGCTGTTTCTTAGAGTCAAAGTCTTTGTTCTCTACAGCATTGATATCATTCAATAGAAGGAGTTCGTCTTGGTTCATTTATAATGAAATTAAAAAATAATAATGTTAACTCTGCTTGCTCACCTTGTGTAATACCACTTTATTAACTGTAACACTGTCAATATAAACATTTAGTTTGCGTAGTTGTTTAAATATGCTATAACAAATTTCCCCTAACCAGCCATAGTTGGTATCATCAACTTTAAAAGTAGGTGTCTTTAAATCAACTGTCATGCACTCCACATTTGGATGCTCATCGACATAATCCAAAGTCATACTATATGTAACATATATTTCTGATGGTGCTGAAAGGCTTATGTAAGTCTGTTTGGGTGTTATTAAGTCAGTAAAGTGCATAACATCTTTGAAAAGGTGTGTGAGATCAAGCACCTGTATGATTTGTCCGTCTGTCATTTTTATTGGACAAACAATTGTATAAATTAATTTACATCAATTTACTAACCCATACCCTGTGGGCTGATCTGTCTTTAAAATGAGCTTTAGATGCTTAGTTGATTTCAGTTTATTTTTTACATCATCCCGTTCATGCTTATTTGGTATGACATCGTTTTCTCTGAGACAGTCTTCAAAGCTGTCACGGTCCTTACAGTAAAACAAACAGATAAACTTTAACTGTTCTCAAAAATCTTTCAGAACAGCATTATATTTCTGAGTGAGAATCCATACACTGATGTTTGCGTGTCTGCCACTGAAAGCCAGTTCTGCTAAAGTGTTTCTCTTCTTGACAATGTCTTTCTCTGCAGAACAGTCATCGACTATGAACAATGTTGGCTGTCCTTCAAATTGCTTGTAAAAATATTGTAAGTAGTCATTCAGTTTTTTCTCAGGGTCAACTAAGTATATGTTGCTGTCAGTCCAAATGAATAAACGGTTGTGATAAGCTTTGTTGTGTTTGATTGTAGGACAAAATATTACAATGTTTTCAAAATGGTGGATGTATTTTGTTTGTAATAGATCAAGTACAAATTCAGTTTTCCCACACCCTGTGGCACCAACAAATAATCCACAGTGTGGATCGAGTGTCATCAAGCCCCGGTTCATTTTAATACACAATATAATTTTAATATATGTGTCCACTCAGTCTACTGTCTGCAATATTGAGTTGTGCGTCATATATCAGGTACAAATATATGTTAATGGCTTCGGCTTTTTCAACCTTCTTTTGTATCTGAATTGTTATTCCATCACTACCATTTTCAACAGTTCGTCCTGACCCATGAAGATAGTCGTCATCTGTACTACGAAGATCTAGCCACAGTGCATACTTGTTTGTAAGATATTGTCCGATCCTTACGTCATACAGATGTAGATCTTTGCACGCAATGTTTGCTGGTTTATCTCTAATCCTTCCACCCGCAAAATACTTTGTGGTTTCGTCGTAGTGCTGGTATGGTAACATTCCTGAAGCGTACACTTGATTAGGGCGGCCTTCAATTGTGCAGGACAAGTGTGTAATCTTAGGATTGTAGAATTTTTCTGAATCCCGTTTGTATGGTTCTGCTGGTTCAACAAACAACATAAGAATACCTTTCAGTGATCTAGCAGGCGTGTTTAAGTTTTATGTTCCACATTGGGTCACTCTTGTCTTTTTGCATTAAACTATGTCTAATCACCCTGTCATAATAAATTGGAAGTCTTGACTGATACTGATTTTGTATGAGTCTGGCTAATTCAGTGTGTGTGACAATTTCATATTCCAAGGAAATGTTAGAGATCTTGTATGTTGCATCTGTGGCAGATGATTTAATAACTTTGGAGTAGTCATTGAAAGTTAGTTCAAAACTCAGACGGTCATTCAGTGCACCTTGATAATAAGGTAGATGCGCTGTTAGGATTTCAAACTCAAGTGGAATGTAAAATCTAGTTCCATATGTTTCTGCTATAATAACATCCTTTGGTACCCCAGTAGTTGTTTTGTCTCCGGCATTAATTCGAAGTTTACCAACATTATCTGGCTGTATGCCTTGATAAATACGATCTTCTCGTTCTTCTCTTGTGAGCCAAAGATCTTTGTAACAGTAGAACACATCTGCGTCGTCAAGACTAAACACTTCCTGTCCTTCAAGTTTTACTTTAATAGTTCTAACAATTGCTCTGCCAAGATTGTCAACTAGTGTTCTGTTTACATCTGCGTCTGATGATAGTTCAATATTAAATGCTAGGCGTGCAGTGCCAGGAACAATAACATCACTGGGACCTAGGTTTGGAAATTTGACTGTAAGTGTTTGGTTTTGGTCTATGGTGCTAGGATTGTTTGTGATGACGATTGATTGTCTAACTGCCTTAACACCCAGAGGCTCACGTAGTTTTCTGTATGGGTCTAACTTTGATCCGTAAGACTGTGTCATTTTTATTATGCACAATAAAAAATAATAAATTAATAAAACAATGGCAGCAGGAGGATTTAATCATGAAGATTTTGAAATGGATGACATGCATGATTTTGGTAATACAACAGATATGAAAGATATGGCAGATATGACTGGTACAAGAAATATTTACAGTTTACGTCACGAACTTTTAGAAACCAAAGTGAACTCATTTTATGATCATGTTGGTGGCCGCCCAGACAACATAGACCCTAATCAGTTTGAACTTGATGTCAAGGGTCATTTATATTTAAATACTGTTGACAAAGGAAAAGTACTATTGACTAACAAAAAAGACCCTAGTAGGTTTAGGGCTTTAAGTACAATTAAAAATGAAGGTGGTGTAGGTGCCTTGCGTCAACTTGGAATTGGTGGGTCTCCTGTCACACCACGTCTTGCTAGTGTTCTTCACGACACGCAAACAAAGTTGCCAACAGGGCAAGAGATTGAAATGGCACCAGTAACAAGCCTACCAGAAATAGCAAACACAGTGATACAAGAAACTTCATTTACTGAAGGGCAATTAAATGATGCTATGAAAACAATAGATGATCCGCCTTTGTCAATGAGGGAGATTATGGGGTTAGATAAATCACTGCAGACAATAAGAGGTGAGATGGTTAATAATGTTGCTAAACTGGGTGAACTTGATAAACACATTGAACGTGAAAAAGAGAAACTGGCTACAGCAGACAATGGGAATCTTGACACAGAAATGAAAGAAAGAATCCAACACAGATTAAATGATTTGCAGATAGAAAGATCAGGAAGGTTAGAAGCGATTAGTATTGGAAGACAGAAACTGAAATCACAAGTTAACAGGATAAGGGAAACTATTCAGAAAATACTTCACGAAGACACTACTCTGGCTGAGAGACTTAAAACACTTTTCAGAGAACAGGGTATCACAATCGCTACTTTAATTACAGCTCTTGGATTTATTATCAGTACAGTTGTGATGGCTGTCTCCGGGGGTGGTTCTCCACCTCCAGCACCACCAACCCCGGGTCCACCAACCCCGGCCCCCACAGATCCAAAAGATTTACAGTCATGGGTAAAGAAACAGTTGTCTCACATTTCAGACTTGCTTAAGAAATTGGCTGTGAAAGCAATGGACGCTTTGCCTGGCATAATTGGCACTGTTGTCAGTTGGTTGATTAGTACTGCAGCGAAGGCAGTAGGGTTTATGGCGGAGCATGTGTGGGTCTTTTTGGTGACAGTAGGAGGGTTGATGGTGGGTTATTTAATGAAACAGATAAAGAAGTAATACTCCTAATCCAGTGAGTCCTATTACCAATGCAGTTCTCTCGGATTCATGTGTGTCAGGGGTTGGTGTTGGTGTTGGTGTTGGTGTTGATGGTGCTGGAGTTGGGGCCAGTGACGGGGCCGGGGGTGTTACTGTCTGTAATGGTTTTAACAACTGTACATGTGTGGTTGTGGCCCCCAAGTTTACAGATTGATTGAGTCCTAATTTTTGATCACGACCTGCAACAATGATTTCATTATTATAATTTGTTATTGTACCCATTTGGAGTTGAAGGTCAGATGGTAACATGTATAACCCGATGCCAACTACAAAGTCAACTTTTGATCTGGCATATCTGAGTACATCTTGGTAGCGCTGTATGCTAGATGGGAGATCAACTGATGAATTGACTGAATCTTCCATGTTTGCGAGAAACTGTTTTTGTGCTTCAAACTTTCCACTTCCATTCAGAATATTAGATTTTGTTAATGATTGTGCACCTAGTATACACCAGACATATGTTCTGATAGACTCATTTACGCGCTCGACTCCCGCTTGAGTAAATCCGTCAGATTTATCTAAAATAAATGTGGTCCATGCATTAGTCTGTTTCTGCTCTATTGTGCCTAACCAGACTTCTGATTTTGATGAGAATGAAGTGTAACCAGGGTAATAATCTTGAGGGTATTGTCTGTGACTCATAGCATAATACAATGTACCCATACCATTGTGATCATCAAGTTTTTGTGTAAAGTCATACTTTGTACTGATGTTAAATTCATTACAAATCCGTTCAAATGCTTTCATATCCATGGGGTTGTTAAACCTGTTGAAACTGGATTCAGTTGGTAGTGGTGTATGAAGTTCTGACAGTATACGTTTAAGCTGGTAGTAAGTGTGGAAACGATACACAGACCTAATCAGTTTGTTTGAGTGATTCAAGTGGTCTGTGAATGAAACACCACAGCCTGTAGTTGAACATAGTATAGCAAAGTTAAGTTGGTTTTGAAACATCTGTAGTGGGTTTGAAGACCACTTTCTTGCAGTAGAGTCATCTGTTATTGGAGGGTTTAGGTAATGGTCAAATGGGTTTGGTACTTTGACTTGGAATAGATCTTGTTCAGACACAGCAATATCAAGCTGATTTAGTTGTATTATTTTCTGTTCATAAGTAGGTGCCACATTATATTTGGCATCCACATTAAATTGAAATGCGTTTGTTGTGGTAATAATTGGTGATTTAAATTCCATCCTTCTTTTTATATGAGATAATAAAATGTTTATTACCTTAACAAATCTTGACACAAGCAAACCAGTGTGGTTAACTAATGGGATTGATAATCGTGATGGTAGCAAAGCTGTAGCTATCCATGAATTGTTCTATACTGTAAAATGGTTTAATGTAGAAGATGATATATATAATAAAGTAATTTTTGATGGTAAGACTGAAGCTTTACCACCTGGGTATTATGACTTTTGTACTATAGCTGAATGGTTTCAAAGTAATTTTAAAATTAAAGCAACTTTAAATCCAGCTAACCTACTTGTTACATTAGAATTTCTAACACAAAATTGGTTAAAAATCTCAGATAGATTTGCATATTTACTTGGATTTTATATTGACGAAGATTGGTGGAGATCAGATGATTTAGATGAAGCTATGTTTGGTATTATAACAATGAAGACAAAAAAACTAAAAATAACTGGAAAACGCCCTGTCAATTTGTCAGTACACACAGTACTAAATGTTCATTTGAAAGAACTGAACACAACTGAGAATGTTCACAATGGAAAGCCTTCAACTTTGTTGAGGTGCTTGCCAACTGGAACTGCTCCGTATTGTGAAAGTGTGGTTGTTAGATTTCCTAATTTACAGTTTAAGAAATCAGGTTCTAGTTTCTTTGAGTCACTGTGTATATCTGTAACTAATCAGGATGACAAATCAGTTCTTATGCATGATTTTAGTGTTGTGTTAGAAGTTAAATAATTTTATTTTTGTTTATAAAAATGAGTGGTCTTGGTCCAAAGCCTAGAATCATACCAGTTGCATGTCCAGTAACAGAGTTAAAAGATTTGGCAGACGTGCAGGATTTTGAGAAGGAAGGAGAAATTGGAGAAATATATGGGTTTGAACTTGATTCCTTTGGCATGTACAAGAGGAGAGTAATTGTTGACATGAAAGACGGTGAAAGACAGATTCCTAAACTTGGTCAGCTTCGTGATGTTACTGTGCCTGTTGCGCCTAATCTTGTAAATAATGTGCCCTACAACTTAATACATATAGGTAATAAATGGGTGGTTTCGCTTGTGCCTGCACCACCGCCAACAATTGACTGGGACATAAAGATTGAATTTATTAGTCCTTTTGTATACACTGATGACGAAGGTGCCTTAGTGTTTAGGAAAGTTGTTAACTCTGGGCCGCTGATTGTAAGCCTTGTTCCAAGCTTTGCTTCAGACAACAATAGTAGAGAAAAACTAAAAGTTGAAAATTATGAGAAACGGAGATATCTTCTTACGCACAGGAAGGGTAGGTCTGATGCAAGGGTCGTGTTTGCACCAGCAAACTTTACCATCGCAAGAGAAGCAACAATAGTATTTTAAATTATTATGAGATCTGTAGCTACTGCAAAAGAGGCAGATATTGCACAGGGAATTAAACTTACATGGAATGAAACAGTATCAGAATCAACAAAGGTCTTTATTGCCATTAGAAAAAATGTAGATAATTTTGAGGTGTCGAGTAGTGTTACAGCTGTCAAGGTGGTGGTTGACAAAACAACTTTTGTTTTTCTAAATTTCATAAAACTAGAACACATTGATCTTGTTGCATTTTATTATGCCAGCAAATTGTATACTTTTAAAGAGTTGCAAAATGTAATTGCTGATTAAATAAAAAAATATTTGTTAATAAAAAAAAATGGTAAAATTCTATCCAGTACTACCGACGCTTGAGCCGACTGAATCAATTGTGACGACTAAAACAACGCTTGTGCCTGATCCACATATGCCAATTGCTTCAGATAAAACATTACCAGCAGACGCATTCAGATTAAATAATATTACAGATGCAATTAAATATTTGGAAAGTGAGGAGGCTAGGTACTCCAGATGTAAAAAGAGGTATAAGTCAGTATTTAATTCTGTTCAAAACACTTCTATGGCTATTGGTGCAGTTTCAGCTGGATGTTCTGTAGGGGGTATTGTTCTGTTTGCCACAGGAATTGGAAGTTTGGCTGGAATAGCAATTGAGGGTGTTAGCATTGCTACATGCCTGGCTTGCTTTGGTTTGGAAGCCTTAAACAAGAGGTTTCACACAAACTTACAGAAACATGAAGCATTGAGTACGCTCGCTGGTGCAAAGCTGAGCAGTATGAAACTTATTATCAGTAAGGCATTGAATGATAATTGTATTGATGACGAAGAATTTAAGCGTGTCCAGGATGATTTGAATAACTACAAAAAACAGAAGTCTGAAATACAGAATAAAATGCGTAGTCAGTCTCCCGTGAATGTTGAAGAACTTAAGGCCAGTTTTTTAGCAGAGGGAAAAAGAATCGGTGTTCAGGAAACCACAGAAAAACTACACAATCTTTTAAACAAATAAAAATCAGATTTGGTAATCGTTTATTAATGTCATACACTTCACAGAAAAATGCCATGCCACTTACATCACTTGTGCCTGATTATTTAACCCCATCAGCACCACCACCCGAGTATTACTGAGAAAAAAAAGTTTTTTTATTGTCCTTGTATCTTGATAAAACTGTCTCAGTGTCTTGGGACTTGAGTCAAGTTGTTGTAAGAACTTAGGGTAAGTACTTGTAAGAACTTAGGGTAAGTACTTGTAAGAACTTAGGGTAAGTAATTAATAAGTTCTTATGACAACACACTTAAAGGTTACCTCTGCAGGTTCCTAAAAGTTAGTTGCAACTTGTTAATAAGTATTAAGTTTCACTTGGCATCACTTGATCAGGTTCATGATTAGGTGTTTACAGAGACAATAGTTATAGAGAAAGATAATAGGAGACCCGTAAGATAATCAGATCAATAGAGCCGCATCAGTCATGCTCATCACTTTTTAAAAATCAAAGGGTTGATTCGGAATTAACGGGGGTGAAAATGGGGTCAAAATTTTGATATTAAAAATGGAGTAAATTAATGATGGATGCGGCTCTATTGAATTCATTGTCTTACGGGTCTCCTATTATCTTTCTCTATCCTTGCTACACACAAACAGGAAGAATATCCTCAATGAATACTCGCTCACAAATCGGTGACGCAGTTGTCTACCAAGGTCATTTTTGGGTATGCAACATATAGTCTATGAGAGACAACTCTGTACAGTGGTTAAATCTTTCAAGTGATTATGCCTCTTATGTCATTGACCAGGAAATACATAGAGTTTTATCCCTGAGTGAGTGTATCTGTGGTTTGAATCTAAATCCATTTAGCTTACATAGAAGCAGTAACACAGTGTAAATGTAAAACGTTACTGACGACATAGCTGATTGGTGCAAACGTAAAAAGTTACTATTCAGTGTAATTTCCTAGAAAACATGATTTTGCTTGATAACAATTATTCTTTTGTTTGTCTAATAAAAATGACAGACGGACAAATCCAAGTGTTTGATGTTACAGAATGCTTCAAAGATGTTAAGTGTTTTTATGACTTAAAAACACGTGTGTTTGGACCCAGCTTTAAACTCTCAACACCGTCAATAAGGATATACACGACATATAACGTTACTTTGGAATATTCAGATGGATTACCACGTTATGATTATGAGACTGTTGATCTTAAGACAAATGCTTTTAAAGTTTATAATGCTAACAGTGGCCACTTGCGTTGGTTTGAGGTACTGTGTGAAGACATATTTGATCAATTAAGAAAACTACATTGTTACATTGAAAGTGTTACATTTAATAAAGTGATATTACACCTGCAGGACAAGACTTCAAGACAAACACCAGGAAAGTAGTTGACTTGTTTATCATAACTACAGATAATACATATGGTGTGACAATGGTAATATATTTTTTATTTTATTTTATTATTTTGTCGGACAAATAAAAATGACGGACAATCTCAAAGCCCTGGCCCATCAAACCCTGGCTCATCTGGTTTAAGAAACGTGTTTCACACAACAGACTTGCCTATATCCAATAGTAACAATGTCTATGAATCAATAGAAAACTCTTTTTCTGTCATACAACAAAATCTTATCACAGGCAGTGTGAAGATTCAGATTGTTGCAAAAATAGAATTTACTAGAGTAGATGGTGAAATGATTGTATCATACATATCAACAAGACAACACACAGTTAACACACAAAGAGAATTGGAGAACGTGTTTAGAGACAGACTATTACCTGACTTCCTCCAGGCAATTGACAGTGCAAAAATGAAGGGGTCTGGCTGGCACGAAGGACATGTACATGAACTACAATTAAAGCAGTCTAGGTATCATCCTATATTAGGTAAAGCATGGATACCACTGGCAACAGAAGTAGCAAACAAAAAGGCTGTAGTTAATATTCAGAACAATGACAATTTCTGTTTCATGTGGTGTGTGCTTGCTAAACTACACTTTGTAAAATCAAAACCAGAACGTGTATCTAACTACATCAAATTTGTAAACGAACTCAACTTCAGTGGCATTGAGTTCCCTGTTAAAATAGAAGACATAGATTTGTTTGAAAAATTAAATCCTGGTATATCTGTAAATGTGTATGTGTGGGATAATGTGTCTGTTGACAAGTTACAGCCAATTAGAGTATCACCTCTGGCTCCAACATATGGGCAGTCAGAAGATAAGCATGTTGACATGTTGCTAATCGGTGATGACAATAACTTTCACTACACAATTATCAGGAGTATGTCACGTCTAATTCATAATCATGTTTCAAAATATGGTAGGAAACAGGAAGTTTGTAAAAGATGTTTACAAAGATTCTCCTCCATAAACGTAGCGCACAAACACATCCTACACTGCAGGTCAGCTGATGACATACAAACTGTACTTAAAGCTGAGAAACAGTCAAAAAACTCCGCCCCGCACGTGTTTTAAAAAAACTTTGCAGGACCCAGCGAGGGCCCTCTTCGTGAACGTTCGGCTAACTTCGGCAAACCGGTTTGCAACTGACTCAGTTGACTGAGTTTTCAACTGCGTTTGTCGTGCTGGCAAAACTCCCGTGAAAAAGACAGGCCACTTCCTGTATCGCAGCGAGTAAGCACCGCGATCACTGATCTAAACCAGCGATATTTTTACTGATATCAACAGTAGCAGACGACACTCGACCACCCGACGGACAGAGCAGGCCATTTGTGTCTTGCCTTGACGCACACTGGATATGGACCAGGCCGAGCTATCCGTAAGTTACACAGCACAGCCTGAGGCTTTATTTGATATCGGAAGGGTGCGAAAGGAGGGGTTATTTGTCGTTTTGTGTTTGTTGTTATATCTTTTCATCTGGAGTGGCCTACAGCAAATTTTTTTCTCCATACGAAGGGCAGCTACTAAAAATCAGCTTGACCCATGGCGACCTTGTATCTTTTGGCATCTATGTAAACAGTCGATTCTCTCTCTCTCTCTCTCTCTCTCTCTCTCTCTCTCTCTCTCTCTCTCTCTCTCTCTCTCTCATCCAATTTACTGTGTTGGTTGTACATCACAATGCTTCTTTATTTATTTATATTAGCCTATATTTGACTGGAGGTACGTGTTGAAAAAATTCGTTCACAACTACAAAGTGTCAAGTCATACTTACAGCATGTACAGCCGTACATTCTGCCATCATAGTCCCCAGCGCGTAAAATCCGTGGCTGTCGGTCAGATTCAAAGTGTCACAGAATCGTCTGCTGTTGTCCGATCTGCTAATCGCGATGATTTCCGTGCAACAGGAAGTGGTCTGTCGTTTTCCGAGAGTTTTGCAAGCTCGGGATACGCAGTTGCCAACTCCGTCAACTGAGTTACGAACCGATTTGACCCACTTAGGGGCAGGGCCCAAGCTGGGCCCTGTACAGTCTTTTAAAAACACGCGCTGGGCGGATTTTTCTCATTGCACCTCAGCTTTAAGTATCCAGATCCTGGTAGTCAAGTGTATTTTAAGAACTATGGGAATCAGCAAAAGCTGCCGTTTGTAGTGTACGCTGATTTTGAATCACTGGTTGTTCCGTATGAAGGTCCTGTTCCAGAGTCATTACCAAAGACTATAAAGTTGAGTGACCAAGTGGTGTGTTCTTTCGGGTGCATTATTGTTAGGTCAGACGGTTTGCATTCAGAACCTGTTATCTACAGGGGTGAAAATGCAGCATGTCTGTTTTTAACTGAAATGAGACAACTGTATAGTCAGGTAGTACAATATCTCATAACATGTCAGATGCCTTTGGTGATGACAGAAGAAGACAAACTAAAATTTGATACAGCTGTGACGTGTTGGATTTGTGAACAGCCTTTAGGGGGTGATAAAGTTCGTGACCATGATCACATAACTGGATGTTACAGAGGTGCTGCACATAATTGTAACTTGTTATTAAAAATAGATCCTAAGACATACAAGTTACCAATCTTTTTTCACAATCTGAAGGGATATGATTCACACATCATCATGCAGGCTGTAGACGTGTCTTACAGAAACATAAGTTGTATTGCCCAGACAACTGAGAAATACTTAACTTTTAGGTTAGACAAATTAGCATTTTATGACTCCATGCAACATTTATCTTTAGGTCTTGCTAGTCTGGCAGAAGGACTAACTGAGTATCCAATAACAAGTAAATATTTTGAACCAGACTTGGTTAAGAAAGGAGTGTATCCGTATGAGTACATTGATCACTGGGTTGTGTTTGAAGAAAGGAGACTGCCACCAAAAGAAAAATTTTATTCCACACTAACTGGCAAAGGTATTTCTGACTCTGAATATCAACACGCTCTTGATGCATGGGATAAATTAGGGTGTCAGACAATTGGTGACTACCACGATCAGTACTTGAAAGCTGACGTTTGCTTACTAGCAGACGTATTTGAAAGTTACCGTGAAAAGGGTTTGTTGCACTACAGTCTTGACCCAGCCTGCTACATAACTAGTCCTGGCATGACATGGGATGCATTTTTAAAATCCAGTAAGATATCTATAGATCTGTTGTCTGATCGTACGATGGGTGAAATGGTGGAACGTGGATTGAGGGGAGGAATTAGTATTGCAGCGAACAATTATGCAAAGGCCAACAACAAATATCTTGATGACCTTGACTTTGACCCCTCAAGGTCAAGGTCATTCATTACGTACCTTGACGCGAACAATTTGTATGGGTTCGCGATGTGTGAATTATTGCCCTTGAAAAACTTTTGTCTGCATGATTTGTCACAGTATGACATAACAGACATAACAAACTATATTATGACACATGACCGAAACGACGCGAAGGGTTGGATCTTTGAAGTAGACCTAGAGTACCCACACCATCTACATGATTACCACAATGATTATCCGTTGGCTGTTGAGAAAATGAGTATGACAGGGAAAAAAGAAGACACCAAACTTGTGCCAAATTTAAATGACAAATTTAATTACGTTTGTCACTATCGCTTGTTGCAGTTTTACATCAGACATGGGTTAGTACTAAAGAAAGTTCACAGAGGAATTCAATTTGATCAGAGTGCTTTCATGAAAGATTACATAATGAAGAACACAACCCTTCGTGCCAGAGACGGTAACACTGCATTTGACAAAGACTTTTTTAAGCTTATGAACAATGCCTGTTTTGGCAAGACAATGGAAAATCCTCATCATAGAAAAGATGTGAGACTGGTCACAACTGAATTGGGTGCAATTAAACTTACAGGTAAGCCTCAGTACACAGGGTATAAAGAATTTCATTCATCATTGTATGTAGTGTCACTCAAAAAAAAGATTGTTAAACTGGACAAGCCAGTATTCATTGGTATGGCAATACTGGAGTTGTCAAAACTGGTGATGCTTGAATTTTATTATGATTACTTCAAATTAAAGTATCCTGACTGCCGTCTGTTATACACTGACACTGACTCTATGATCATTGACGTGTGTACTGAAGACTTTTATGAAGACATGAAAACAGAGTTACACATGTATGACACATCTGACTACCCTAAAGACCATCCACTGTTCAGCACACAAAACAAGAAAGTGCCTGGTAAGTTTAAGGATGAACTGAATGGTGTGCCAATAGTTGAGTATGTTGGACTGAGATCAAAAATGTATTCTATACTGCACCAGAAAGGTAGTCAGTCGAAAGCCAAAGGTATCAAGAAAACAGCAATAAAAAATAAAGACATTTGTCATGAACATTACAAGCAAGTGTTAGATGGTGCATTAATGCCTGATTATCCAAACAAGTCACTGAGATCAAATAAACATAATCTTGAAATGATCCAAACACATAAGAAGTCACTTGCAATAGGGGATACAAAACGAGTGTTTTTCAGTAAGGAAAAAGCTTATGCACCAGGTCATTACAGACTCAAGTTATCTGAAGAAATAGCTGATGAACTGGTTGATTAACTAATTGATGAGTTAGTTACTGAAATGAGTAACGGTGTCTGGGGGAATAATCTGTAATTCTTCTCTGACAAATGCCCTCTGGGGTGCAGGGTCATACAGGTAATATATTGTTGCGCCAGGACCGTCAGGACCGGGATTTTTTTTTTTTATATTATGAACGGATGTTGACCAGATGGGGTCTCTCGCTCTGCGCTTTATGTCATTTTCAGCTTCACCTGGTTGATATAGATATCTCACCTGTTTGGTAAATAAACTTGTGTCTGGTGCTGGGGTTGGGGTTGATCCTGTTTTTGGCTCTGTAATTGTTTTCAATTTAATAGCATCAGCAGGTTTTAAGCGCAAGCCATGGCCTTCGTTATTCATTGCTTTTATCACATGTGGTAATCTCTTAACCCACTCAGTGTTACGGGTGTCATGCATGAGTTCCTTAGAATACTGGTAACTGAAAAGTCTTTCTGATAACTGTTTGTTAAAGTTTTCTACAATTGCCTGTGATGAGTGTACGCCTGGAATACCGCGTCTGACCAGTACGCCATGCTTCGCAAATAACTGATTAACAGCACCTTTGAATTCTGATCCGTCATCGACCTGCACAAGTCTGGGGTATTTCAGAGGGCCTCTTTTATAGATACTAGATAAAGCAGTCGCAACTGTGGTAGCAGTTTTGTCAGATATGGGTTCAGCGTCTTTGTACCTTGAAGCTATGTCAATGACAGTTAATGCATACTTGTATCGTTTCTTTCTTATCGTGTCATGGGGTAAGAACAGGAGGGCCATTTGGTGTGTGTCATTAGGTGTTGTGTTCTCAAAATGAGGCCTTGTTATTTTTCTTGGAGCAGGGAGATATATCTGCCAAATTGCCTGTCTCTGTAACCATTGCTTGACCTGATTGAGTGTTATATCTCCGCCCACAGCGGCATGTAATTTTTCAATAGCTGTTTGCCCTTTCCAATAACTAGGTAGGTCCACCCCCATTTTTTAAAAAAAGAAGTAACACAATACAACTCAAACTAACAAATTTAGTAGAAAGTATACATCGAACTGAGTATACATGCCGAATGGCAAGTCTGTAGCTCAAATACTTTCCGAGATATATAAGTTTGAATTTTTAAGGAAATCGGCAGATTCTGCAAATTGAAGGAAACCCATAGTTCAGCCAACTATAACTTCAACATTTATAAATGCACAGTGCTGTAATTTAGTCTGTCTGGTCAAAGTAGTGTGTTGTCTTAGCTATTTTTTTTTCAGGCTTCACAAATGCATGGTCACTTTGCAAAATCACCTCAAAAATGAGAAAAATCAAAATTTTGACAAAAGGAATTGAGGTAGAGATGCGCATTCAACTAAAATGGCCATATCTCAGCAACTACTATAGTTAAAAGCATGGTTCTTATATCAAATTGTACAGCAGAACATGAAGCATCATTTGAAAGTGAGTATTTATTACTATGAACAAATCCTTCACAGTTGTTCAAAGTGTGTGTGTTTGTGCATGTGTATTGTGTGTGCGCGCATGTGCCGGCGTGTGCGCGCGCATGACAAGAGTTTCAAGTTGTTTTGACAAAGAGTTCGTAGCTGACGTGCAAGTTTTTTTTTTTTTTACGTCAACTACTTGATGTCACTTCTGATTTGTTCTGGCGTCCGCGTTTTGGAACCATCTTTTCTTCCGCTTCTCTGGCCAAACTTTCTGCTAAATCTACTCCTCCAAATAGGCCTCCCCACACATGCCCCTGCCCAGCAGTGTTGGTAGCTCTTGATGATTCAGGATATCATTGAAGAGGGACCTAATCTCAGCCCAGGTGTGACCCTCCTCTTTCAATAAGTGGAGCTAAAGGAACAGCCTATTGTCAACAGTTATGTTGGGTATCTGTTGTGGTTTTCCTCTTTTCTTAGGTCCTATTCTCATTCTCTCTTGAAGAAGATGGAACTAGCTGTCCTGTGTAAAGAGAGTGCCTCAATTTATAGTAATTATACTAACAAGTAACATACTTATTTGCATATCAATGAGGTTTCAGTAACTCACAACAGGATAAACAAGCCCACTTATATTAACCCCATAGATCTTGGAAGTAAACAAAACCGTGCCATCAATCCACGTCTACCTGGCAATGCGTCGTCTGCTACGCCACCACGAGTTACTGAACGTGATGATGTTTAACCACAGAATAAACAATATATTTGCAGCTTGAAATCTTGTTCGTCTAATTTGTTATCACGAAAAGCTATAGTTCTAAATATATGCACTTAAAAATATTATTATTATCCCCTTAAAACGAAGTAGAAAATCAGTTTACGATTGCAATCAGGCGAGGCAACTGCTTTGTTTTGTCCCGTACACATCGAGTAAAATCATCTTAAATATAACATACTTCCAGCCAAAATTATACTTTAAAAATCAACAGAAAAACAATTTAATATCAAAAGACTGATTTACAATTGTACTTTCGTAAAGACTGGCTGAAATCTTCGAGAACAAGAGTCGATTTTCCGGTCGCCTCGACTGCCATGCGTGTGCAGCCGTCGGACGCATACACAATGACGTCACGGGGTCCACATTTTGCCCCTGCATTTTTGATCAACTTCCGTTTGCGCTTCGAACTGAATTCTAAGCGAAAGAGCATGATTTTCTCTTTCAAATGGTACCAAATTTAATGAAATTTATTGTAATATGTCACCAGGAGAGTGGATTTTCTCCAAACATTTACGATTTTCTGCATTTTGTAACTTTAAGGCTTACGAGTTTCCAAACAAATTTGGTACCAAAATATTCTACGGGAATTCCCGTTTCCGTTAACACCAACTGTAGCGCGATGCGTTACTGTGATCAAAAATGATCGCGATTTTCCAAGCACTGCTGTCTACCGGCTTCTGCCTGACCTCGGAAAAAAGATCACCGGTGCTCGCTAAGAGCGTATGCGATAGGCTGCAGAAAAGCATTCCCAAACATCACATATGCTACTCACAGCACAACAAACACAAGAAACATTATGTTAAAGGTTGATTGTATTTGAGGATTATTTTGGGGGGTGATAAAAATGCATAATAAGGCAGATATGCATTGTTGAAAATCGGCAAGTTTAGGTTCAAATTTAGTATGATGGCAGCCATTACTGAAGGGATGGACCTACCTACAATAACCTGATGGTGAGTAATATATTTTTGATAGTTTATTTTCGGCTGCCATTTTTTCTAGCAATTAAAAACTCCTGTAAAATATACAAATGTCATTCCCACTAGAACAAAGATTATCTCTCCGTTTCTTTGTTCTTGGCTTGGTTGGTAATAGTCACTTAGTTTCGGTTTTGGGATAGACATGTCTTCACCTGTGACAAGATAGTATTCACGGATTGCTTCGTCTGTATTTGAAAACGTATGTTGTGCGTGGCCTTCAAGCCTCAATCTTTCATTGATGAAATCAAGTTTCTCAATTCTATTCTTTTCATAATCCTGCTGGGCTTGAGCAAGTTTTTCTGATGCCTCATTGTGACGTTTCATTTCTTCTGCAGATTCTTCTCTACCCATTTTTGAAAAGAGATAATTATACCCACTGAAAGCCAATGCATTAACCATTGCACCTCCTATCATAATAGCTATTGTCGCCATACTTATTTTTATTTACATAGAAACATTTTCTGGAATAATTCCCTGCTTAACGAGAAAGTCTTTTGTCGCAATTGACGCTGTAACGACTGCAATTAGTTTAGCGCTGTCTTCAGTATCTAATCTGCTCAAGTCTGCTGATTTCATTTTGAGTAGACTTTTTCCCAGCATAGAATAAGCTACTGCTAATCCATATCACGGCAGAGTGATAGACAAGGTTCATCAAGTTCTTTGTGTCGCTCATTTTCTAAGGCAATAAAAATTAAAATAATATTTTTATTTACTGCATATAAAATGGGTCAACGGCTTTGGGTGTTACTGGTAATGTGGCGACTTCTGGTTTTGTTTTTGGAGTGTCTAATTTTTTGGACACTGTACGAGTCTGTGGTTTGTATTTTTTATATAATTGGTAACCTACGTAACCAAATCCGACAACAAATCCGGCAACTATATATTTTGTTGTTTGAGGTTCGGGGTCAGGGTCAGGCTTAGTTGTTTGTCTCTCACTTTGATGAGGGTGTGTCAGTATTGACACTGGTCCTGAAGGTGTTGACAGAGAGCTCTACGCGGACTTGATGAAGGAATATTATGACATCATTTTTATTTGGGTCCCAGGCTATGTGGGCATCGAAGGCAACAGAATCGCAGATTCTGCTGCCAACAGTGCCCGCAGTGACCCTGTCCCTGACACACAGACTGTCTATAGTGATTTTAAACCTGTTATTAGTGCGTACATAGCCCGCGAGTGGCAGTCCGAGTGGGACAAAGAGGAAGGGAACAAGCTTCATGAAGCTCTTCCTAAGTTGTCTGACAGTCTACCTTTCCGCTGCGGCAGCCGCCGTGAGGAGACTGTCCTTGCTCGGCTCCACATCGGGCACACGTATGTTACGCACTCTTACTTACTTAAACAGGATGAGCGTCCATGGTGTTTTGCCTGTGATGAGCAGTTTTCTGTTCGACACTTTTTGCTGTATTGTGCTGACCTCATTGACACCAGATATAAACACTTCACAGCAGACTCCTTGAAGGTTTTGTTCCGGGATGTCCCCCCGGACAAAATCTTCAATTTTTTGAGAGAATGCAATATTTTTAACAAGATCTGAGCATTCATTGACTATGTGAATTTTTTATTTGCCCTTTTTGAGAGTCTGTAGACGTTTCTTTTTAAGACGTGCGACATTTTAGCCTGAGATTTTTAATCTATATTTACATCTTGTCTTAAGACCTTGCTTTTAGTCTGGCTGACCAGATTTTTACCCATCCCGCCGTGAGATGGCCTTAGTCGCCTGCTCGGCGTTAAACCCAAATAACAACAACTGAAGGTGTTGACGGTCCTGACGGTGGGTCAGTTACATGAGTCTTTTCTGTTTGCGCTTGAAGCTGTAATTTTTTTTGCCTGTTCCATTCAGCTAATTTTTTTCCTGCCTCAATGCGGCCTGGGCTTTTAGCCTTAGTCACAGTTTGAACCTGTGCCAAAACTGGACTGGGGTTCGGTTGTGGAGTCGTCTGGGTTTCGTCCATTTTCTTCTGCAGTAAAATTTATTTTCGAGAAATCAATATGACTCCCAGTAACAAGTAAGGTTACCACATGTGCAAGGTAATTTCCAAACTTGTAAAACATGATGCATGCTAATTTGCTTATTGTACTTGAAACAATAGGATTGCTTTCAAGGTCGTGTGATAGACTGTCACTATCCACAGGTAGAAAGTGACTCACTGCTTTTGTGTATAGGCATACAAGTGATCGACTCAAATCACGAGTCATTAGTGAAGCAATGTGGTTCTCATATTTTAAATGAAGCTTGATTAGTTCGTCAGAGGTTAGACATTCAATATCCTCTGTCATGTATTGTCTTCCTAGATAAGTCTTTGACTTGCCTGAGACAATCACAGACAAAAGCCGCTGTTTTTTAGAGTCTAAGTCTTTGTTCTCTACAGCATTGATATCATTCAATAGAAGGATTTCATCAGGGTTCATTTATGTTATTTAAAAAAAACAAAAATTAATTTACTAACCCATACCCTGTGGGCTGATCTGTCTTTAAAATGAGCTTTAGATGCTTAGTTGATTTCAGTTTATTTTTTACATCATCACGTTCATGCTTATTTTGTATGACGTCATTTTCTCTGAGACAGTCTTCAAAGCTGTCACGATCCTTACAGTAAAACAAACAGATAAACTTTAACTGTTCTTGAAAATCTTTCAGTACAGCATTATATTTCTGAGTGAGAATCCATACACTAACATTTGCGTGTCTGCCACTGAAGGCAAGTTCTGCTAAAGTGTTTCTCTTTTTGACAATGTCTTTCTCTGCTGAACAGTCATCGACTATGAATAATGTTGGCTGTCCTTCAAATTGCTTGTAAAAGTATTGTAGGTAGTCATTCAGTTTTTTCTCAGGGTCGACTAAGTATATGTTGCTGTCAGTCCAAATGAATAAACGGTTGTGATAAGCTTTGTTGTGTTTGATTGTAGGACAAAATATTACAATGTTTTCAAAATGGTGGATGTATCTTGTTTGTAAAAGATTAAGTACAAATTCAGTTTTACCACACCCTGTGGCACCACAAAACAATCCACAGTGTGGGTCGAGGGTCAACAAGTTCATTTTAATACACAATATAATTTTAATATATGTGTCCACTTAGTCTGCTTTCTGCAATATTGAGTTGTGCGTCATATATCAGGTACAAATATATGTTTATGGCTGCAGCAGTTTCAACCTTCTTTTGTATCTGAATTGTTATTCCATTACTACCATTCTCGACAGTTTGTCCTGACCCATGAAGATAGTCGTCATCTGTACTGCGAAGGTCTAACCACAGTGCATATTTGTTTGTAAGATATTGTCCGATCCTAACGTCATACAGATGTAGATCTTTGCACGCAATGTTTGCTGGTTTATCTCTAATCCTTCCTCCTGCAAAATACTTTGTGATCTCATCGTAGTGCTGGTATGGTAACATTCCAGACGCGTACACTTGATTAGGGCGGCCTTCGATTGTACAGGACAAATGTGTAATCTTAGGATTGTAGAATTTTTCTGAATCCCGTTTGTATGGAGCTGCTGGTTCAACAAACAACATAAAAATACCTTTCAGTGACCTGGCAGGTGTGTTCAAGTTTATGTTCCACATTGGGTCACTCTTGTCTTTTTGCATTAAACTATGTCTAATCACCCTGTCATAATAAATTGGAAGTCTTAACTGGTACTGATTTTGAATAAGTCTGGCTAATTCAGTGTGTGTGACAATTTCATATTCCAAGGAAATGTTAGAGATCTTGTATGTTGCATCTGTGGCAGATGATATAATAACTTTGGAGTAGTCATTGAAGGTTAGTTCAAAACTCGGACGGTCATTCAGTGCTCCTTGGTAATAAGGTAAATGCGCTGTTAGGATTTCAAACTCAAGTGGAATGTAAAATCTAGTTCCATATGTTTCAGCTATAATAACATCATTGGCTGCTGACGTTGATTTATCTGCTGCATCGATTCGAAGTTTGGTAATATTATCAGACTGTATGCCTTGGTAAATACGGTCTTCTCGTTCTTCTCGAGTAAGCCAAAGATCTTTGTAACAGTAGAACACATCTGAGTCGTCAAGACTAAACACTTCCTGTCCTTCAAGTTTTACTTTAATAGTTTTAACAATTGCTCTGCCAAGATTGTCAACTAGTGTTCTGTTTACATCTGCGTCTGATGAAAGTTCAATATTAAATGCTAGGCGTGCAGTGCCAGGAACAATAACGTCACTGGGTCCTAGGTTTGGAAACTTGACTGTAAGTGTTTGGTTCTGGTCTATGGTACTAGGATTGTTTGTGATGACGATTGTTTGACGAATGCCCTTAACACCCAAGGGCTCACGTAGTTTTCTGTATGGGTCTAACTTTGATCCGTAAGACTGTCATTTTTATTATGCACAATAAAAAATAATAAATTAATAAAACAATGGCAGCGGGAGGATTTAATCATGAAGATTTTGAAATGGATGACATGAATGTCTCAGATACCAGTATCACAGATATGACTGGAATGGTAACTACTTCTAGTATGTATCACGAACTGTTAAAAGATAAAGTAAACTCATTTTATGACAGTGTTGGTGTCCACCCAGATGTAATAGATCCTAATCAGTTTAAATATGATAAAGGACACTTATTTGTAAATACAGACAGGGAAAATAAATCTAACACATAAAAATAATCCTTCTAAGTTTAGAGCTTTAAGTACAATTAAAGGTGAAGTCGGTGGTAACTCTGGGTTGGCAAGGTACCTTGGAATTGGTGGGTCTCCTGTCCCCCCCAAGACTTGTTAGTGCGCTTCACAACACGCAAACAAAGTTGCCAACAGGGCAAGATATTGAAATGGCACCAGTAACAAGTCTGCCAGAAATAGCAAACACAGTGATACAAGAAACTTCATTTACTGAAGGGCAATTAAATGATGCTATGAAAACAATAGATGACCCACCTTTGTCAATGAGGGAGATTATGGGGTTAGATAAATCACTGCAGTCAATAAGAGGTGAGATGGTTAATAATGTAGCCAAACTGGGTGAACTTGATAAACACATAGAACGTGAAAAAGAAAAACTGGCTACAGCAGACAATGGAAATCTTGACATAGAAATGAAAGAAAGAATACAACACAGATTAAATGATTTGCAGATAGAAAGATCTGGAAGGTTAGAAGCGATTAGTATTGGGAGACAAAAACTGAAAACACAGGTCAACAGGATTAGAGAAACTATTCAGAAAATACTTCATGAAGACACTACTCTGGCTGAGAGACTTAAAACACTTTTCAGAGAACAGGGTATCTCAATTGCTAGTTTAATTACAGCTCTGGGATTTATTATGAGTACTGTTGTGTTAGCTGTCTCCGGTGCTGGTGGACCCGGTGGTAGTCCAACACCGCCAGCCCCGGCACCTCCACCAGCCCCCACAGATCCAAAAGATTTACAGTCATGGGTAAAAAAAACAGTTGTCTCACATATCAGACTTGCTTAAAAAATTGGCTGTGAAAGCAATGGACGCTTTGCCTGGCATTATAGGCACGGTTGTCAGTTGGTTGATTAGTACTGCAGCGAAGGCAGTAGGGTTTATGGCAGAACATGTGTGGGTCTTTTTGGTGTCAGTAGGAGGGTTGATGGTGGGTTATTTAATGAAACAGATAAAGAAGTAATACTCCTAATCCAGTGAGGCCTATTACCAATGCAGTTCTCTCTGACTCATGAGTGTCAGGGGTTGGTGTTACTGGTTGTATGGGTGCCAGTGTTGGGGCCGGTGCCAGGACCGGGGCCGGGGGTGTTACCGTCTGTAATGGTTTTAATGACTGTACATGTGTGGTTGTGGCCCCCAAGTTTACAGATTGATTGAGACCTAATTTTTGGTCACGACCTGCAACAATGATTTCATTATTATAATTTGTTATTGTACCCATTTGGAGTTGAAGGTCAGATGGTAACATGTATAACCCGATGCCAACTACAAAGTCAACTTTTGATCTGGCATATCTGAGTACGTCTTGGTAGCGCTGTATGCTTGATGGAAGATCGACTGTTGAATTAATTGAATCTTCCAGGTTTGCAAGAAACTGTTTTTGTGCTTCAAATTTTCCACTTTCATTCAAAATGTTTGATTTTGTTAATGATTGTGCACCTAGTATACACCAGACATATGTTCTGATTGACTCATTTACGCGCTCGACTCCTGCTTGAGTAAACCCGTCACTTTTGTCTAAAATAAATGTGGTCCAGGCGTTAGACTGTTTCTGCTCAATTGAGCCTAACCACACTTCAGATTTTGATGAGAATGAAGTGTAACCAGGGTAGTAATCTTGTGGGTATTGTCTGACTCATAGCATAATACAGTGTACCCATACCATTGTGATCATCAAGTTTTTGTGTAAAGTCATACTTGGGGCTGATGTTAAATTCATTACAGATGCGTTCAAATGCTTTCATATCCATGGGGTTATTAAACCTGTTGAAACTGGATTCAGTTGGTAATGGTGTATGCAGTTCTGACAGTATACGTCTAAGCTGGTAATAAACATGGAAACGGTAAACAGACCTAATCAGTTTGTTTGAGTGATTCAAATGGTCTGTGAATGAAACACCACAGCCTGTAGTAGAACACAGTATAGCAAAGTTGAGTTGGTTTTGAAACATCTGTAGTGGACTTGAAGACCACTTTCTTGCAGTAGAGTCATCTGTTATTGGAGGGTTTAGGTAATGGTCAAATGGGTTTGGTACTTTGACTTGGAATAGATCTTGTTCAGACACAGCAATATCAAGCTGATTTAGTTGAATTATTTTCTGTTCATAAGTAGGTGCAACATTATATTTGGCATCCACATTAAATTGAAATGCGTTCGTTGTGGTAATAATTGGTGATTTAAATTCCATCCTTTTTTATATGAGATAATAAAAATGTTTATTACCTTAACAAATCTTGACACAAGCAAACCAGTGTGGTTAACTAATGGGATTGATAATCGTGATGGTAACAAGGCTGTAGCTATCCATGAAATGTTTTACACAGTAAAATGGTTTAATATAAAAGATGATATAAATTATTATGTATCTGTTAGTGCTGATTCCTCTCCTTTATTCCCACCCGGGTCTGCCCTGGGGGACCTGGGTGGGGTTAGGTACTTTTTAGTTCCCAGGGTCACTTTGGTCAGCCCCACAGGGTGAGTTTTTCTCTCTATTCTGGGGCATGTGTTTCTGTCTACCCTTTGTCCATTCACCTGTATTTGCCTTTTTAAAACTCTCCCTACTGTCTGCACTGCCTGTAGCTCTTGATATTGGATGTGTGTTGCTAAATGGTCTTAGCTTTATTTAGGCCCCATGTGTTAGGTTTATTTAACGTATTTGACCGGATGGCGACATACATTCAATGTTCTGTTTATTTATTTTTTTTTCACAAGCAGTGCAGGCACGTCCTGAGAAAGCCTTGTTGCTGTCGGGACGTTAAGCAATGTACAATCAATCAATCAATCCTCTCCTTTTGAAAACCATAAATTAACATCTGGGTATTATGACTTTTGTACATTAGCTAACTGGTTTCAAAGTAAAATAAAAATTAAAGCAACTTTAAATCCAGCCAACTTACTTGTTACATTAGAATTTTCTTCTGAGCGTAGGATAACATTTTCAGATGATCTTCTATTATTACTTGGTTTAATAAATGAAACTGAAGCTAAAACAAGGCTTTGGAAAACAGAGATGATTGATGGAAAATTAACTGGAAAATATCCTGTTCATTTATCAGTACACACAGTACTAAATGTTTATTTGAAAGAACTAAACACAACTGAAAATGTTCACAATGGAAAGCTTTCAACTTTGTTGAGATGCTTACCAACTGGAACTGCTCCGTATTGTGAAAGTGTGGTTGCTAGATTTCCTAATTTACAGTTTAAGAAATTAGGTTATAGTTTCTTTGAGTCACTGTGTATATCTGTAACTAATCAGGATGACAAACCAGTTGTTATGCATGATTTTACTGTTGTGTTAGAAGTTAAATAATTTTATTTTTGTTTATAAAAAATGAGTGGTCTTGGTCCAAAGCCGAAAATCATACCAGTTGCATGTCCGGTAACAGAGTTGAAAGATTTGGCAGACGTACAGGATTTTGAGAAGGAAGGAGAAATTGGAGAAACATATGGTTTTGAACTTGATTCGACTGGCATGTACAAGCGGAGAGTAATTGTTGACATAAAAGACGGTGAAAAACAGATTCCTAAACTTGGTCAGCTTCGTGATGTTACTGTACCAGTTGCACCTACTCTTGTAAATATTGTGCCCTACAACTTAATACATGTGGGTAATAAATGGGTGGTTTCGCTTGTGCCTGCACCACCACCCACAATTGACTGGGACATAAAGATTGAATTTATTAGTCCTTATGTATACACTGATGACGAAGGTGCCTTAGTGTTTAGGAAGGTTGTTAATTCTGGGCCGCTTATTGCAAGTCTTGTTCCAAGTTTTGGCCCAGACAACAATAGCAGAGATAAACTGAAAGTTGAAAATTATGAGAGACGGCGGTATCTTCTTACAACTAGAAAGGGTAGAAGAGATACTTCTGTTGTTTTTATGCCAGCAAGCTTAGTCGTGGCTAGAGAAGCGACAATAGTATTTGAAATTATCTTGAGAATAGCTTCTGTGAAAGAGGCTCAAATTGCACAAGGAATTAAACTTACATGGGATGAAACAGTATCAGAATCATCAAAGGTCTTTATTGCTATTACAAAAAATAATGATGTTATTAATGTTTCGAGCAGTATTCCCGCTGTCAAGGTGGTGGTTGACAAAACAACTTTTGTTCGTCTAAGTTACATAAACCTTGAACACATTGATCTTGTTGCATTTTATTATGCTAGCAAATTGTATACTTTTGAAGAGTTGCAAAATGTAATTGCTGATTAAATAAAAAAAAAAAATATTTGTGAATAAAAAAAATGGTAAACTTCTATCCACAACTACCGACGCTTGAGCCGACTGAAACAAATGTGATGACTAAAACAACACTTGCGCCTGATCCACAGGTGACAGCTGTGCCAATTGCTTCAGATAAAACATTACCAGCAGACGCATTCAGATTAAATAATATTACAGAAGCTTTAAAATATTTGGAAAGTGAAGAGGCTAGGTACTCCAGATGTAAAAGGAGGTATAAGTCATTATTTAATTCTGTTCAAAACACTTTTATGGCTATTGGTGCAGTTTCAGCTGGATGTTCTGTAGGGGGTATTGTTCTGTTTGCCACAGGAATTGGAAGTTTGGCTGGAATAGCAATTGAGGGTGTTAGCGTTGCTACATGCCTAGCATGCTTTGGTTTGGAGGCCTTAAACAAGAGGTTTCACACAAAATTACAGAAACATGAAGCATTGAGTACGCTCGCTGGTGCAAAGTTGAGCAGTATGAAACTTATTATCAGTAAGGCATTGAATGATAATTTTATTGATGACGAAGAATTTAAGCGAGTCCAGGATGATTTAAATAACTACAAACAGCAAAAGTCTGAAATCCAGAATAAAATGCGTAGTCAATCTCCCGTGAATGTTGAAGAACTGAAGGCCAGTTTTTTAGCAGAGGGAAAAAGGATCGGTGTACAGGAAACCACAGAAAAACTACACATTCTTTTAAACAAATAAAAATCAGATTTGGTAATCGTTTATTAATGTCATACACTTCACAGAAAAATGCCATGCCACTTACACCACTTGTGCCTGATTATTTAACCCCATCTGCACCACCGCCAGAGTACTACTGAGAAAAAAAAGTTTTTTTTATTGTCCTTGTATCTTGACAAATCTGACCGAGTAAGTTGTGACTTAAGTCAAGTTGTTGTAAGAACTTATAAGAACTTACAGTAAGTAATTAATAAGTTCTTATGATAAGTAATTAATAAGTTCTTATGATAAGTAACTTAAAGGTTACCTCTGCAGGTTCTTAAAAGTTAGTTGTAACTTGTTAGTAACGTATAAAGTTTTACTTGAGAAAATCGTGTTTCTCACAAATTGACTCTGACAGGGGTGTGTGTAAAAAGTTATTAGTCTATTACAGAGCACTATCAGGATTTTGGTTTGATTTGAGAGAAACGACCGTGTGGACGTTAATGACCGTAATTAGTAATTAATTAAGGTCAACTTAAGACAATGGGTAATTGGGTCAATTATTTTACTCGTCGATACAGATGATGATTCTCATGAGCCAGTGTTTGTTTCAAAATATGGTTTTGATGC
Source organism: Semisulcospira habei (assembly GCA_036245525.1). Lineage (NCBI taxonomy): Eukaryota > Metazoa > Mollusca > Gastropoda > Semisulcospiridae > Semisulcospira > Semisulcospira habei. The sequence continues at coordinate 157,578,134 of BTPG01000008.1, forward strand.
CAGTGATGTGGAAATTATGATAGCGCTGAGAGAGTAGTGGGTGTATGTGATTAAAAATAAATACTTTTAGAGCATCTATTTGGCTCCTGAAAATTTGGTGGTTAAGTAAAGTACTTCTCTCTCTCTCTCACTTATACAAGGTCACTAGACAGCGCGACCTTGCTCAAACGTTCTGGTTTATTCTCAGTGAATCTACGCATAACAAAATCGACCACTCTTCTCCGTGCGACTTTGCTAGAAGCTTCCGGACTAAACTTAACGTATCATAACAAAGCCAATTCCGCTATCTGCGCGAACGAAAAAGAATCTTGCTGAAAAGGTACGTGATTCGCAACCATGATTGCTCAAATATCGGTTCGTTTCCTACAATTAACACATGCATGCTCTCACAGAACAACACAACCACAATCGTAACACATCTCTCACTCACTCTCACAGCCATACAGGGTCAGCGTAATTGCACGAGTGCTTCACACACAACTGACAGATCTACAATCCAGTTTAGCACGAATGCTTCACACACAACTGACGGATCTACGATCCAATTTAGCAGACCAAAGTAAATGCGTTAAAGTCGGTCTGTGAATACTATGGTGGAACACGGAAAAGTATAAATTTATTTTCGAGCATACGTAGTGATGTCTTGTGATCTCTCGTGGTTCAGTTCACCATGTGGCCGACTGAAGCTTTTGTCCATTCTTGTGTGTCTACCAGTCGTGATAAAGGCTTCGGGAAAGGTCAAAATTCTACAACTGGATATCGATTAAGGTATCAGGAATCTGATTTACACTCCCCATAACAACAGTGCTTTCCAGGCATCCCCAGTACTGCCGAAATTGGCTAAAATAATGGACACATTGATGCTCTTCCATGCCCTGCAAGCATAAACATCAATTGTTTTGCCTTCCGCTTGGCAGTCGGAAGCATATTGTCTACAGCGTTTGATTGGTCGAGAGGTGAAAGCCCTCAGTCTGATTGGCATTTCACACCAGGAGTGGGTCGGTCTAGTACACGATTACCAGTAGTCCACACAAATGCTGGTCTGTGTTTTTGGACCTTATGGCTTAAGGCCGTAAGGTCCAAAATCACATATAATTGCCATTTTCTTCTAATTGTATATTATTCCATTACAGATTTCCGCTCAGGACGATCATGCATCTTGGTTGCTACTGATGTTGCCTCCAGAGGTTTAGGTGGGTATTGTTCCGCTGGTTTTCATGTCAGAACACTGGTTATCCGTTTACTTGTGTCGTTCATGTCCCTTGTGTTACATATGCATGCTAACGTAAGTTACTGGTAGTTGCAGGAATATGTTCAGAGATCTTTACTTTATTTCTTTAAAGAGATGCAGCATATGATGGATACATAGCAAATATTATCATGCAGCATGTCTTGTATGCTAAATTAATTTGCCATGTTTCTGCATGCAGCTTGTTTCAAATGCTAAACTCCCGCTGTGAAATGGCCTTAGTTGCCGGCTCAGCGTTAAACCCAAATAACTAACTAACTCGAATGCTGTACTCTGCTGTAAACTAATGCTTTGTCATCTGTTTACATGCAGATGTTGATGACATCAAGTTTGTGATCAATCTGGATTTCCCAAGGAACTCTGAGGACTATGTTCACCGAATTGGTCGCACTGCGCGCAGCAACAACACAGGCACTGCATACTCATTCTTCACTCCTAACAACGCTGCACAGGCACAGAATCTGATTGATGTTTTGAGAGAGGCCCAGCAAGTCATCCATCCACGACTCTTTCAATTTGTAAACAGGAGCCATGGTTTTTAGAGTACTGGTAAAGATGACTCTTTATTGTGGCTCATTTTAGAAAAGTTTTGATCTTTGGGAATCACCTCATCAAAAAGCATGTAGACTGCCACATCAGTCAGCTTGTTTTTGTCTACCATATTTTCAATATGGTAGCCTTTGAAATGGGGCTGGTTGGAACGCATTCCGGAGCATGCACATGACGTTTTTGGCGTGTGGGGCAGAAATTCTGGCAAGGAAGTAACGAGCTAAAAAATGACGTCACGTCTAGCTACACAAACCTTGCTAGAGAAAATCTTTTTGGCACCAAAGCTGCGTGTGTGTGTGTATGTGACAGCAACTAGAGCCCGGGTTTGAGGACGGACAAGCTTGAAATTTTTGGATATTGTCAATAAAAGATTTATCTCGAGACCTTTTTGGCTCACGTGCGAAGCAAAAGTGAGTATGTTTTGGGCCAGTGATCGTTCGTCCGTCCGTCCACCATCGGCCATCGTTCGTGGTAACTTTAACGTTGGCATTTTCTCAGAGACTATTCAAGCCAGATTTGTTAAACTTGGCCCAAGGATACCTGCCACGCGATCCAGCGGTGCTACAGCGCTGGTCTTCTTCCCGTGACGTGCGGCACTCCCCTGCACTACGGCGCGGCGTCACCAGCGGGACTGTCGCGGTCTTCGGAACAGGTCAGTGCTCCCGATTCAGCGCCCTTCAGGGCTCCTCCTTTAGGTCCCTGACTCTGCTAGTCTTGTCCGCCTTGAGGACCCTGACGACTCCCTTAGCCTCGTCCAACTGGGCTCGACCTGCTGCTCACCCCTCACCCGACCCTACCCACTTGGGCCCTTCCGTGTCCCTGGATTCCCGGTTCCGTGGGTGTGTTCGGTCTCGCTCGTCCTTGCGGGGCCTTTCCCCTGTTGACACACGCTGGCCGGCGGGCATCGACTTCCTTTTCCGACGGGACTGTTTGCGGGACACTCTCAGTCGTTGCCTGCCCACTTCCTCCAATAGACCCAGTCGTGGAGATGTTGTGTGGAGGCCGGTGAGACTTTCAGCGTAGCACCCCTGTAACGCACGCAGACTTGCCCCCAGCCGTACGCACAGACTCTCGCACAACAGACGCATACACCGCCACTGACTCAGACGGGCGCATTCATGCGGTAAAACACAACTCGCGGGCTTCCTTTGTTTCTTCAAAAACATTACCGATGACATGACCTTATGGGAGGTGTCTATTACTTACGCAATTCTAGCCTAAGAGCTCGTTGTGTTATCACACAACCCGGGAGGCACTCGGGGAACCCCGAGAGGGCTGAGAATTATCTCCCGATACTCCCCATCTGGGACAGCGTACCCATGGTCCGTCAGTCAGTCTACTTAGGCTTACGCTGTTCAGACGTGTTTGCTCTAGCCTACGGACTTGGGATTTTCGACCGGTTTGCCGGTCATCGACGGCCTTGGTTCTTCGCTTGACTTCTTCTTCGTCCGTCCTCCCTGTGCCTTGCATGGCTCTGGTGTCCCCTCTTCGTTGGCAGCTGCCCGCTTGGCTGCTTGTATGCCTGGGCTGTGCTGTGCGCTTCGCTGTGACTTCGCCGCGCGTGCCTTGGTTGAAATTTTTCTCCCCCCTTCCCCGGTCCCGCTCCGGGAAAAGGTAAGGTAGTTGGGTTGGCCCCCGGCCGGTCCCCGCGCTGGGCACTGGTTGAGCGGGCTCGAAGGCGGTCTTCTTCGGCGCTGTTGCTTTGCGCCAAGATTCTTGACTTTTACTTGGCGGACCTCGCGCCCGTTCCCTCTCTCCTTCCGTGTTGGTGTGGCATTATTATTTAACAGGGTCAAAATCTCCCTTTCTCAAAAGAGGGCATTTACGCGTGAGGAAAGGAATGAGACGTTTTAATCTGGAACGGTCATTCTTAAACGGCTCAGATCCACAGGTGGTCAGCTTCGTTTCCAAGATGGCGTCTAGCGATGCAGAGCACCTTTTCCTCGCGGTTAAAATCTCTAATGGTAGGGGAGTGGTGTGAAAGATCGGTGAAAGTTAAGTCTAGCTATATTTCGGGCGCTTACCTACTCACTTGTTCCTTACCTACTCTTTTGTACCTTGTGGGGTTCGGGGAACGTGTTATGCTCCAGCCATTCCTTGACGCATTACGTTGGTGAGTGTGGCGAGAGCCGACGCTTACTTCGGTACTGTGTCGGTCACGTAATGCCTGTTGTTATGTGTAATGCAGACCTGTTTACCATACACGGGGGCTTATTAGGTACACAATTTGGCTGGTGGGTGAACACTCTTGTGCACTTTTATACTTGGCATCACATGTTTCTGTTCTTGGATGTCAGGCGTATGCCCACTTGAGCGCAGGGCCACTGGTCGCCACGCCTTGCTGCCGTTTGATAAGGTTCAAGATGACCTTTTTGTGGCTGTAATAGAAGAAAATCATAAACAGCAACCAAAAAAAAAAAAACCACACAAAAAAAAACAAAAAAAAATTGTCTTGCCACCACAGGTGCTGCTCACATTCATGCACGCTCTCGTTCCGCAAGTTACAGAAACAGAGCTACAAAATGGACATTGATTTGGGACGGGTGGAGCCCGTCGCCAAGGCAGCTAAGGGCCAGCGCCAGTGACCTCATCCCAACCCGAACCTACCTGACGGAAACAGAGTGCTAAGACAGCCCTATGTCTCCTGCACACTTAGTATATGCTCTTTGGTTAAATTCCTCCTTGACTAAGGCTTGTGCATGTGAATACAAATTACGGTCGAAAGGAGATTAATGGCCTATATAGGCAACATAAAACTAGATCAACGCTGCACCTGGAGGCCCGTCGCTATAGTACAGCGCCGGTGTTCAGCGGAGGGCACCGCTCCGACAAAGGTTACTGTGCCTGCCGCTTGCTTCAGACCTATACTTGTCATGACATGTTTGAGTTTGTTGTGCATGGTGTGTTGCGAAGGTTAACCTTACCAGGGCAGGGTCCCTCAGGCCCACGCCCGCGTGCCTTCGGTTTTTACAGGTTGCAGTGGCCTCTGGACGACCTGCACAGTACATGGAGGATTCCAGTGACCGTCGGACTCACACAAGGTCTGTCTACCCGGTGCCGGATGTACCTCCGAACGTTGGTGTGACGTTTGCTCCGCATGACCTGAACGGCGCAGGGCGCTACTTGGGGCTTCCTTTGGCGAGTTTGCCCGGCACCTGTGACTGGTTCCAGACCTGCTGAAATACCGGCTGCTGTTCCCGGTACTACGATCGCTCGAGTTCCGACGACATGACGGAGAGATCACCATGCCAGACACGTCAGTATAGTGTGCAGAGTGGGTTGATCGATGCGGTCGTTCCCAGAGGGAACGCACCAAGAACAAACCTTATGACAGACAGAAAACCAGCACCGGCACGGAGCTCGGTGCCGAGGGACGTGCGCCAATCCGTCCTTGATCCAATGCCGATCCCCGCTCGTCTCCTAGAAAGCCCGCTGGCTCCTACGCGGAGTCTCCTCGCCGGCAGCGAGCCCACCTCGCCATAGAGCTCGGTTCGCGGAGACATTCTCGCACGCATGCATCGTCTCGGCACAAATGGAATCCGCTGGGCGCACAGTACGGAACCCACACACCGCTCAAGGTCAGCTGGGAAGCCGTCCAGGCGGCCGACGACATAGCGCAGGTTTTCGCGCTCGGAGCGGGTATGCTGGCACCGCCCTCGCTCCCTGGAGGGGGCTCCACCAGGACAGCGCTGCTCGTCGGGAGACACACTGAGCCGGTGGCTAGTGGTTACAGAGTCCTGTTGGTGACCAGCCGGCTAGACAGAGGTTCCAGTGTCCGTTTCTTACCGCTCGAGTCCTTGACGATCTTGTGGAGAGCTCTTCACGCCGGTCTCAACGTTCCAGTACGCGGAGTGGGTTGATCGATGCGGTCGTTCCCAGGAGGGAACGCACCAAGAACAAACCTTATGACAGGAAACCAGCACCGGCACAGAGCTCGGTGCCGAGGGATGTGCGCCAATCCATCCTTGATCCAATGCCGATCCCCGCTCGTCTCCTAGAAAGCCCGATGGCTCCTTCGCGGAGTCTCCTCGCCGGCAGCGAGCCCACCTCGCCATAGAGCTCGGTTCGCAGAGACATTCACGCACGCGTACACTTTCACGGCACGATTTGGAATCCTCTCGGCGCTTAACATCGGATCTCCTCTCTCGAACTCATACACGCGAGGAGGGACCGCTCCGCTCCATGGGATGCTCGTCCGCTACGGTTCGCCATCGTTGGAGTCACTCTTCCTACACTCTATGTCTACACTCCGCTCTCTCCACTGCGGGCGTGCTTAGGAGTTGCCGTTCTTCACATCGCTCCAGGGATCCTGTCCCGTCTCGCTCGTCGGTTCCCTTCGCGTCCGGCTGCCATTCGTCCCTTTCCTCTCCCTCTTACTCAGCCCTTTCCCCTTCTTCGTGCTCCATCCCAGGGCGCCTGGCTGCAGTCTCTCCACTTCCGGACGCTCGACCCCCTCCGGTGGATCCTCAGGGAGGACGCTGTCGTTACTTCGCCTAGCACAGACCTGTTTACCTACACTTGGGGGTTAAGTACACTTATTTGCTTGGGTTACACTTACATGTACACGTTTCTACACAGTTATACACTATATACACCTTTGGAGATCTGCCTACTCACTAGCTTGTGACCTTTACGCGTGAGTTCCAAATTACACTTAGTCAGTTGGAAGGGTTCTGACTTCACACGGGTGGTAAACAGGTCTGCGAGCGCTTCGGCTTCTGTCTCCACTGGTGCCCTCTCGGATACAGCTCGGAGTTGGCCGCGGCTGCCGCACTTTGTGACAGGCGCTTCGACTTCCCTGCGCTTCTTCTCTCGGTTCCCGGAGCTTCTTGCTTCGCCCTCCTTGGAGTGGTCAGCTGTTGGCTTCCCTCGGCAGGGCCGGTTCTCGGGAGGTCTCAGGAGTTGCCTGCCCCTACCGGCGGTGGATCCGCTCTTGACTCTTCTTGGACTAGATGACCTCTCTCGTCCGTAACACCCTACACTGCGTGGGATCGGGGAGCTCCTTACCCTGCTCTTCGTTCTCCAGTGGACGGCGCCTGGCCCCTGGCAGGTCGTCTGGCCGCGGAAGGACCCCCTGTGCTGACGACTTGGCTGACCCAGGTTCTTCGGAGTTCCTGGCCTTGGGGAGCAGACCGGAGGAGGCTTCTAGGACCTTGGTTTCGCTTACACTGGTGCCAGATGGCGATGGGATGCGGTCCGCGCAGGTGGTCCTCGGCTCCGCCTCCAGATCTTGGGCTGCGCCTTCTTCCGGAGCTGCCGACCCTTGACTTCAGTTACCCGTGCACTCGGCCTCCACAACATTCCTCGGTTCTCCTGCGGAGGAGGAGTCACCGCTGATGGAGTCTCCGCTCCTGTTTCGGTTTTCCGTTGGATTCACCGGGGGTCCTCAACCTACCCATGGACACTGTGGAACCAAAGCGCAGCGCCGTCTCCCTGGTGCCTAACCTACTTGACATCCCCATTGGGCGCACAGGGGTACGCCGGAGTTGGACAGGTGGTACTGCTGCGGCGGTGCTCGCGGTGGAAGGGCCTAGCCACTGCTCGGAAGTCGGCCCTACTCTCCGTCGGTCGTCTCGCAGCCCGGCTGCTGTAGCTACGCCCCCTACTTCCGTGGTTCTTCTCAAGGTCCAGCCTAGCCTCCGGACCTTGCGGACAAGAGCGTGAACGGCTTGGATCTGACACGGACTAGGAGGTCTGCTCGTGGGAGGTCTGAGCCAGCCTTTTCCCCGATGGAACCAGTTGCTTCACTCGGAATGCACCAGGATACCTTCGGAGGATCGGCGCGCTGGCGAGATGGCTTAGTGGACCTGTTCACTGCAAGGTGGGATCTCTGGCTTTCCCCGCGCCTTCGTGGGGTATAGCCCTCCTGGACGAGTGGCCAACGCGCTGACCTAGCCTGGGAAGGATCCTCCTCTCGTCCTGTTGGTCACCCCTTTCCCTGGTACCGGCCCTGAACCTCTTTCCCCTCAGCTCGCCACGGACCCCCCACTACTGCTTCCCGCATTCTACTAGGTCCTCATGCAGCCGCGATGGTCTCTGTTCCGCCTTGCTGGAGCGCCTATCCCTGCGCCTTGGCGGTTTGCGACAGACCCTCAACGCTGGAGTCTTCGCATGGGCAGCAGTCGAAGCCTCGCTATGGCCCGCTTCCCCAACTTGACGCCTCTACGATGAAGTTGGCGAGGCATTGTGCTCTTGGACGGCGTCCGTCACCTCTCCCCTACCGACCCTGCTGACCCCAGCTGGTGGACTTATCCCCAGGAGACTAGGCAGGATAGCCTGAGCTTGCCTCACTTATACCTACGACGACATAGCCGTCCGGGCGGACGCGCACGCTTCTTGGCCGTGCCCGGCAGCTCTGAAGCTACAGGGCAGTCGATCTTCCTGTCTACGCTCTGCCTTATGATCCGAATTCCAGGATCCCTCCTTCAGGGAGCTTAGAAGCTAATTACGTCCAATCAGCTACGTGCAGGGCCACGAACGCCACAGCCGCCAGGAACTGGGCTGCCCTCTTCGTGGCTACTGGAGGGCTGGCGCGCAGGTGCTCGCGATCGCAGAGTTCTGTCAGCCTAGCGAGGTTACTCACTCCAGTGGGGGACCTCCCGGGGGGGCTCTCCTCCCTCCTGGCGCTTCAGCTTAGAGTCGTCGGGAGTTTGCGGTTGGGAGGACGGCCCTTGGGGCCTTAGGCGTGCTAGAGCGCGGCACCCTCCTCCTTTTCGCCATTCTCCCATAAGGTCATGTCATCGGTAATGTTTTTGAAGAAACAAATGCATTTTTCTTTAAAAGGTATTTTTTCGAAAAATACTTACCGATGACATGACTCGGACGACCCTCCCACCTGCCCCGCTTGCCGCTGGTAAGCTAAGTATCCTGACTGACGGACCATGGGTACGCTGTCCCAGATGGGGAGTATCGGGAGATAACTCTCGGCCCTCTCGGGGTTTCCCGAGTGCCTCCCGGGTTGTGTGGTAACACAACGAGCTCTTAGGCTAGAATTGCATAAGTAATAGACACCTCCCATAAGGTCATGTCATCGGTAAGTATTTTTCGAAAAAATACCTTTTAAAGAAAAATGCATTTTTAACGGAACTTTTATACAATATAAATAGAGAAAATGCTTAAATGATTATCAAACTATATACACTACACCTTCCCCACTACCAGCATCCAAACATCACATACACAATATCAATGCCAGGCTAGGTAGTAGTCTCTCACACTCCAACCTGTTTGGTGTTCTCGCCTGGTTACGTTCAGTTCTTTCACGTCTAGGCGTGCCAGTCCTTCGTACGCTTCCGAGTTGTCCTGTCTCTCGTACCGTAGACGTCCTCGTAGCTCGTACTGTATCTTCGCTGTGACCCAAGTGTCTCGGCACCGGTTGCTCACTCCCCGAGTGAAGAGATGGAGAGATGACCTCGCATTAGGTCCCTGGTGACTTGACGTCTCGACGTCCATCGCTCCAACTCCCGACAAGCACTCTGAACAGTAACAAAGTCCTAAATCGTAACACTTGCTAAACACACACACATGTTGGATAATATGAGACACCTTACGTAACCTGGCTGATACAAATAACTCGCACGTTCATTCACACACACACGTGCTTCATAACCCGAACTACTTTCGTAATACCCCCATATCTCTGTCACTACCTTGAAACGGACTATAACCTAATACTCTCGCTATACGTTATCCCATACGCTGGAAAAGACTATACTTAACCACGTACTACCTTCATAATGACTTAGGCATACACCCCTCACATTCCTTTGTTATCCATCTCGGTAGATAAATATATACGAACCACCGGTTACCTCAATAACTTCCAAACCAACATAACTGAACCAAACCAGTTAACACTACACAACTAAATTAACTCCTATCAATGCATACTGTCTTTAACACAGTAACCATCAATAATACATATCAAAAACATACCTGAATTCTAGGTTTCAGAGTCTTTGGAATACGGGCTAAGGTATCTCACACACGTCGGTACCCACTGACAATATAGCCCGCACTAACGTATTTAGACCTCCGACAGACTGAACTCTCGCCTACAACTCACTAAAACTCCCCCCGTGCTAACCGTGTCTTAAAGATTCCAAGTGGACCACAGGACTATCAGCACAAAACAAACCGCTAATAAAACTGTACCGTATTTAACTTACTGTGTGAACCCTATGCGTGAGCATAGAGTTTCATCACAACCCCCTGCGAGCGCAACAACACGGTGACCCTGGTCCGCATTTCCCTCGCCTGCACCAAGTTCTTGGGGCTAGCGACGCAAGCCGTGCTCTTCTCAAGGAGTCCCTGGAGCGCCCGGAGGCAGATCCCCGGAGTGACTGCCTAGCCTTGGTGGTCTTGGGCCTGCCGCCCGGTTTTCCGCAAGTCCCCTTCGCCCGCACCTCGGCCGTGACTGATCTCGTGCGCCGGATCCCTGGCTGGTTTTTGCCTTCTCCTACATGTGCCCTTCCTGCCGTCTTCCTGGTCGGTGGTGCTCCTTCTTCGACCTTTTGCACCTCGCTGGGCTTCCCGGATTGTTCGCTCAAGTGCTTACCTTTGCGCCGGTGTGAGGATGGGATCCTTCTTCTCGTCGCTCCGTTCGGCTGGTGCTCGTGCTGAGCCGCCTTTTCCTCAGCCTCACCACAGACCCTGCCCTTGTCCTCCCCTGCTCTTTGACGCGAGGCCGAGGGTTTAGTATGGTACCGGCCCCGATGGACCCTCCTTCTCCCGGGCCCTGAGCGGATTGCTTCTCACGGGTGGATGTCGCCCAAGAGGGTTTGGACTAGCCCTCTCCACAGGAGTTTTTTGCACTTACGGCAGTGGAGCCTTGCCGGCGGATCTTCCTTCCGCCTTGGTTCCCGGCGGAGTGACGTGTCTTCTGACCTGGGCCCGGGGTGAAGCCCCTCTCTCTTGAGCGTGTTCGCTCCCTGCCTCAGCCCCTGGCAGGCATCCCCGGCACGGCCTGGCCCTGCGCCCGCTGGCCTCTGCGTTCAGAGTCGGCGAGCCCCCAGTGATCCCCGTAGACCCTACATGTCACCTGTGCAGTGCGATGGTTCCGCGTGTCTCCCAGCGAGCTCCTCCTTGGCCTCTTTACTGGGCGTTACCAGGCAGACCTGCTCCTGCCTGGCTCTGGCTCTGGCTCCAGCTTCCAGAATCAGCTGCGGCGCAGGTGCATTGGTCCCGCGCGCGTGTTTCTTCATGAGCCCCGCGGTGGCCAGTCCAGCGGACGTTACCAGACGGTCGGTTTCCTTCTGACGCTTGTTCCCGCGTCAGGTGTCAGCTCGCTGCACGCGCCCTCAGTGGTTCCGGCTTCTCCTCCGGTACAGCATCTGGTGTCAGTGGGCTGCATGCGCTCGCAGTGGACTAGGCCTGTGCTTCAACACAGGGTTGATGGATGGCCGCCGGAATCAGCCAACGGCCATGCCACGTGGAAGACACCATTTCTCGTCTGGTCACCGAAGTTAAGCAACGTCGGGCTTGGATGGGTGACCGCCTGGGATCTCCAAGTGCTGTTAGAAAGAATGCGTCATGTACTCTCTGTGTGCACAGCCTGTTCTCCAACACAGGGCCGATGGACGAGTGCCAAATTCAGCATGCGGCATATACTCCTCCTGGACCCGGCCTGTGCTTCAGCACAGGGCTGATGGACAACAGACGCAGGCGGCGCGCGACATGCGCTCTCAGTGTACCCAGCCTGTGCTTCAGCACAGGGCCGATGGATCGCCACCAGAATCAGCATGCGGTATGTGCTCCTCATGACTCTGGCCTGTGCTTCAGCACAGGGCCGATGGACGACAGCCGCGGGCGGCGCCTAGCATGCGCTCTCGGTGTACTCTGCCTGTGCTTCAGAACAGGGCTGATGGATGACTGCCGGAATCGGCATGCGGTATGTGCTCCTTGTGAACCCAGCCTGTGCTTCAGCACAGGGCTGATGGACGACAACCGCAGGCGGCGCGTGGCATGCGCTCTCAGTGTACCCGGCCTGTGCACAGGGCCGATGGACGTCCACCGGAATCTGTATGCGGCACGTGCTCTCCGTGGACCCGGCCTGTGTTTCAGCACAGGGCTGATGGACGGCCGCCGGAATCAGCATGCGGCATGCGCTTTCCGGGGACCCGGCCTGTGCTTCAGCACAGGGCCTATGGACGGCTGCCACAGTAGGCGTGTGGCAGACTATTGTGTTTCCGGCCTGTGCTACAGCAAAGGGTCGATGGACGGCCTCCAGACCCGACAGGTGGCATGTGCTCTCCTTGGACTCTGCCTTTGCTTCAGCACTGGGCCGATGGGTCGGCAGCTGCAGTCGGTGTGCGACATGCACTCTAGGGTTCCCGGCCTGTGCTTCAGCACAGGTCCGAGGACCGCCCACCGCAATCAGCATGCGGTTGCGCTCACTGTGGACCTGGCCTGTGCTATTGTGGTGGCTGTTGGGTGGCAGGCCAATTCCACCTTTGCCCGCTTCTACCTCCAGGACCTCACGAGCCAGCGGGACAATCTGGCCTTGGTGGGGGACATTGCTGCAGCTCAACACTCCCTCCCGGCGCCGCCATAAGGTACGCTTAGCCGAAATCGCCGGGAGGTTGCTCCTGTTCGCGACCATTAAGTACAAGCGATGCCCGGACCTAGCAGGCGGCACCCTCCTCCTTTTTGCTATTCTTTCATACAGTAATGCCATCGGTAACGTATTTTAAGGAAACAAATGTATTTTTCTCTAAAATGTATTTTTTCGAAAAATAATTACCAATTTTCATTACTCGAATGGCCCTCCCACCTGCCCCGCTTGCCGCCGGAGCGCTATAGCATTCAAATGGCATGACTCCCCGGCACGTGCCCGGATGAGGAGGGAGGGGAGGCTACTCAGGGGCCCTTGGTAAGGACGGCTCCCTGGAATTGCCTCCCTGGTTGTGTATTTATACACAGCAAATTTTAGGCTGAAATCGTTAAGCTAAAGGTATCTTCCATACAGTAATGCCATCGGTAAGTATTTTTCGAAAAAATACATTTTAGAGAAAAATACATTTTTTTCTCAAATACTATTCACAACTTTAAACCCAAACTTGCTACAGAGATACCTGATGGGAAGACCTTTCTATGCACACTAATTTGGTTGATCCCTGACAATGGTCAAAGGTCATGAGAGCTCAGCAAATAGCTGAAAAATAGCCATATTTTGACAAAAGATGTTTTTTCTCAAATACTATTCACAACTTTAAACCCAAATTTGGTACAGAGATTCCTGATGGTGAGATCTATCTATGCATACTAATTTGGATGACCCCTTGGAAAGGTCAAGGGTCACAAGAGGCTGGCAAATGTGTGTAAAATGCTGATTTTTGATAAAATTGTAGGAATTAGCAACATTGTTACACATTTTTCAGCCAAATTTGGTACAAAGATAGCTGATGATAACACCTTCCTATGCATACTAATTTAGTCGACTCATCACAAAGGTTAAGGGTCATGGGATGGGGGGGGGGGGGGGGGGGGGGGGTTGACAGATGTTTGAAAAATGCTTACATTTTCAGAAAACATGGATTTTGCTGCTGCAGAAGCCAGCCCTTGTCACAAAGGTCACACATATGTAAATCGGTCATACTCATACACATGATTCATAATGGCTTTGCCTTTCTTGTTTAAGTATACTTTCCTTTCTTACTGTGCAGGTAACCGGAGATAGCAGCCCCGTGTCAGTGATGGCTTCAGGAGACATGATAACTTCAGGAGATATAACTTTTGGGCAGAAATACAGACATACGGATTTAGATTAGTTCAGTCCAAGAGGATTTGACTCATAGGTGAACTGCTTTAATTTATAGTAACCTCCTCCAATGAAGAGAATTAAACCTTTGCATGTCGGATCGGGACCAGTTTTGGTTGTGATAATTCCTGTCCTCTATTAAGATACAGTAGAACCTCCTATAAATGGTCATCAGTTTTTACGGTCACCTGCTGTTTGTCACATTCGTGTTGCACAGATGATGTTTACTATGTAAAGTACCATGATTTAACAGCCACCTGCTGAACATGACCAACAGTCAACATGTTGGAGCCAAAAGCGGCTAAAATACCTTAAATTTAGGTCACGGCCAGACTGGTGGGGTAAAGCCATCATGTGCGATGGTTCAATGAAAGCTTGCTCGATACCTAGCCAGTCACCACACACTGACAAAGCCCAAAGGTGTCGCTAGTACATGTATTACATTTCACAGAAGTGTGGAGATGTCAACAAAGGTCGCATTTTGGAGGTGTCACATCCATGTTCTTATCTGAGTTTCTCAAGCATGCCTAGGTCCATTTCCTTCTAACCTCCCGTGAATGGTCACCAGCTGTTTACGGTCACTTGGCAGTTAATACAATAATGCTGTGCAAAAAGGACTAAATTAATTTTTTGTCTTCTTCTCCTTGGCAACATAGGAGAAATCCTTGATAGACTGACAATAACGGCACCTCTTTTACATGTTCCTAGTCGCATGGTTCGTAAAATGATTGCTAGGAAATATTATTTTAACTCATTCAAGGCATCCTGCAACGATAGCTGTGGATGTGTAGTATAACATTGCTACCAGAATTTGCAGCTATTGATGTGGGGCGACTTGAATGAGTTATGGCAGGACAAACACTAAAACCCACTTTATGTGCAAATTTTAGCGCTAGAGCATTGCCAAGACAACTTTTACTCTTGCCTACAGACATTGATTTCAGCCACTGCAGTGGTGGTGAGATCTGCCTGGGCCAGAGGCCGCCTGCAGCGCGTGTACTTGGCTTGTAATGCTGAATGTGTCGCTACAAGCCATTACTTGGCATAGACACCATATTGAGAAATAAACTCATAACAAAATGACTTCTGATCAACATTTCTGATACGAATTCATTCGACTCATTTCAAAGGTCAGTGGTCATGGGGGTTTTGACAGATGTGTGAAAAATTAATTTTTCTTTAAAATATATTTTTTCGAAAAATACTTACCGATGACATTACTGTCTGGAAGTGTCAACTACTTACCAAATTTTAGCCTAAGAACTTGTTGTGTTCCTACACAACCCGGGAGGCACTCAGGGAACCCTAATTAGGGCTGAGAGTAGCCTCCCGTCCTAGTCCAAACTGGCACTCACCACGTGGCCCAATCACAATCAGTCGGTGATACTTAACTAACCAGCGGCAAGCGGGGCAGGTGGGAGGGTCCTCCGAGTAATGTCATCGGTAAGTATTTTTCAAAAAAATATATTTTAAAGAAAAATTAATTTGTTTCTTCAAAAGCATTACCGATGACATTACTGTCTGGAAGAATGGCGAAAAGGTGGAGGGTGCCGCACCCAAGTTGCCGCCATAAAGGGCATACGACAGAGCCACACACCCAGTCGCCAAACTCCCGACAATTTTAGCTAAGTGCGTACCTATGGCGCTTCCGGCGCCGGGAGGGAGTGTTGCGCTGCAGCGATGTCCCCCACCAGGGCGAGATTATCTCGCTGGCCTGACAGATCCCTGAGGTAAAAGCGGGCGAAGGTGGATTCTGCCCGCCAGCCCACTGCGGCCACAATGTCTCGAACAGCACAGTTGCGATCGAAGGCGACGCTCACGGCCATGGCTCGTACCTCATGTGCACGTATCTTGAGCCTCTTTGCAACTGCTGGGGAAAGGTCGTGATAGGCTGACCTGATGACCCAGCGAAGCCATGAAGAAATCATTTGTGCTGATATAATAATAATAATAATAAAGGTAATTTGTATAGCGCCTAATCACCAAGGTGCTCTAGGCGCTTTACAATCACAGTAATGAAACAGTGAAGCAGAATACACAAACAAGCACATACAACAAAAAATATACATTAATTTACAAGGGCAAAAACTCACACCACACACTCACACATACATGAACACAAAACCCTCGGAGTGGGTTACCTACCATTTTATGTGAAAATGGGTTCCCATATTTCTATTTATTCTAGGGCTCTGGAGTTGATGCGAATGTTTAGAACTCACCTTATAACTAAGCTCTACAACTTAAAAATAAAATAGACATTTTCTAGAAACAGAGCCACTGGATGGAGAAAAAATGGGTTTTTACCCCAAAAATGGGTGCCTCTCACACAAAACTGGCATTACAGTGAAAATACCTCACTAAAGATACCTTTGGTTGATTTTACTATTTATGATTGTTTGGGTGGGGTTGTGATGGGGTTGGGGGAGGGGGGGAGAAGTGGGGGGGGGGGGAGGGGGGTCATCACTTTTGTTTTATAGAGCTGCTCAATGCGCTCTTATGAATGAAAGATTTTCATTATCAGTGAAATCAGTAGGTCATTTCAGAGGCGCACACCGAGTTGCACGTCGAACCACTCACAAATACTCCTTTGGAGTGCACCAGATGGATCCAGTTGGCAAAGTCCTACATTCCACACTATAGGACAGCTAAGACTGAAAAGCAATCGCGGCGTTTATGGGGCGGTACAAGGTTTAAAACTAAGAAAATGTTTTTAGAAGCGTGTCGGGCAAAAGTTTTTTATGAAAACTGTTTTAAAACCTTTTTTAACTCAACTTTTCTTAATGTTAAAAGTGTTTTATTGTACTTTGCTTAACGTCCCGACAGCAACAAGGCTTTCTCAGGACATGCCTGCACTGCTTGTGAAAAAACAACAACTAAACAGAACATTGAATGTATGTCGCCAGAGCCGGTCAAATACATTAAATAAACCTAACACATGGGGCCTACATAATGCTAAGACCATTTAGCAACACACATCCAATATCAAGAGCTACATGCAGTGCAGACAGTAGGGAGAGTTTTAAAAAGGCAAATACAGGTGAATGGACAAAGGGCCGACAGAGACACATGTCCCAGAATAGAGAGAAAAACCCATCCTGTGGGGCTGACCAGGGTGCCCCTGGGAAATAAAAAGTAGTTAACCCCACCCAAGTCCCCCAGGGCAGACCCAGGTGGGGTTAAAAGTATTTTAATTTACAAGCGTGTCATAACTGTTATGTATCTATTCCAACGTATAGTGCTGGATATTTTTCCCATCCTCGCCCTTCTCTCTTCGCTCAACACTCGACTTTCCAGTCCTTCCCTCAAACACCCCCAACCGGTCTGCCCTCAACACTCGACTTTCCAGTCCTTCCTTCAAACACCCCCAACCGGGTCTGCCCTCGGGGACTTGGGTGGGGTTGGCTACTTTTAGTTCCCAGGGTCACCCTGGTCAGCCCCAAAGGGTGGGTTTTTCTCTATATTCCGGGGGCATGTGTTTCTGTCTACCCTTGGTCCATTCACCTGCATTTTCCTTTTTTAAACTCTCCCTACTGTCTGCGGCTCTTGATATTGGATGTGTGTTGCTAAATGGTCTTAGCTTTATTTAGGCCCCATGTCGTAGGTTTTATTTAACGTATTGGACCGGCTGGCGACATACATTCAATATTCTGTTGAGTTTTTGTCACTAGCAGTGCAGGCACGTCCTGAGAAAGTCTTGTTGCTGTCGGGACGTTAAGCAATGTACAATCAATCAACCTTCCTTCAAACGGACAGCATTCACACAAATAATACTTTACTATTACATCCGAAAATGGCCCATCCAAGCCTGCACTCTTTTAACTGCACTAAACGACTGACTGTAGCAGACGACGCATGAAACGACGCTGACTCTGTGACGTCATTTCCATTCAATCAATTTGTGCATACAATCCAAAAGGAGATGCGGCATTGATAACATCGACAAACCTACAAAATAAAGCAACAGGTTCAACCAAAAGGTCGGGCAGGACAAAAGACAACAGCAGCCTCACCCAAAGTCTAAACGTCTTCTCTTACAATGCGCACTCATACAATCACTTCAAGTAGCAACCGGCGCACGAATATAATTATAGGCTAAGTCAAACTAAAACAGAAGATAGTGGTGGAAAACCCTTTAAAATAGAAACAAAGAACGACGTTTCAGATCAAATATTCTTCATCTGACATGGAAACAAACATAGAAAACGAATAGGCTAAGTCCCTGGTGAACGTATACATGAATCTCAAAGTTGTCACTAGACATGACCTTTCTCCACATCACCCCGGAAGTACATTACAACTCAATACTTTTTTTAACAAAACAACCACACCCTCAAATAACAAAACTAATTTTGTAAAAACATCAACAATTTACACCCTGAAACAACAAAATATCCCCCCTGACCCATATCAGCTATGAAGTTATTTATAGCTGAGAAGGGTGATGTAATACATACACGCTCATTTTCAGGGTTCTGTGCGCACAACACACACACACACACATTGCTGGGAGGGACAAGTTTTCAAACACACTACAGGCGTGTCTGTGAAACACAAAAGTGCATGTTTTAACGCCAAAACGAGAAAAACTGATCTTTTTATTTTTTATGAATCTTTACCCCAAGATAATGCAGAAACAACCCTCAGAAAAAATGGGTGTCTGATTTCCTCACCCAGATTTTAACACCCCCCCCCCCCCCCCTCCCCATTTTTCATAAGGATGGTAAAGACAGTAACCCATTTGAGCCCTTCTGTGTACACACACACACGCATGATGAGCCGGCAGACAAAATGGTCTTTACGTATATGCAACAGAGAAAAGGTGTGTTTTAAGCTTGGATTTGAAAATGGAAAGAGATGATGAGTGACGCACATCAGCTGGGAGAGCGTTCCATGTAATGGGACCAAAATACGAAAATGCACGATGACCTTGAGTGACCTTATTACGTCTAGGGATACGGAAAACTCGAGTGTCTGAAGCAGAGCGTAGTGAGCGGGACGGTGTATACAGGCTGGACAAGATCAGACAAGTAAGGAGGGGCAGAACCAGAGATGATGTTGAAACAAATAACACAGACTTTATACTGAATTCTGTATGAAACTGGCAGCCAGTGCAAATTAGCTAGTAGAGGCATAATGTGTTCACGTTTCGGTACACGAAAAATGAGACGTGCAGCACAGTTCATGACTCTCTGGATTTGGTCAATGATTGATTGATTGTACATTGCTTAACGTCCCGACAGCAACAAGGCTTTCTCAGGACGTGCCTGCACTGCTTGTGAATAAAAAAAACTAAACAGAACATTGAATGTATGTCGCCAGCCGGTCAAATACGTTAAATAAACCTAACAAATGGGGCCTAAATAAAGCTAAGACCATTTAGCAACACACATCCAATATCAAGAGCTACAGGCAGTGCAGACAGTAGGGAGAGTTTTAAAAAGACAAATACAGGTGAATGGACCTCGGACAGAAACACATGCCCCAGAATAGAGAAAAAAACTCACCCTGTGGGGCTGACCAGGGTGACCCTGGGAACTAAAAAGTACCTAACCCCACCCAAGTCCCCCAGGGCAGACCCGGGTGGGGTGGATTTGGTCAAGAAGATTTTGCGGAACACCGGACAAAAGAGAATTGCAATAGTCTATTCGGGACAGCACAAGGGAGGTAACAAGTGTTTTGGTAACTTCAACAGTCAGCAGATGTCGAACAGTGCTGATCCTTCTGAGTTCAATGAAGGCAAGCTGGCAAACTTTCTTCACTTGTTCCTTCATTGTCAGCCTGTTGTCAAAAATGACACCCAAGTTACGGGCCGAGCTAGAAAAGGAGATGGCACTCTCGCCCACCATCATTGACTCAGGTAGATCAGCACTGCACGTAGAGGAGCACATCATTCGGAGGGACTCAGTTTTGTCACTGTTCAGCTGGAGCTTGTTCTGTGTGGTCCACTTCTGAACATCACAAATACAAGCCTCCAAAGACTGCACCATTTGATCGACATGTTCACGAAGGGAGTGTTTGTACAATTCTGTATCATCTGCATATAAATGATAAGAAACTAAGTGACGCTCAATGACATGCGACCGACAGGGGCTGTGTATACAAAGTAAAGAGAACAGGCCCCAAGACCGACCCCTGTGGAACGCCACAAAGCAGCTCAACAGGGTGTGACTCAAATCCTGCCACTGAAACCATCTGCAAGCGACCAACAAAGTAGGATTGGAAAAATTTCAGTGCTGTGCTTTGAATGCCAAACACATCACGAAGGCGGGCAAGTAAAATGTCATGGTCAATGGTATCAAACGCTGCGCTCGGATCGAGCAGAGTCAGAACAGAGATTAGATCTTCATCGCTAGCACCAAGTAGGTCATTCACAACACGCAGCAATGCTGTCTCCGTGCTATGACCAGACCTATATGCTGACTGGAACACATGCCACAGACCATTATTCTTGATATGGTCTAGCAGCTGCGTGAGCACTATATCTTTTCCAGAAGCTTTGAAAGAAAAGGTAGGTTGGATACGGGTCTGTAGTTGTTCAAACTGTTGGGATCAACACTTTGGTACCGGTCTCAGGCCACTTTACAAATTTCAAATACAAGCGATCAAAAATCTCTGTAACTTCAGTAGCTGACTGGCCCTTCGTTTGTCTTGTACTGTGTTTGTCTTAAATGGCGTAAATCCGTGTCTGTTTCGTGAGTGTGTGTGTTGGGTTTCAGGCGCGGCGCTTTGAGTCGATTTCCCCCAAAATTGAGAAAAAGCGCCTATATAATAACGGTATTATTATTATTATTATTATTAAGTGAAGCTTTCTTTAAGAGCGGCCGCTTAACAATTGCAGTTTTGAAACAGGTAGGTACAGTGCCGTGCAAGAGGGACTCATTTACAATAGCTGTAACAACTGGTACAATTGCATCTTTACATTCAAAAAGAAGGGACGAAGGCACAGGGTCCAGCTCACAGGTCTTGAGAGACATCTTACTCATGGTGTCTAGCACTACCTTTTCAGTCACTGGACCGGCTGAAGCATGCAAGAGGAGTGCCAGCAAAACACTTAGATTCAAATGAGCAAGATGTATCAGCATCATCACATTTGTCAATGTTGTCACGTATTGTTCTGACTTTGGAACAGAAAAAGCGAGAAAACAGTTCTGGGAGGTCACGGATTGGGTGTGTGCTGGGCAGTTGAACAGATTTGGTCTTACCCAAGAGTCCATTAGTCACACGGAAAAGTTCTTTGCAAGTACTTGCTGATATGTCTTCTTCTCTGCTGTGTGCCAAAGGTAGAAAGAGGCGTGACCGTCCTCGGCGGACGGGTTTGGTACGTCGTAAATATATGCGAAGAGCGCGCACAGGATCCTGTTGCCTGGTCTCCCGAGTAAAACTTGCATCTTTCAGCGGCCGAATGGTAATCGCTGGGGGCACAGTCAAGGGAGACCTGGTCTTGGCGAGGAAGGCAGGGTCTGTGAGTAGCTGTACAGAACCGTCTGCCCGGAATTGGAGGCAGGCAGGACTTGCCGACATTGCATGTAGCTCGCTTACTCTAGCCGCAGTGGCCAGGGCCAACAGAAAACATGTCTTTCATGTCACATCCGAGAACGTGGCCAGTGAAAGTGGTTCGAACCTGTCCGAGTTCAGCCACGTCAGTACCCAAGGGAGGTCCCATCGCGGAATCAGTGAGCAGGGAACCGGACGCTGCAGGCCGAAGTGTGCCATCAGGTCGGCAAGGTCTTTGTTTTCGCCAGGGTCTTGGTGGCCGAGGTGACGGTAAGTGTCTGCAATCATAGACAGATATCCTCGGATCGTGATGGGGGCTAGGCCTTGGTCTCCAAAGAGCCAGAGGAAGAAGTCAGCGAGCCGTGAAGGAGTCAACTCGATGGGCATAAGGTGTCGGTCAGTGCACCAGGATTGGAATACTCGCCACTTTCCCTCATAAACTCATCTGGTCGAGGGTCTACGGGCTGAAGCGATAGCTGCCACTGCTGCACTCGAAAAGCCTCTTGCGGTGAGGGCTTGCCGCACAATCTCCAGGCGTGAAGGAGAAGTCGCTCCGGGCACGGGTGGAAAAGTGGCTGGCGGGGCTGCTTGAGCATCGTCCTCGAGGTGGGCAGGCAAAGCGGAGGGCCCGTGGCGAGACTGAGTAGATCGGTAGTCCAAGATCGGTTCCAGGAGAACGGGGCTACCAGTAACATAACCGTGTTGCAACCTCTGAGCTCGAGGAGGACTTTGGGAACGAGGACCGTAGGGGGATAAGCGTAGGCGATGAGACCGTCCCACGGAATGGAGAGCGCGTCGACTGCCCAGGCTAGGGGGTCTGGAATCGGTGAGACGAAGAGGGGAAGCTGGTGATTCCACCTCGTGGCAAAGAGGTCGATCATGGGAGTCGCCCAGTGAGCGCAGATCAACTGAAAGATGTCTGGGTGAATCGTCCATTCCGTGTGAAGTAATTGTCCGTGCCGAGATAGTGAGTCCGCCAACACGTTCAGGTGACCGGGGATGTGTCGAGCTCGGAGGGATAGTCCGCGGTCCTCGCACCAGCGCATCAATCGATAGAGTAGAATGCACAGCTCGGGAGAGTGAGTACCGCCCTGCTTCTGAATGTAAGAAACGACTGTGGTGTTGTCCGAAAGGACTAGGATCTCCTGGTGACGAATGTGCGTTTCCCATGTGATGAGGGCTTGCCAAACCGCTTGTAGCTCTAGCCAGTTGATGTGTCTGTCTGCTAGGTCCGGAGACCAGAGGCCGGATGTCGAGAGGAAACTCGGTAGCAGATGTGCACCCCAGCCGGTGAGACTTGCGTCCACGCAGAGTAAGAGCTGAGGAGGCGGGGAGGCTAGAGGAACTCCGACAGCAAGCCATGAGGTGTCTGTCCAGCGCTGTAGATGTGGGCGAAGGATCTGAGCCACAGGCACCGGGGCGTCTAAGTCGCCGGAGGACGGACACCAATGAAGCAGCAGGTGTAATTGAAGCGGCCGGGAGTAAAGATGACCGAGGGGAAGGAGATCAGCCGCTGCATTCATCAAGCCGAGGAGCTGAAGCCAAACTCTGGCAGGGACTGACTCCGCCTGTGCTACCTGGGCGGCCAAGGAGGCTAACTTGTGGACCCGAGGCTCCGGTAAACTCACTCTGTTGAGGTCGGTCGCAAATTTCATGCCGAGATGAATAAATCGTCGAGATGGAGATAGGTCCGACTTGCCTGTGTTGACCAGGAACCCCAAACGCGACGGCAACAGGAGTAATGAATCTCTGTCCGTCCGCAGGGTGCTTATCGACTGATTCCTCAGGAAGATTGTCCAAATAGTTGGAGGTTGGACTGGAGGACGACTGCCTGGTCTTGGCGACGACAGCATCCATAATGCGAATAAAAACCCACGGGCTGATGTTGAGACCAAACGGTAGGGCCCGAAACTGGTAGATCACCCCGTCGAACGCGAATCGGAGATACCTCCTGGAAGCCGGGTGTATGAGGACATGGAGATATGCATCGGATAGGTCCAGGCTGACAGCGAAATCCATGGGTTGTACAGCGGCCCGAAGGGTCCTGGAGGTTTCCATGCGAAAAGTGGGAGCCAAGATAAACTTGTTTAGTGCTGATAGATCGATAATGGGGCGCCACTTGTTGCCCGGCTTGGGGACCACAAAAAGGCGGCTGTAAAATGCTGGTGAGTCGATATGACACACTACCTCTGTGGCGGCCTTCTGTAGAAGCGAGTCGACCTCTCCGCGTAGTGCAATGGCTTTCAGACTGTCCGAAGGAATCTCTGTCCATACGGGTGAGCGTCGCAGCGGTGGGGGAGAACAAAAAAAAATCGAGAGTCCGTCGGTGATGGTGGCGAGTACCCAGGGGTCGTCTGGAAGTAGCAACCTCCACATGTCGCTGAAAAGAGTGAGCCTCCCGCCGACAGGAGGTCCCGTAGCAGACGGCGGGGGCTGGAATGGGGACGAGTCAGGGAGCCCGCCCGCGCCCACGGCGGTGGGCAGACCTGGGCCAGGCGGGGACAGAGGTCCTAAGTGGTCTAGCACGGCCGAAGGCGGGGAACCGCCGGGGGGTTCTTGGCGGAAGCTGGAGTAAAGGATGAAGTGGGTCTGGAAGTCCGCAGGGCGCGACCCACGGCCTTGCGGTCGGAGTGAAAGTGCGAGGCTGTAACTCGGCTGGGCCAGCGGTCCGGATTGTCGTCCTTCACCTTCTGCCAGGTGTCCCCGAAGAGAAGTGGTCCACCAAGGGGGGCGCGACGCAGCTGGGTCTTCAGATCGGGAGGCATACCACGACAGGCGAGTAGTACTGCATCTCGACGCATGAGGTCACAGTTGGATGCTGCCGCCATCGTGTTGACCGATGAGTGATACGCTGCCCGGTTTGCCGCAACCCCGAGGGCGAGAAGGTCACCAAGTAAGGGTGTAAGCGAAGGTTGCCAAGCGTCCTCGATGCGACGGATTAAACCTTGAGTGAGAAGCTCTAGAAAACCAGCACAGGCCAAGGCGTTCCGCACTAGTGATGCCGTCTTATCCAAACCACGAAGAAAAGATACTCCTGGGAATCTGCCTGAAGGTAAGCGGAAAAGGAATCTCTCAAATCCTTAAAACCAGGGGGCTGCGGTAAAGACTTGAACCTCTTCTGTTGACGGCCAGAGTCGACAAAGGCAGACACCTTCCTCTTGAGCGGGGGGGGGGGGGGGGGGGGGGGGGGGGACTGGGGACACGCGTCCTCGGGCAGTGCAGCCGTGATGAGTTGAGCTGCTTCATCAATGCCGAGAAGCGTTTCCGTGCGTGACGTAGAAGGTGTCCTAGGCGATGCAGTATCACTGTATAGTGAGACGAGGAGCTGTCCACACCAAGTAGGCCTGAAACCGAATCCTTCGGGAAAAGACTAAGAGTCTCCTCATCCCGCGTAGGGAGCGAAGTCCGGGGAGGATTGTCGTTGGTGGATATCGTTCTAGCCACGCCCCGACGAGAGATGCAGCAGCCGGCGAGCATCGTGTCCTCTGGTGTTGATGTGTAGCTGTCGGCGAGCGTCGTGCCTGCTGGTGCGGGTGAGGCGGGGGTGGGGGCAAAACGCGACCAGGAAACGGGGACCTGGAGTGAGCCATGCGCCTGTCCCAAGGGGAGCGACTGCGAGAACAGGAGCGGCTACGAAGATGGGAGCGGCGGCGACGACGGGAGCGACTGCGACGACGCGGACGACTTCAACGATGTAACATGGAAGAGGTGAAGCGCGGGTCTTCTTCTTCTTCTTCTCGAACGCCGTCACACTTGGAGTTTGGCTCTCAAAATGAAATCTGTGGTCTTCTGTAGCGCCTCCACAGGCCCGTACAGTTTAAGCGCGGGTCTGAAGCTCGCGAAGGAGACGAACGCGACGAGGACACTGGTTGGAGGTTGTGACGGCCTTTGTGTAGCATATCAGGGTGCTTCCTCCGATCGTAAGTAGCTGTGCCAAAACATCTAGAATTGCTGGCCGAATGACAGAGGTGAGGACTGTTGGAAGTCCTACGACGTTTAGACACGTGTCTCGGATGACCTACCTCCATAAGGTAGGCACTCTGCCCTAGTGCTGTCTCTCCATAAGAGTCGGCAGGCGTATCCTTGCAAGACCTCTCAGGACTGATGGACAAATGACGGCGTGGAGCGCGTCTCTGTAGGCTTGCCTCCGTAAGGCGAGCACTCTGCCCTCGTGCTGTCCCTCCGTAAGGGTCAGCGGGCTTAGACCGAGTGTGAGTCACAGAAGATGCAGTCTTGTGTGAAGAGCTAAGCTCATGAGTCCCATGTGTCGTCCGATCCCCCAGGTCAGATCGAGAGTGTCTAGTTAAAACGCCGGGAATGTTCGGGGGTTCCAAAAAGGACTGCCGGTCCGTAACCGGCGTCGGGCGCTCGCACCGGTAAAATTTCCACAGTTGGGACCAAACTTGTTCAGGCCAGGTTACACAAATCTCACAAGAATGGTCCGACGCGCATCCCATACAAGGAAGGCATAACTTGTGCTTATCGCTAGGCCATTGGAAATCACCGCACTGCGGGCAAGTAAGGACTTGGTTACTGTAACATAAATCAGACATGACTATCGACCGGGCGTAGGCACGACGAAGCCCCGCCAACGAAACACGAGAGATCGGCGCGAATCTATACTATCGAAGCGTAGCCACAAACTGAAGCCACAAACCGAAGCAGGCACCCGGTCCGGGGCCAGCCAAGGGCTGGGGCCGATATGTTGCCTCTCCTGAGATGCGGGGACGGGAAGAGATACATCCATGGCGTCCACGGCCCACGAAGGAGGGAAGAGGTCTCAAGTAGATCCGCGCCGAACAAAGCACAACACAACCACAGCAGCGGGGAGCGTCGGGAAGAAAACGCAGAGTTTCCGACGGAAGAAGAAGAGTTAGAATTCCGGTAGTGACGCACGAAGTCCAAAAGAACAAGTGGACTAAGACGACCGGCCCTTTAAGAACCGGTAAATGTCCTGTAGGCTAAACACGTCTGCTCACAAGAGCTAAGTATCGATGACTAATTGTGATTGGGCCACGTGGTGAGTGCCAGTTTGGACTAGGACGGGAGGCTACTCTCAGCCCTAATTAGGGTTCCCCGAGTGCCTCCCGGGTTGTGTAGGAACACAACAATTCTTAGGCTAAAATTTGGTAAGTAGTTGACACTTCCAGACAGTAATGTCATCGGTAATGTTTTTGAAGAAACAACTGGCCAAATTTGGAGAAAACATGGATTTTGCTGGTGCAGAAACCATCCCTTATTGTCAGAAAAGGCACATATGTAGCTCGGTCATACACATGAGCCATAAGGGCTTTGCCTTTCTTGTTTAAAATTAAAAGAAACATTTCTTTACAGCATGCTTTCGTCAGTGACTTCTGATGCCTTTTTTTTTTATAATGTAAACAAATATTGTTTAGGGATACTACAATGTTCTGAGGTCACATTCATGTTGACTGTTATCAGTGCAGTTGGTATTGTCAGTTTTTTTAAAAACAACAAATTGTAACCTATATCATACCAGATTATAGTTTAGATTGTATTACTATGAGTTTTTGGGTGAGCTGTATATCGAGTGATGTTTCATTTTAAATTGCTTTTAGTTTGCATAATTTTTAATGGGTGAAAGTGTACGTAAAAGAGAGAGAGCAAGACTGAGAAAATGAGTGTGAGGGAGAGTAAGAGTTAGAAAATACTGTTAACTCATATCATACTGAGGCTAAAAGCTTCAAATTTGTACACTGCCATATGCAAGCTACATTATAGTACTTACAGATAAGGATATGGATGAATGGCTTTAGTTCAAGGGTGGTGCCAGAATAGCTTTGCGCCTAGAGGCGCCAAGCTATTCTGGCACTACCCTGAATTATTTTAGTCAAACTTATTTCACACGCTGGTGTATTCCAAATGATAAGGGTTAAGACAGTATCTGATGATCATACTGAAAAATTTTGTGTGTGGGCATGTGTGTGTGCACAATACGCATTTAAGTTCGTCTGTGTCTATGTACACCTGTGAGGGAGATGTGTTTGGGGTCATATTGCTTTGATTTGTTGAAAATTTATCAGTAAAATGCTTATAAAAAGAAATAAAATATTATGAAATCTGGTTGTATTTTATGAATGAACTAGTAAGTTTTGTTGGTATTACTATTTTAGAGTGTACCCACCGCCCAAGAGTAATCCACCCAGGTGTGAATCTGCCCAGTGCAGATGTGTGCTGCTGCTATTCCACCCAGGTTTCTTGGGTGGATTGAAGCCTTTGTGGATTCACAATGGGTAAATTCACACAGGCTGAATATGGTAGCATTGCAACTGCACATGGAAGCCCAGATCACTCGCCCATCACCAAATGCAAGGAGATTTATAGTTGGGGACGCAAAGTCATGTTTCAGGGAGTCCAACTGGCAGAACCATACGTGCAGACAGTGCAGTCTACAAAGCAAAGATTTCAAGCTTAATGATGCAGGTTGTGGCGGTGACTTGGTCTCTGAACTGGATTGCTATGTTGGATGACGGCCAAATCAGTTATGCCATCATTCTCACGGACTCGAAATGCTTACTGCACAAACATTGATGGGCAATGGCCCAAGTGCAACTTCGAAGACTTGTGGGTATACCACTCAGGATATGCTGGAATCCAGGGCAATGATCGAGCAGACACCCTTTTTAGCAAGGCAGAGGTCACATAGGGCTAAGGATGGACAGATCATACGTGGTGAGAAACCTGTGAAAGCATTTCCAGGAAAAGAGCCAAGGGTACAACGCAGTCGATTGCCTCCGGAGCAGAGGTGTAGAGAAAGACGGCGGGCATTGGACAGACTTGACATGAGAGATCCATAGGCAACCAAACCAATATTGGTACAGTCTCAAAAGGAACTCTGGGAAGACTTCTGATGGGTGGGGTGCAGCGCGTATGAGATCAAATCTTGACCGAGATAAACTGTACTCCTTCCCCCCCACCCTCGTGGACCACACGCCCGCCGGCAATTCTTAGTCTTTCACAGTTATTGATGCAGGGCACCATGAGTGAGTTAAAGGCACAACATCTGGCAGTGGACTGCCAGGTAATCATAGCAGGGCGCTGCTTTCACGCCGACGAGCACCGAATGTCGCTCTAGGTCTGTGTGCGCTTATATAATCCTGTTACGTGTTTAACATGATGTCCTGAACAAAATTGTTCGATCCCCTGCCTGCCCGCCCCCCCCCCCCACCCCCCCACAGTCTCTCTTGTCTGCATCCTTAAACCATGTGCTTGTTTGCAGGGTGACAGACACGGAAAGGTCAGCCATTTTTGTGTGGTAAAAATGCCTTGTACACGTTTTTTTACATTTTGTTTATTTCTCTTTTCTTTAGTTTTGTGTAGTCAATGTGCTCACGGCTGAGGCTTACATAGTTCAGCTATTTTTGTCTCCTACAAGCTTGGAATTTAATGTGTAGCACAGCACAACGTGTAGACAAAGGCCAGATGTTGTATTCAGTGACCGCAAGTCGCCTAGTGTCGGTTTCTCCCTTCTTTCCAGAGCTCTGCTACGGTGGCAGACAGCTGGTTACTGCGGAGTATTTTCCCTTGACAGGAGATTTGATTTGGGTTGTTAATTACGTAGTCTTGTAAAAGTACGATTTTTTATCTGCAAGAGGTTTTTGCAACAATATAGTGTTTGAAGTGCTCTAAGTGTTGGTAATAGTTTCAGAATTTATAAAAGCGTATTTAGCTAGGAAAGTATTGTTCTATCCCATGGGAAAGTGCTTCACCATTTTGTAACACGTAATGATTTTGGTCGGCCTTTGGCTTAGACGGCGGTGTGGTACCCGATCTGCGGAGATAGGTGGGTTTGGTTATCGCTCGTACAGTTGCTGTTTCGACTTAGCCGTTTTTCACGAGTTCCTCTACAAACCAGCATTTTGGACTCTGTCGTTTTTCTGAGCCCTCCCTCGAACGGGAATCCCGGACTCTGTCTTTTTTTTTTTGAGTCCTGGGACTTTACCATTTT
This sequence comes from Semisulcospira habei, assembly GCA_036245525.1. Lineage (NCBI taxonomy): Eukaryota > Metazoa > Mollusca > Gastropoda > Semisulcospiridae > Semisulcospira > Semisulcospira habei. The sequence goes on from BTPG01000008.1 coordinate 157,607,156, forward strand.
TCTGGCGGCTGTACTTTGTAACGGGCGCTTGGGACTTTGTCATTTTTCCGAGGTTTCCCTTTACAAAGGGCATTTTAGACTTAGCCATTTTTTTCGAGTCTTCAGACTCTGCCATTTTTTGGTAGTCTTCCTTGATAACGGGCGTCTCGGACTTTGTCGTTTTTCCGAGGCTTCCCAATATCAAAGGACGTTTTAGACAGCCATTTTTTTGGAGTCTTCGGACTCTGCCATTTTTCCGAGGTTTTCCTTTATAACGGGCGCTTCGGACTTTGCCATTTTTTTGGAGTCTTCCTTGATAACGGGCGTCTCGGACTTTGTCGTTTTTCTGAGGCTTCCCTTTATCAAAGGACCTTTTGGACTCTGCCATTTTTCTTAGATAGTTATCCTTTATAGCGGGCGGCTCGGACTCTGTCGTTTTTCCGAGGCTTCCCTTTACAAAGGGCGTTTTGGACTCTGTTATTTTCGGGGCTCTTCTATTGTAACAGGCGCCTCGGACTCTGTCATTTTCCGAGGCTTCCCTTTTACAAAGGGGCGCTCTGGACTTAGTCATTTTTGTACAGGTCTTCTTTTACCAAAGGGCCTCTCTGACTTAGCTACTTTTATAGACTTTCTTTTATAAAGGGCACTTTGGACTTTGTTATTTTTGCCGAGGCTTCCTTTTATCTAATGGCCTCTCCGACTTAATTATTTTACTAGATTCTCCTTTGTTTGGACTTTGTCATTCTTTTTAGAGATACGACTTAGATATTAGTACTGTGCTGCGCTACTGTAGCAACGTCTGAGTACATTGTGACCAGCAGAGAATATATTTTTCTCAAACGGCCTCATGCCGGGGCATTTGTTGTCGCTTTAGCCTTATTAGCCTGTACTGCAATATATATACGAAATGCGATCTTCGTTTCACATGTTTTATTGTAGTTAGTATCGAGTGCGAGTGACTGTGCTTGTGTGTGTGAACTTGGCATCCTGACACGAGCAAACATTTACATACACATTCACCGGTCACACAAACATTGCACACGGTCAGCGACGCTACAGATTTTGGTGTCGAAGGCTGGGGTGAGGCGACACTATATAATTTTGGCGTCAGAAGGGCGACATTATATTTGCACCAAACGGTGAAATTGAGGTTGACTTGTGCTCAGGTGTTTCGGTCACACAAAATACCGCTTCATGCTATAAACTTTTATTCTTCAAAATATTTATGGTCATTAGCACTCGAAACAAAACCAAAAATTAAAGGACACATGCAGGGGTTCAAAAAATATTTTCTTTGGCACCAGTATTGTCATTGTGCTGGAAATGCTTTGCGCACCCCTAACTGAAAATATGTCTGTATTATAGATAGCCCGTTTTAAATTTTAAATGTCTGTAATATATCTAGACATTCCTAATTTTGTGAGCAAGTTCACAATAGTTACTGTATGTATATTGAAACTATACCTGAATGACATTCTATTATTATTCATTAATTTACATAACCGTGTTGTAAAATAAATGTCAACTCAATATGTGGATGCACCACCCCCCCCCCCCTCCACCCTGCACGTGTTGTTTGATTTTCAATGTCAAATTGCTCTGCTCATTTGATCATCCTGTTTCCTTCTCCATCTCTCTCTTGTCTGTGTGTGGCAGACATAGCCTACCCGGCACCGGCCTCCACGTGGTGTAGGTGGGTAGTCTGCTCAGTCCCTGACTGAGTGGGCTAGCAGATGGGTGCCATCTTTGTCCAGGATTAGGACTTGATGTCAACAGATATGTTGTTAAACCTTTTCACTGGTCCGGTTTTTAAGGAGCTGTGCTAACCCAGGTCATACCATGTTGGATTGGTCCTTAAAAATACTCGTGACTTTTTGGTCCTTTGGATCCCAAGTGTTTGCCGTGCTTGGAGACCTGTGTCGGGGGAGAAGAGGATCCTGGTGGCTGAAACACTCCACTTTGGCCTTGACTTCTGCCTAAACGGGAGGCTAGTCGTACCGGCCTAGTCAATCGGCTCTTGTCACGTTGAGCCCTATCCCACTGTTGACATGCGGGTTGCTATACGGAGCACCATGCTATAGCCTTTGCTGCTGATTAGGTGCTTTACGCCAGTATTCCCCTGCATTCAACGGTGTGATAGAAGGCGGTGGCTCAAACGGTTCAATCGGGCTTACCCCCTTGAGTATATCTTTCGGGCAGTCTCCATTGTGCGTCGGCTGGAGACCCGCCGACAGTTGCACTTTCCCTTGTTGGGCTCCGTGGCGGGCGGGGACCCCCGGGGGATGAATATCTCTACTCATATAATATGGATAAAACAAAAAACCAAAACTAGCACAGAAACGGCATATAGACACCGAATTTGAACATGACAGTGATTCAGACTGTGAGGAAGCGACGCCTCAGGCGTCGGCCGTATGGCCTCGCTTCCTCATTGTCCATAGCAAGATGAAGGAGAAACCAGTTACCAAGCTGCATCCTTTTCTGGTGGGGGAGACCCTCAGGAGCCGTGTTGGCAGGCCTGACGCCCAGCGCCTCAGATCTGGTGACTTGCTGGTGGAGTGCCGTACTCGGGCACACTCCAGCGGGCTACTGGGGCTCTCTTCCATCGGAGACACTCCTGTGGAAGTCACACCCCACAAAACTATGAATTCGTCAAGAGGCGTAATCAAAGATCAAGCTTTGGCAGAACTGTCAGAAGATGAACTTGTAAGGAACCTTAAGTCTCAGGGGGTGACTTGCGTCAGGCGCTTCGCTTCCAAGCGAGGTGGTGGGGAGATCCGTCTCCCTACCATCATCCTGACGTTTGGCACCCCCACCCCTCCTACTACCATCTGGGGAGGTTACTACTCCCTGAGAGTGAAAAAGTACGTCCCTCTTCCCCTCCGGTGCTTTAAGTGCCAAAAGTATGGCCATGGGCAGAAGACATGCCGTCAGGCAGAGGCTTCATGCGCCCGTTGCACTAGGCCCGGACACTCTGCTGAGTCCTGCACAGCCACCCCCCTGTGTGTGAATTGCCAGGGGGGCGCATATGGCTTCGGATAAGAAATGCCCTCGTTGGATATCCGAGTGCAAGATTCAGCAGGTGCGTGTGGAGAAGGGGTTGTCCTTTCTGGATGCAAAAAAACTGGTTGAAGGCCCTGGTGCAGCTGCGGCTGCCCCAACCTCTAACACCTCTGTGTATACTTTTAGTGCAGCGGTGGCAGGCAAGCGCCCCACCAAAGACTTTTCATGTCAGACCCCAACTTCTTGGTTGGGGGCGGAGCCTCGGCTCATCTCGCCCCTGGAGAGTAACCCTCCTCCGGTGGTGACAAGGAGCCAGGGAACGCAGAAGGCGGACACTGCCGGTCCGGTTGCGCCGCCTTCTGTTGCCCCTAAGCCTCAGCCCCCACCCAAACCTGTTAGTCAACTCCAAAGGCTTCTGGCTCTGGTCAGCCTTCTAAGGCCGCTAACTATAGCGGCAGGACCCAGGACCAGAAGTCCAGGAAATCTATGGGACCGCTGTGCGCACGGGCCCAGAAGGGGAACACAGATGTCCCCCTTCAAAACAAATATGCTGCACTGGAGGAGCGGATGGAGGGAGTGGAAGTTGTTGTTGCTGATGCTGCGGCAGCTCCACCCCCTTCCTCTCCGAAGAACCAGAGGAGGCCCGGGAGCCGGCCCCCCTCTGTTTCTTCAACTCCTTCCAAGGTAAAGGAAAAAGGGGGGAAAAACTCCTTACCCCCAGATAAGACTTAATCATGGACTCTTTGCTTCAGTGGAATTGTCGTGGTTTTCAAGCTAACTTTGAGGAATTGCGTCTTTTAGTCAAGTTCTATAACCCCTCAGTAATATCTCTTCAGGAGACTTACCTGAAGACTTCTGACCCTGTGTCCTTTAATGGTTTTAATGTTATACATAAAGGCTCTGATTCGGAGAGGCGCTCGGGTGGAGCGGCTCTTCTCATTAGTAGCCAAATTTTATGTAGCCCCGTTAGCATCGACACCTGTCTTCAGGCTGTCGCAGCTCGGGTTACCTTAAAGAAGACCATAACCATATGCAGTATTTACCTGCCACCATCACTGCGGGTCTGTAGCAATGATATTTTTAACTTAGTAGATCAACTGCCCCCTCCCTTTATTCTCATGGGGGATTTTAACGGTCACGCTCACCTTTGGGGCAGTGACCACTATGATGGCAGAGGTCAGATGTTAGAAGATGTTTTTTCTCAACTTAACCTATGTGTCTTTAACGATGGCTCACCTACAAACTCTAACTCAGGTTCAGGATCTAGTTCTGTTCTAGACCTCACTGTGTGTGATCCTTCTCTCATGCTGGACTTTGACTGGAAGGTTCACGATGACCTGTGTGGTAGTGACCACTTCCCAGTAGTCCTGTCATCGGTCACCTGTGAGGAGGATTCGCCGGTGGGGCGCTGGAATCTCAAGAAAGCTAACTGGCCTCTGTTTGCCTCCCTCTGTCAGTCTCATCTTACAGAGGAGGTGGTCATGTCAGCTGAAGAACCTGTTTCTTGTTTTACTTTGATTTTGTTGGACGTAGCAGGTGAAACCATCCCTAGAACTTCCACATCAGTCCCTCGGAGGCCGAGAGTACCATGGTTCAATGAAGAGTGCCGCAAGGCCCAAAAAATACGCAAATCTGCTCAGCGACGTGCTTTTCGTAATCCGTCGCAAGCAAATAATTATTTTAACATTTAAAAGACAGCGGGCGAAAGCCCGTTACATTTTTAAACGCGAACGCCGTGCTTCCTGGAGACGCTTTGTCTCATCTTTATCTTCTAGGACTCCACCCCAAAAAAGTCTGGAAGGCTGTTCTAAGAATTAGGGGCAGGGGTGGCTCGGCTTCTGTCGGCCATCTTAGAGATGGTGCCAGTTTGGTCACAGATAAAAAGGCTGTGGCCAATTTGCTTGCCTCCACCATTGCCCATAATTCTTCAACAGAGCATTATTCACCTTTCTTCCAGAGAGAGAAGGAGAAGCGAGAATCTTGTGCTTGTGATTTTATATCAGATAACTCGGAAGACTATAATGCCCCCTTTACGTTTTCAGAATTGCAGCAAGCCATGCAGAAATGTACTGACTCTGCTGCTGGATTAGATACCATCCATTATCAGCTCCTAACTCATCTGCCTGAGAATTCACTCCTTGTACTTCTCAAGGCCTTTAACCATATCTGGATAACCGGTCGTTTTCCGCCATCTTGGCGCCAGGCTGTGGTTGTGCCAATCCCCAAACCGGGTAAGGATCCTTCCGACCCGGGCAACTACCGGCCAATAGCTTTGACATCATGTTTATGTAAGACTATGGAACACTTGGTCAACGCCCGACTGGTGTGGCATCTTGAGTCACGTGGTCTCATCACAGACCTCCAGTGCGGTTTCCGGCGCTTCCGTAGTACAACTGACCATCTAGTCCGCTTTGAGTCTTTTATCCGAGATGCTTTTGTCAACAAGCAGCATGTCTATGCAATTTTCTTTGATCTTGAAAAGGCATATGACACTACCTGGAAGTATGGTATAATGTCTGATTTGTCGGACATGGGTTTTAAAGGGCACCTGCCTGTTTTTATTCACAATTTTTTGTCTCACAGGTCGTTCCATGTCCGTGTGGGCTCCACCCTCTCCGACTCCTTTGAACAGGAGATGGGTGTCCCGCAGGGCAGCATTCTATCTCCTGTTTTATTTAGCATTAAAATAAATAACATTGTCAAGGCCGTCAAGGATGATTCTGAATGCTCTTTGTTTGTGGACGACTTTGCTTTGTGTGCACGAGGTCGAGGACTTGCGTCCCTTGAGAGGCGCTTGCAGCTGTGCGTTGATCGCATCCAGGGGTGGGTGTCTCTCAACGGATTCAGGTTCTCGCCCTCCAAGACAGTCTGTGTGCATTTTACTAACCAGACGAAATTTTTTCCAAAACCTACCCTGAGCATTGCTGGAGTGCCAATTAAGGTGGCCGAAGAGGCAAAGTTTCTGGGGGTCATCTTTGACAAAAGATTGACCTTCCGCAACCATGTTAACTACCTTAGAACCTCTTGTCGGAAGGCCCTTGACATTCTTTGTGTCGTTGGTCGTACTGACTGGGGTACAGACCGCATTGTCTTACTTCGACTGTACCGAGCCCTTGTTCGGTCCAAACTGGATTACGGCTCTGTGGTTTATGGCTCGGCTTCCAAGTCTGTTCTACAGCGTCTGAACACAATTCACCATCAAGGTCTGCGCATATGTCTGGGAGCCTTCAGGACATCTCCAGTTCCTAGTCTGTATGCAGAGGCAGGGGAGCCTTCTCTCAGGCTCCGCCGCATCCGCCTCATGCTCAGCTACGTTCTGAAGCTGAAGGCCCATCCAGAAAATCCTGCCTATGATTGTGTTTTTAACCCGTCATTTGCAGAGATTTACGATGCCCATCCGGGAGCTGTCCGTCCACTTTCCTTCCGTGTCCGACCTCATCTGCAGGCGGCCGGAGTGGACCTGGACAAAGTTTCGGAATCTCTGCAACACGTCACTCCACCCTGGCTACTACCAGTTCCTGACATCTTGCTGGACTTGACTGCCCACAAGAAGGATTGTACTCCACCAGCCATATACCAACAGAGCCTCAATGAACTCCTTTCAATTTTTCCTGGCTATTGTCGTCTTTATACGGATGGGTCCAAGTCTGAGGATGGAAGAGTGGCTGCGGCTGCAGTGTCCTCTCGCCATCCTAGACGCCCATTTAAGCTCCGTCTCCCTGACCATTCCTGTGTATTTAGTGCAGAACTGCAGGTAATTCTGCTAGCACTCAAGCATGCCTATCAGTCTCGAGAAAGGAACTTCCTGATTCTGTCTGACTCTCTTTCTGCCCTGCAGGCCCTTCAGGGCGCGGGAACAGACCATCCACTGCTGGTGCAGATTAGAGAGCTCTATGCGGACTTGATGAAGGAATATTATGACATCATTTTTATTTGGGTCCCAGGCCATGTGGGCATCGAAGGCAACAGAATCGCAGATTCTGCTGCCAACGGTGCCCGCAGTGACCCTGTCCCTGACACACAGACTGTCTACAGTGATTTTAAACGGCGTACATAACCCGCGAGTGGCAGTCCGATTGGGACAAAGAGGAAGGGAACAAGCTTCATGAAGCTCTTCCTAAGTTGTCTGACAGTCTACCTTTCCGCTGCGGCAGCCGCCGTGAGGAGACTGTCCTTGCTCGGCTCCACATCGGGCACACGTATGTTACGCACTCTTACTTACTTAAACAGGATGAGCGTCCATGGTGTTTTGCCTGTGATGAGCAGTTTTCTGTTCGACATTTTTTGCTGTATTGTGCTGACCTAATTGACACCAGATATAAACACTTCACAGCAGACTCCTTGAAGGTTTTGTTCCGGGATGTCCCCCCGGACAAAATCTTCAATTTTTTGAGAGAATGCAATATTTTTAACAAGATCTGAGCATTCATAGACTATGTGAATTTTTTATTTTTTTTTATTTGCCCTTTTTGAGAGTCTGTAGACGTTTCTTTTCAAGACATGTGCGACATTTTAGCCTGAGATTTTTAATTTATATTTACATCTTGTCTTAAGACCTTGCTTTTAGTCTGGCTGCCCAGATTTTTACCCATCCCGCCGTGAGATGGCCTTAGTTGCCTGCTCGGCGTTAAACCCAAATAACTAACTAACTAACTGTGGCAGACATAAATGAGAGTGTGTGCGTCATGTACAGTACATCTGCAAAATTTGAGAAATTAACCATGAGGTTGGCAATTCTAACTTGATAATAAATACGCCAAACAACCAATGGTTAATAGTTGATAGTAAATGTTAAATGTTTAGGGCTTAACGTCTTTTGTCCACCACGAGGGTGATTTCAAAGACGGGGACAACGAAAAAGGGTCTGAGCAAATTTTGACCCAAGCTGGATTCGAACCCGGGACCTTTTGGTCTGGAGGCAAACGCTTTTACCACCGAGCCACCCAGCTCCCCAGTTGATAGTAAGCAGGAGACCAAAATAGAACAAAACAAAAGCAGACTATTGTACTATTATATGCCTCTGATTGGTTACCACATAACCACTCAAATCCAGAACAAGCCAGCCACGGTAAGTTGACAACCGTGAGTCCATGTCTGACCCACAGCAAAAGGGCACAAAACAACCATGATGGTTCAGGGGTGGTGCCAGAGCAGCCAGGTACCCAGTGGTGCCACGCCATCCCAGCACCTCCTCCCAACAAGCACAGTGGATCTGTCTAGTGTGAGTGCGCTTGTGTTGTACAATGCCCCATTTTGGGGGTAGAGAGAGAAAGAAACAAATTAATGTACATACATGTGACTATAATCTGTTAAGCTATTCAGATCTTAAACGCTAAAGTGTGAGCATGAGGAGAGGATCATGAAACGACCATGATAGCCGGAGGGCTGTGCCAAAGTAGCCTTGTTCCCGAAGGTGCCAAGCTAGGCTGGCAGTCCTACTAACGGAACTGAACACGAGTAAAGCAAGACAAGAAACCTGCAGCACTAAATAATTATAAACCAAATTACTTAACTGCAAAATAGCTGATTACAATAACAATTAAAGTGGACTTAATTGTGACCATAAAGGGAAAACATTCTATTCTTGGAGGAATACCGTTCAATAGGGCTCGAGAAGCTGACGTCACGCTAGTCGTGGTGACCATCTTGACAGGATACGCGACTTATGCATTCATCAGGAAATCGCTGTCAGGACAATGTCAGGAAAGTCCTGACGTGCTATAGGCAATAACAGCAAGTCTTGCCATCACCCTAGGCATCCGCTAGTATGAAGAAAAATGTGTTGAAACACTACTTCGCTACTATCTGAAGTCTATCGCCAGGCTAAAGTGCCCTCTGAAGATGGCGGCACGGCAGCCGACGCAGAGATAGATAAGTGGACAGTTGATGCCCACCCCTCCCATAATCAATCTATTTATTTGATCCTCTCGGTAATTAGACAAACCCACTCCAACAAATACAGCCAATGCCTTAATCGCCCAGCCGTACTAGCTCCAATCCAAGAATCATTCAAGCCACGATTTTTGATCAGCTGTCAACCCGCGATTATTAAGGCAGATCCCCCACCCCACCTAAATAATTAATGCTGTCATTGACTTCTTTAAACAAAATTATTATATTACGTTTAAAATGAACCAAGACGAATTACTTCTTCTAAGCGATATCTGTGCTGTAGAAAACAAAGACTTAGACTCTAAAAAAACAAAGGCTTCTCTCTGTAGTTGTTTCTGGAAAATCAAAAGCTTTTCTTGGTAAACAATACATGGCAGAAGACATAGAATCCCTCACTGCTGATGAGCTAATCAAACTTCATGCTAAATATGAAAATCACATTTCTTCACTAATGACCCGTGATTTGAGTCGATCTCTTGTCTGCCTATATACAAAAGCTGTGAGTCACTTCCTACCTGTGGATAGTGACAGTTTATCACACAATCTCGAAAGCAACCCCATTGTTTCAAGTTCAATCGGAAAATTAGCATGCCACATGTTTTACAAGTTTGGCAATTATCTTGCACCTGTGGTAACCTTGCTTGTTACTGGGATTCATATTACTTACTTACGCCTGTCACCCCTACCCGGGTATAGGCCGTCGACGAGAGACCTCCAGCAACTCCTGTCCTGTGCTTCTCCTTCGATTCTACTCCAGGTGGTTCCCAGTCTCTTGATGTCTGCTTGGAGGTCTCGACGCCAGGAGTTTCTCGGCCTACCTCTTTTCCTCTTTCCCTGGGGGTTCCATGACAATGCCTGCCTAGTGATACTGGAAGCTGGCTTTCTCAGACTGTGACCGATCCATCCCCATCTTCTTCGCCCAATTTCATTCTCTGCTGTTATCTGCTCTGTTCTCTCCCAGAGTCTGACGTTGCTGATCTTCTCTGGCCAGTGGATTTTCAAAATTCTTCTAAGGCAACTGTTCATGAAGGTCTGTACTCTGTTGACTGTGGTTTTTGTCAATCTCCAAGTCTCTGCTCCATATAGGAGAACTGCTTTTACATTGGAGTTGAAGATCCGGACTTTGGTGTGTTGTGACAGCTCTCTGGAACTCCACACTTTTTTCAGCTGGAGAAAGGCTGCTCTGGCTTTACCAATTTGTGCTCTGACATCTGCATCAGTGCCGCCTTTTTTGTCTATGATGCTCCCGAGATAGGTGAAGGACTCCACCTCCTCCAACGGGGTGCCAGCAAGCAAGACTGGTTCCTCCCTGGTTGCGTTCAGCCTCATTGTCTTTGTTTTCTGTTTGTGAATGGTGAGGCCCACTTGGGACGAGATGTCAGCAAGCCTCGTGGTCTTGTCCTGCATTTGTTGATGAGTGTGGGACAGTAATGCCAAGTCGTCTGCAAAATCGAGGTCGTCAAGCTGTGTCCACTGTATTCCACTTCGTCTGTGCTCTGTGGTCATCTTCATGACCCAGTATATGGCCAGTAGGAAGAGGAACGGAGACAGCAGACACCCCTGCCTGACACCAGTTCTGACCTGGAGCTCCCTGGTGAACTGCCCTTCGTGGATCACACGACATGTCATACCATCGTAGCTGCTCTTGATCAGGCGGACGAGCTTTATGGGTACACCGTAGTGTCGTAGGAGTTTCCACAGAGTCTCTCGGTCCACACTGTCAAATGCTTTCTCATAATCCACAAAGTTGACGTACAGCGGGGAGCTCCACTCCAGAGACTGTTCCACGATGATGCGGAGAGTGGCGATCTGGTCTGTACATGATCGGTTCTTCCTGAATCCTGCTTGCTGGTCTCTCAGCTGGGGGTCAACGGAGCTCTTCATTCTCTCCAGGATGATCCTGTTGAAGACCTTTCCTGGTACTGACAGCAAGGTGATTCCTCTGTAGTTGGAACACTTGCTGAGGTCGCCTTTCTTGGGAAGCTTGATTAGGTACCCCTCCTTCCAGTCAGCCAGCATCACCTCCTCTTCCCAGATCTTTCCAAACAGTGGGTACAGCATCTCCACTGTTGTCTCTGGGTCTGCTTTCAGAGACTCCGCTGGGATGCCATCTGGGCCTGCTGCTTTGCCGTTCTTCAAAAATGCCACTGCTCTTCTGATCTCTTCCCGGCTGGGTCTGTCACAGCTGATGGGTAGGTCGGTCTCTGCCGGCTGGATGTCTGGGGGGTCGGGTGGGCTAGGTCTGTTCAGTAACTCTTCAAAATACTCGGCCCATCTGTCGAGTTGGTCTGCTCTGTCTGCAATAGGCTTGCCTTCTTTGTCTTTTACTGGTCTTTCTGTATGGCCATACTTGCCTGACAATCTTCTGGTAATGTCGTAGAGCTGTTTCATATTGCCGCTGCCTGCTGCCTTTTCTGCCTCTGCTGCCAGGTTGTCTGTGTAGGCCCTCTTGTCTGCCCTGATACTCCTCTTCACCTCGCGGTTGGCTTCCCAGTATTCCCCCTGTGCCCTTACTTTGGCTGCTCTCGTGCGACTGTTGTTGACAACTGCTTTCTTCTGCTTCCTCACTTCTATCTTCTTCAAGGTCTGTGCTGACAGCCAGTCCTTGTGATGGTGTTTCCTGAACCCTACAGTGTCTTTGCAGGTTGAGTTCAGCGCCTCTCTAACTGCCTTCCACTGCTGCTCTGTGGTGACCGCCTCTTCTTCATTTACTAGCTCCTGTAGCGCTTGAAACCGGTTGGACAGCACCAGTTTGAACTCTTCTCTAACTCCAGTTTCTCTCAGGAGACCTACATTATAGCGCTGTCTTCTTGTTGTCTCTGTGCGGCTTTTCTTTAGCTTGAGCTTCATTCTTCAGGTAAGCAGATGGTGGTCGGAGGCGACATCTGCTCCCCTCCTCACTCGAACATCTTGAAGGGATCTTCTAAATTTCTTGCTAATGCAGATATGGTCTATTTGGTTCTCTGTTGTATGGTCAGGTGAGACCCAAGTTGCTTTGTGTATCCTTCTGTGTGGGAAGATGCTGCCTCCAATGACAAGTCGATTTAGAGCACAAAAGTCTACAAATCTCTCCCCGTTCTCACTCATCTCCGAGCCTAGTCCCTGTCTCCCCATCACCTCTTCGTATCCGGTATTGTCCTCCCCTATTTTGGCATTAAAATCGCCCATGACGATGGTGATGTCTCTTACTTACTTACTTATGCCTGTCACCCCTACCCGGGTATAGGCCGTCGACGAGAGACCTCCAGCAACTCCTGTCCTGTGCTTCTCCTTCGATTCTACTCCAGGTGGTTCCCAGTCTCTTGATGTCTGCTTGGAGGTCTCGACGCCAGGAGTTTCTCGGCCTACCTCTTTTCCTCTTTCCCTGGGGGTTCCATGACAATGCCTGCCTAGTGATACTGGAAGCTGGCTTTCTCAGACTGTGACCGATCCATCCCCATCTTCTTCGCCCAATTTCATTCTCTGCTGTTATCTGCTCTGTTCTCTCCCAGAGTCTGACGTTGCTGATCTTTTCTGGCCAGTGGATTTTCAAAATTCTTCTAAGGCAACTGTTCATGAAGGTCTGTACTCTGTTGACTGTGGTTTTTGTCAATCTCCATGTCTCTGCTCCATATAGGAGAACTGCTTTTACATTGGAGTTGAAAATCCGGACTTTGGTGTGTTGTGACAGCTCTCTGGAACTCCACACTTTTTTCAACTGGAGAAAGGCTGCTCTGGCTTTACCAATTCGTGCTCTGACATCTGCATCAGTGCCGCCTTTTTTGTCTATGATGCTCCCGAGATAGGTGAAGGACTCCACCTCCTCCAACGGGGTGCCAGCAAGCAAGACTGGTTCTTCCCTGGTTGCGTTCAGCCTCATTGTCTTTGTTTTCTGTTTGTGAATGGTGAGGCCCACTTGGGACGAGATGTCAGCAAGCCTCGTGGTCTTGTCCTGCATTTGTTGATGGGTGTGAGACAGTAATGCCAAGTCATCTGCAAAATCGAGGTCGTCAAGCTGTGTCCACAGTGTCCACTGTATTCCACTTCGTCTGTGCTCTGTGGTCATCTTCATGACCCAGTCTATGGCCAGTAGGAAGAGGAATGGAGACAGCAGACACCCCTGCCTGACACCAGTTCTGACCTGGAGCTCTCTGGTGAACTGCCCTTCGTGGATCACGCGACATGTCATGCCATCATAGCTGCTCTTGATCAGGCGGACGAGCTTTGTGGGTACACCGTAGTGTCGTAGGAGTTTCCACAGAGTCTCTCGGTCCACGCTGTCAAATGCTTTCTCATAATCCACAAAGTTGACGTACAGCGGGGAGCTCCACTCCAGAGACTGTTCCACGATGATGCGGAGAGTGGCGATCTGGTCTGTACATGATCGGTTCTTCCTGAATCCTGCTTGCTGGTCTCTCAGCTGGGGGTCAACGGAGCTCTTCATTCTCTCTAGGATGATCCTGTTGAAGACCTTTCCTGGTACTGACAGCAAGGTGATTCCTCTGTAGTTGGAACACTTGCTCAGGTCGCCTTTCTTGGGAAGCTTGATTAGGTACCCCTCCTTCCAGTCAGCTGGCATCACCTCCTCTTCCCAGATCTTTCCAAACAGTGGGTACAGCATCTCAACTGTTGTCTCTAGGTCTGCTTTCAGAGACTCCGCTGGGATGCCATCTGGCCCTGCTGCTTTGCCATTCTTCAAAAATGCCACTGCTTTTCTGATCTCTTCCCGGCTGGGTCTGTCACAGCTGATGGGTAGGTCGGTCTCTGCCGGCTGGATGTCGGGGGGGTCGGGTGGGCTAGGTCTGTTCAGTAACTCTTCAAAATACTCGGCCCATCTGTCGAGTTGGTCTGCTCTGTCTGCAATAGGCTTGCCTTCTTTGTCTTTTACTGGTCTTTCTGTATGGCCATACTTACCCGACAATCTTCTGGTAATGTCGTAGAGCTGTTTCATGTGGCCGCTGCCTGCTGCCTTTTCTGCCTCTGCTGCCAGGCTGTCTGTGTAGGCCCTCTTGTCTGCCCTGATACTCCTCTTCACCTCGCGGTTGGCTTCCGAGTATTCCCCCTGTGCCCTTACTTTGGCTGCTCTCGTGCGACTGTTGTTGACCGCTGCTTTCTTCTGCTTCCTCGCTTCTATCTTCTTCAAGGTCTGTGCCGACAGCCAGTCCTTGTGGTGGTGTTTCCTGAACCCTACAGTGTCTTTGCAGGTTGAGTTCAGCGCCTCTCTAACTGCCTTCCACTGCTGCTCTGTGGTGACCGCCTCCTCTTCATTTACTAGCTCCTGTAGCGCTTGAAACCGGTTGGACAGCACCAGTTTGAACTCTTCTCTAACTCCAGTTTCTCTCAGGAGGCCTACATTATAGCGCTGTCTTCTTGTTGTCTCTGTGCGGCTTTTCTTTAGCTTGAGCTTCATTCTTAAGGTAAGCAGATGGTGGTCTGAGGCGACATCTGCTCCCCTCCTCACTCGAACATCTTGAAGGGATCTTCTAAATTTCTTGCTAATGCAGATATGGTCTATTTGGTTCTCTGTTGTATGGTCAGGTGAGACCCAAGTTGCTTTGTGTATTCTTCTGTGTGGGAAGATGCTGCCTCCAATGACACGTCGATTTAGAGCACAAAAGTCTACAAACCTCTCCCCGTTCTCACTCATCTCCGAGCCTAGTCCCTGTCTCCCCATCACCTCTTTGTATCCGGTGTTGTCCTCCCCTATTTTGGCATTAAAATCGCCCATGACGATGGTGATGTCTCGCTCCGCACATTTGTCCACGGCACTCTGGAGTCGGTCGTAGAACTCTTGTTTCTCTTCCTCGTCGCTGTCATTGGTGGGCGCATAACACTGGATGACGTTCAGCTTGAGCTTTTTCTTAGTTCTAAAGGCTGCTGTTATAATTCTTGGCCCAAGAGGTTCCCAGCCCATCAGCGCTCTCTGTGCCACTGGTGACAGCATGAGTGCTACTCCTTCTGTATGGGGGGCATTCTCCTCTTCATGACCTGAATACAGAATCATCTCCCCACTTAACAGCCTTTTCTGGCCAGACTGCGTCCATCTGGCTTCACTGATGCCTAGCAGGGAAAGGTTGTACTTTTGCATTTCCGCTGCTATCTGGGCGGCCTTGCCGCTCTGGTACATGGTCTTCACGTTCCATGTGCCCATGGTTGTATCCCTGGATAGAGAGAGGCGGCTCGGTCCTGTGGCTTCCGAAGACTTCCGGCTTTCACCACAGGACGTCATAAGTCTTCTGGTAGAAGAACCTTCCTCCTCCAGGAAAGGAATTACTGTTAATCTTTTCGTCGGCGTTTTTGTAGCTATTTCCTTTTTTGCAGGGTGGGGAAGCTACCCCCACGCCCAACCCCCTTACTAGGAGGACCAGGGGTTTTCTGTCGGGGTCACCTTCCCTTAGACCATGTTGGTTCACGGCACCTTATTTCATTCGGTGCACCCCTCTCACGAGGGACCCCCTATCCACCACCCAGGGGACGCGCCTCAACGCCGTATGGTCCCAGCGCGAGGATGGTGATGTCTCGCTCCGTACATTTGTCCAAGGCACTCTGGAGTCGGTCGTAGAACTCTTGTTTCTCTTCCTCGTCCCTGTCATTAGTGGGCGCATAACACTGGATGACGTTCAGCTTGAGCTTTTTCTTGGTTCTAAAGGCTGCTGTGATGATTCTTGGCCCAAGAGGTTTCCAGCCCATCAGTGCTCTTTGTGCCACTGGTGACGGCATGAATGTATGCCTTCTTCATGACCTGAATACAGAATCATCTCCCCACTTAACAGCCTTTTCTGGCCAGACTGCGTCCATCTGGCTTCACTGATACCTAGCAGGGAAAGGTTGTACTTTTGCATTTCCGCTGCTATCTGGGCGGCCTTGCCGCTCTGGTACATGGTTTTAACGTTCCATGTGCCCATGGTTGTATCCCTGGATAGAGAGAGGCGGCTCGGTCCTGTGGCTTCCGAAGACTTCCGGCTTTCACCACAGAACGTCATAAGTCTTCTGGTAGAAGAACCTTCCTCCTCCAGGAAAGGAATTACTGTTAGTCTTTTCGTCGGCGTTTTTGTAGCTATTTCCTTTTTTGCAGGGTGGGGAAGCTACCCCCACGCCCAACCCCCTTACTAGGAGGACCAGGGGTTTTCTGTCGGGGTCACCTTCCCTTAGACCATGTTGGTTCACGGCACCTTATTTCATTCGGTGCACCCCTCTCACGAGGGACCCTCTATCCACCACCCAGGGGACGCGCCTCAACACCGTATGGTCCCAGCACGAGGGGGAGTCATATTGATTTTTCAAAAATAAATTTTAAATTAGAAAAAAATGGATGAGACCCAGACGGTTCCACAACAGAGTCCTGTCTTGATGCAGGTTCAAACGGTGACAAAGACTAAAAGCCCAGGTCGGATAGAGGCCGGGAAAAGATTAGCTGAATATAACAGAGAAAAAAATTACAGCTTCAAGCATTAACAGAAAAAGCTCATGTAACTGACACACTGTCAACAGCACCAGCCCCAGCACCATTGTCATTACCGTCAGGACCAACACCCTCACACCCCCAACAAAGTGAGAGACAAACAACTGAGTCTAAACCTAAAACATCAAAATATATAGTTGCTGGATTTGTTGTCGGATTTGGTTACGTAGGTTACCAATTATACAAAAAATACAAACCACAGATTTGAACAGTGTCCCAAAAATCAAGCACTCCAAAAACAAAACAAGAAGTCGCCACATTACCAGCAACACCCAAAGCCGTTGACCCATTTCTTATGCAGTGAATAAATTTATTATTTTAATTTTTGTGGTATAAGAAAATGAGCGACACAAAGAACATAATGAACCTTGTCTATCACTCTGCTGTAATGCTAAATGGTCTTAGCTTTATTTAGGCCCCATGTTTTTAGGTTTATTTAATGTATTTGACCGGCTGGTGACATACATTCAATGTTCTGTTTATTATTTTTCACAAGCAGTGCAGGCACGTCCTGAAAAAGCCTTGTTGCTGTCGGGACGTTAAGCAATGTACAATCAAAAACTCTGCTGTAATAAGCGGGCTAACAGTTGCTTATTCTATGCTGGGGAAAAGTCTTCTCAAAATGAAATCGGCAGACTTGAGTAGATTAGACTTCGAAGACAGTGCTAAATTAGTAGCAGTTGTAACAGCGTCAATTGCAACAAAAGACTTTCTCATCAAGCAAGGAATTATTCCAGAAAATGTTTCTAAGTAAATAAAAATATGGCAACTATAGCTATTATAATTGGTGGGGCCGTTGTTAACGCACTTGCATTTAGTGGATCAAACTATTTTTTTTCAAAAATGGGGAGAGAGGAATCTGCAGAAGAAATGAAGCATCACAATGAGGCATCTGAAAAACTAGCTCAAGCCCAGCAGGAGTATGAGAAGCAAAGAATAGAGAAACTTGATTTTATCAATGAAAAACTCAGACTGGAAGGTCACGCACAGCATACATTTTCAAATGTCGATGACGCGATCAAAGAATATTTTCCTGTTACTGGTGAAGATATGACAATCCCGCAACCAAAACTGAGTGACTAGTATCAACCAAGTCCAGAACAAAGAAATGGAGAAATATTTGTTTTAGTGGGAATGACATTTGTTTATTTTACAGGAGTTTTTATTGCTATAAGAAATGACCGATGCTGGAACTAAACTATCAAAAATATATTACTCCTCTTGGCTACTGGAAAGGGAATACTGCAATAGAAAAATTACATGCCGCTGTTGGTGGAGATATTACACTCGAACAAATAAAACAGTGGCTCAAAATACAAGCAATTTGGCAAATATATGTACCTTCTCCAAGAAAAATAACAAGACCTCATTTTGTAAATACTACCCCAAATGACACGCATCAAATGGATCTTCTGTTCCTGCCACATGATACAATAAGAAACGATACAAGTATGCACTAACTGTTGTCGACATAGCTTCAAGGTACAAGGAAGCTGAACCCATAACTGACAAGAATGCTAGTATGGTAGCCACTGCATTAACACAAATATATAGTCGAGGCCCTTTAAAATACCCTAGGCTTGTGCAAGTCGATGACGGATCTGAATTTAAAGGCGCTGTTAATCAGCTATTTGCAAAGCATGGCGTGCTAGTGAGGCGAGGCATACCAGGTGTGCACAGATCACAGGCAATTGTTGAAAACTTTAACAAGCAATTATCAGAGAGACTTTTCAGCTATCAGTATTCTAAAGAACTCATGCATGACGCTCGAAACACTGAGTGGGTTAAGAGATTACCGTCTGTTATAAAAGCAATGAATAGTGAGGGCCAGCTTAAACCTGTTGATGCTATTAAATTAAAAACAATACCGTCGAGGTCAGAAATAAAAACACCACCACCAGACACAAGCTTGTTTACAAAACGGGTAAGATATTTAGATCAACCTGGCGAGGCCGAAAATGACGTCGGACGCAGGGCAACTGATCCAATATGGTCTACATCTTTCCACAATATAAAAAAAAATAGTTCCTAGCGCTAATGCATCGATTTATTATCTGTATGAGCCTGCCCCACAGAGGGCATTTATCAGAGAAGAATTACAGATTATTCCTCCAGACACTGTTACGCATTTTTAATTATTTCACTAACTAATTCATCGATTAGTTTATTAACCAGTTCATTGGCTATTTCTTCAGATAACTTAAGCGCATAATGCCCAGGTGCATAAGCCTTTTCTTTAGTGTGAAACACACGTTTTGTGTCTCCTACTGCAAGTTACTTTTTATGTGTTTGGATCATTTCAAGATTATGTTTGTTTGACCTCGGTGTCTTGTTTGGATAATCAGGCATTAGTTCTCCATCTAATACTTGCTTATAATGTTCATGACGAATGTCTTTATTTTTTATCGCTGTTTTTTTTTTTTATACCTTTGGCTTCTGACTGACTGCCTTTTTGGTGCAGTATGGAATACATTTTTGATCTCAGTCCAACGTACTCAACAATAGGTACTCCATTTAGTTCATCTTTAAACTTACCAGGCACTTTCTTATTCTGTGTGCTGTACAGCAGGTGATCCTTAGGGTAGTCAGACGTGTCATACACATACAACTCTGTTTTCATGTCTTCATAAAAGTCTTCAGTAGGCACATCTATGATCATAGTGTCAGTGTATAACAGTCAACACTCAGGATACTTCGGTTTAAAGTAATCATAGTAGAATTCGAGCATTAACAATTTTGATAACTCAAGTATTGCCGTACCAATGAAAACTGGCTTGTCCAGTTTAACAATCTTTTTTTTTTTGGAGTGTCACTGCATACAATGATGGATGAAATTCTTATTACCCTGTGTACTGTGGCTTACCTGTAAGTTTAATTGCACCTGATTCAGTTGTAACCAGTCTCACATCTTTTCGGTGATGAGGATTTTCCATCGTCTTACCAAAACAGGCATTATTCATAAGCTTAAAGAAGTCTTTGTCAAATGCAGTGTTGCCATCTCTTGCACGAAGGGTTGTGTTTTTCATTATGTAATCTTTCATGAAAGCACTTTGATCAAATTTAATACCTCTGTGAACTTTCTTTAGTACTAACCCATGCCTGATATAAAACTGCAGTAAGCGATAGTGGCAAACGTAATTGAATTTGTCATTCAAATTTGGCACAAGTTTGGTGTCTTCTTTTTCCCCGGCAAACTCATTTTCTCCACAGCTAATGGATAATCATTGTGGTAATCATGTAGATGGTGTGGGTACTCCAGGTCGACTTCAAAGATCCACCCTTTTTTGTGATCCCGATCATAATTCATAATTTTGTTTGTTAATTTTGTTATATCACACTGTGACAAATCATGTAGATGAAAACTTTTCAAGGGCAATAACTCACACATCACAAAGCCATACAAATTGTTAGCGTCCAAGTACGTAATGAATGACCTTGACCTCGAGGGGTCAAAGTCATCAAGATATTTATTGTTGGCTTTGGCATAGTTGTTTGCGGCTATACTAATGCCTCCCCTCAATCCACGTTCCACTATTTCACCCATTGTATGATCAGACAACAGGTCTATAGATATCTTGCTGGATTTCAAAAATGCATCCCATGTCATGCCAGGACTAGTTATGTAGCAAGCTGGGTCAAGACTGTAGTGTAACAAACCCCTTTCATGGTAACTTTCAAATACGTCTGCTAGCAAACAAACGTCAGCTTTCAAGTACTGGTCATGGTAGTCGCCAATTGTTTCACACCCTAGTTTTTCCCATGCATCGAGGGCATGCTTGTAATCAGAGTCAGAAATACCTTTTCCATTTAGTGTAGGGTAAAATTTCTCTTTTGGTGGCAGTCTCCTTTCCTCAAACACAACCCAGTGATCAATGTACTCGTAGGGATAGATTCCTTTTTTGATCAACTCTGGCTCAAAATATTTGCTTGTTATTGGAAACTCAGTCAAACCTTCTGCCAGACTAGCAAGCGCTAAAAACAAATGTTGCATGGAGTCATAAAATGCTAATTTGTCTAACCTAAAAGTCAAATATTTTTCAGTTGTCTGGGCAATACAACTAATTTTTTTGTAAGACTCATCCACAGCCTGCATGATAATGTGTGAATCATACCCCTTGAGATTGTGGAAAAAGATAGGCAACTTGTATGCCTTGGGATCTATTTTTAATAACAAGTTACAATTGTTATGTGCAGCATCTCTGTAGCGTCCAGTTATGTGGTCATGGTCGCAAACTGTATCACCCTGGAGGGCTTGTTCACAAATCCAACACATCTCTGCTGTATTAAAATGATGTTTGTCTTCTTCTGTCATCACCAAAGACTTCTGACATGTTGTGAGATAATGCACTACCTGACTATACAGTTGTCTCATTTCTGTTAAAAACAGACATGCTGCATTCCCCACCCCCCCCCCTGTAGATAACAGGCTCTGAATGCTGTCCGTCTGACCTAACAATAATGTGTCCGAAAGAACACACCACTTGGTCACTTAACTTTACAGTCTTTGGTAATGATTCTGGAATAGGACCATCATATGGAACAACCAGTGATTCAAAATCAGCATACACTACAAACGGCAGCTTTTGCTGATTCCCATAGTTCTTAAAATATACCTTGCTACCAGGATCTGGATACCTCAGTATTGTTTGAATGTCATCAGGTGACCTACAGTGCTGGACATGTTTGTGTGTTACTTTAATAGAGGAAAACCTCTGTAAACATTTTTTTTTTTACAAAATTCCTGTTTACCATCATGTTTTGTTGTATGATGAATTAGTCTTGGCATACTTCTGATAATTGTGTAGTGAAAGTTATCACCGGAGCCAGAGCTTGTCTGACCTAAAAGTCAAATATTTTTCAGTTGTCTGGGCAATACAACTAATTTTTTTTGTAAGACTCATCCACAGCCTGCATGATAATGTGTGAATCATACCCCTTGAGATTGTGGAAAAAGATAGGCAACTTGTATGCCTTGGGATCTATTTTTAATAACAAGTTACAATTGTTATGTGCAGCACCTCTGTAGTGTCCAGTTATGTGGTCATGGTCGCAAACTGTATCACCCTGGAGGGCTTGTTCACAAATCCAACACATCTCTGCTGTATTAAAATGATGTTTGTCTTCTTCTGTCATCACCAAAGACTTCTGACATGTTGTGAGATAATGCACTACCTGACTATACAGTTGTCTCATTTCTGTTAAAAACAGACATGCTGCATTCCCCCCCCCCCCCCCCCCCCCCCCCCTGTAGATAACGGGCTCTGAATGCTGTCTGTCTGACCTAACAATAATGTGTCCGAAAGAACACACCACTTGGTCACTTAACTTTACAGTCTTTGGTAATGATTCTGGAATAGGACCATCATATGGAACAACCAGTGATTCAAAATCAGCATACACTACAAACGGCAGCTTTTGCTGATTCCCATAGTTCTTAAAATATACCTTGCTACCAGGATCTGGATACCTCAGTATTGTTTGAATGTCATCAGGTGACCTACAGTGCTGGACATGTTTGTGTGTTACTTTAATAGAGGAAAACCTCTGTAAACATTTTTTTTTTTTTTACAAAATTCCTGTTTACCATCATGTTTTGTTGTATGATGAATTAGTCTTGGCATACTTCTGATAATTGTGTAGTGAAAGTTATCACCGGAGCCAGAGCTTATTAGTAACATGTCAACATACTTATCTTCTGGCTGTCCGTAGGTTGCGGCAATTGGTGATATTCTAATTGGTTGTAACTTGTTCTCGGACTCATTATCCCATACATACACATTCACAGATATACCAGCATTTAATTTTTCAAACAAATCTATGTCCTCTACCTTAACAGGAAAATCTATACCACTGAAGATAAGTTCATTTACAACTTTGGTATAGTTAGATACACGCTCAGGTTTTGTTTTTACAAAGTGTAGTTTGGCAAGCACACACCACATGAAACAGAGATTATCATTGTTCTGAATATTGACTACAGCCTTTTTGTTTGCAACCTCAGTTGGCAGTGGCAACCATGATTTGCCTAATATAGGATGATATCTTGACTGCTTCAGTTGTAGTTCATGTACATGACCTTCATGCCAACCAGACCCCTGCATTTTTGCTTTGTCAATTGCTTTGAGAAAGTCAGGCAACAGTCTTTCTCTAAACACTTTTTCCAATTCTCTTCTCGGATTAACTGTGTGTTGTCTTGTTGAGATATATGATACAATCACTTCACCATCTACCCTGGTAAATTCTATTTTAGCAACAATCTGAATCTTTACACTACCACCCCACCCGGGTCTGCCCTGGGGGACTTGGGTGGGGTTAGGTATTTTTTAGTTCCCAGGGTCACCCTGGTCAGCCCCACAGGGTGGGTTTTTCTCTCTATTCTGGGGCATGTGTTTTTGTCTACCCTTTGTCCATTCACCTGTATTTGCCTTTTTAAAACTCTCTACTGTCTGCACTGCCTGTAGCTCTTGATATTGGATGTGTGTTGCTAAATGGTCTTAGCTTTATTTAGGCCCCATGTGTTAGGTTTATTTAATGTATTTGACTGGCTGGCGACATACATTCAATGTTCTGGGGGTTTTTTTTTTGTTTTTTTTTTCACAAGCAGTGCAGGCACGTCCTGAGAAAGCCTTGTTGCTGTCGGGACGTTAAGCAATGTACAATCAATCAATCAATCTTTACACTACCTGAAAGAAGATTATTTTGTATGACAGAAAAAGACCTTTCTATTGATTCATAGACACTGTAAGTGTTGGATATAGGCAAGTCTGTTGTGTGAAACACGTTTCTTAAGCCTGACGAGCTTTGGGCATTGTCCATCATTTTTATTTGTCCAACAAAATAATAAATAGAAAAATTACACCTTGTGTAATACCACTTTATTGACTGTAATCCCTACAATAAACAAATTTAGTTTTTATAGTTCACTCACCAACAAATCAACCACTTTCCTGGTATGTGTCTTAAGGTCTTGTGCTCATGCTGCAGGTGTAATATCACTTTATTGACAGTAACAAATTCAATATAATCATGTTGTTTTCTTAGATGGTAGAATATGTGTAAACACATACTCTCAAACCAGTCACAGTTAGCATAATAAACTATAAAATCTTGTGTCTTAAGATCAACAGTCTTGTAATTATAACGGGGTGGACTATTAGAATATCCAAAAGTTACATTATATGCCATGTATATCTTCGTTGGTGTTGAGAGTTTTATCAAAGGCTTAAACGGGTGTCTAACTTGTGTTTTTAAGTCATAAAAATGCTCAACACCTCTGAAGCTCTCTGTGATATCAAATGCTCGCCCATTTTGTCTGTCCATCATTTTTTATGGACAAACCAAAAGGCTAAATTAATTTACTAACCCATACCCAGTGGGCTGATCTGTCTTTAAAATAAGTTTTAGATGCTTAGTTGATTTCAGTTTGTTTTTTACAATGTCTCGTTCATGTTTGTTGGGGATGACATCGTTCTCTCTGAGACAGTCTTCAAAGCTGTCACGATCATTACAGTAAAACAAACAAATGAACTTTAGTTGCTCTCGAAAATCTTTCAGTACAGCATTATATTTTTGAGTGAGAATCCAGACACTGATGTTTGCGTGTCTGCCACTAAAGGCCAGTTCTGCCAATGCGTTTCTCTTCTTAACAACATCCTTCTCTGCAGAGCAATCATCAACAATAAACAAAGTTGTCTGTCCTTCAAATTGCTTGTAAAAATACTGCAGGTAGTCGTTCATTTTTTTCTCAGGGTCGACTAAATAAATGTTATGATCAGTCCAAATGAATAAACAGTTGTGATAAGCTTTGTTGTGTTTGATAGTAGGACAAAATATCACAATGTTTTCAAAATGACAGATGTATCTTGTTTGTAAGAGATTAAGAACAAATTCAGTTTTACCACAGCCTATGGCACCGCAAAACAAACCACAGTGTGGGTTGAGTGTCATCAAGTTCATTTTACACTAATTATAATTTTAATATATGTGTCCACTCAGTCTGCTTTCTTGAATGTTCCCCCACCCGGGTCTGCCCTGGGGGACTTGGGTGGGGTAACTACTTTTTAGTTCCCAGGGTCACCCTGGTCAGCCCCACAGGGTGGGTTTTCTTCTGTATTCTGGGGCATGTGTTTCTGTTTACCGTTGGTCCATTCACCTGTATTTGTCTTTTTAAAACTCTCCCAACTGTCTGCACTGCCTGTAGCTCTTGATATTGGATGTGTGTTGCTAAATGGTCTTAGCTTTATTTAGGCCCCATGGCGTAGGTTTATTTAACGTATTGGACCAGCTGGCGACATACATTTAATATTCTGTTTTGTTTTTTTTCACAAGCAGTGCAGGCACGTCCTGAGAAAGCCTTGTTGCTGTCGGGACGTTAAGCAATGTACAATCAATCAATCAATCAATCAATCAATCAATCAATCAATCAATCTTGAATGTTCAGTTGTGCGTCATAAATCAGATACAAATATATATTTATTGCTCCAGCGGTTTCAGTTTTTTTTTTTGGTATTTGGATTGTAATTCCGTCACTGCCGTTTTCAAAAGTACGACCTGACCCATGCAGGTAGTCGTCATCTGTACTACGCAGGTCTAGCCAAAGTGCATACTTGTCTGTCAGGTATTGAGCGATTCTTACATCGTACAGATGTAGATCTTTGCTTGCTATGTTTGCTGGTTTTTCTCTAAGTCTCCCACCAGCAAAATATTTTACGATCTCGTCGTAGTGCTGATAAGGTTGCATTCCTGATGCATACACTTCATTAGGGCGCCCTTCGATTGTTCAGGACAAATGAGTAATCTTTGGATTGTAGAATTTTTCTGAATCCCGTTAGTATGGACTCGCTGGTTCAATGAACAACATAAGAATGCCTTTCAGTGACCTAGTGGGTGTGTTTAGGCTGATGTTCCACATTGGATCGCTTTTGTCTTTATGCATTAACATGTACCTCATCACACGGTCATAATAAATCGGCAGTCTTGACTGGTACTGATTTTGAATGAGAGTAACTAGATGAGCATGTGTGACAATTTCATATTCCAAAGAAATGTTAGAGATCTTATATGTTGTGTCTGTGTCAGTTGATTTAATAACTTTGGAGTAGTCATTAAAGATTAGTTCAAAACTCAGACGATCATTTAGTGCTCCTTGGTCATAAGGCAAATACGCTGTTAGGATTTCAAATTCAAGTGGAATGCAAAATCTATTTCCATATGTTTCTGCCACAATAACATCGTTGCCAACTGTTGATGATTTGTCTCCGGCGTTTATTCAAAGTTTACAAACATTAGCAGCCTGTATGCCTTGATAAATATGGTCTTCTCTTTCTTCTCTTGTAAGCCAAAGATCTTTGTAACAGTAAAATACGTCAGCATCGTCAAGACTAAAAACTTCCTGCCCTTTAAGTTTTACTTTAATGGTCTTAATAATTGCTCTGCCAAGATTGTCAACTAGTGTTCTATTTGCATCTGATTCTGATAAAAGCTCAAATATTAAAAGCAAGGCGAGCAGTACCAGGAACAATAATGTCACTGGGGCCTAGGTTTGGAAACTTGACAGTAAGAGTTTGGTTTTGATCTATAGTACTAGGATTGTTTGTGATGATGATTGATTGCCTAATGCCCTTAACACCAAGAGGTTCACGTAGTATTCTGCATGGGTCTAACTTTGATCCATTGGCCGATGTCATTTTATTATGCAAAAATCAAACAAATTAAATTAATAAAAACAATGGCAGCGGGAGGATTTGATCATGATGATTTTGAAATGGATGACATGCATGACTATGATACTAGTGCAACAGATATGGCAGATATGACTGGTACAAGGAATACTTACAGTTTATGCCACAAACTTTTAGAAAGCAAAGTGAACTCGTTTTATGATCATGTTGGTGACTGCCCAGACAACATAGATCCTAATCAGTTTGAAATTGACAACAAAGGCCATTTATATTTAAACACTGTTGACAAAGGAAAAGTACAATTGACTAACAAAAGAGACCCTGGTAAGTTTAGAGCTTTAAGTACAATCAAAGGTGAAGGTGGTGTTGGCGCCTTGCGACAACTTGGTATTGAAGAAAAAAAGTTGCCACCTCGTCTTGCTAGTGCTCTTCATGACGTGCAAACAAGGTTGCTGACGGGACAAGAAACTGAAATGACAGAAGTAAAAAGGTTGCCAGAAATGGCAGACAAAGCAATACAAGAAACTTCATTTACAGAAGGGCAAATAAATGAGGCTATGAAAACAATGGGTGACTCTCCTTTGACAATGCGGAAGTTAGTGGGGTTAGATAAATCACTGCAGTCAACCAGAGGTGAGCTTGTGAATAATGTAGCCAAACTAGGCGAGCTTGATAAACACATAGAAAGAGAAAAAGAAAAATTAGGTAAAGCTGATGATGAGAATGATGCCATTGAAATAAAAGAAAGAATACAACACAGATTAAATGATTTGCAAATAGAAAGATCAGCGCGATTAGAAGTAATTGAAATTGGGAAAAAAAACTGAAAACACAGGTCAGCAGGATTAGAGAAACTATACAGAAAATACTTCACGAAGACACAACTTTGGCTGAGCGATTGAAAACACTTTTCCGAGAGCAGGGTATCACAATTACAAGTTTAATTACTGCTCTTGGATTTATTATCAGTACTGTTGTGTTAGCTGTAACAGGTGGACCAGGTGGTAGCACTCCGACCCCTCCAGCTCCATCAGACCCAAAAGATTTACAGGCATGGGTAAAGAAACAGTTGTCTCATATATCAGACTTGCTTAAGAAATTGGCTGTGAAAGCAATGGATGCCTTGCCTGGCATAATAGGTAGTGTTGTCAGTCGGCTGATTAGTACAGCAGCAAAGGTAGTAGGGTTTATGGCGGAGCATGTGTGGGTCTTTTTGGTGACAGTAGGAGGGTTAATCATAGGATATTTAATGAAACAGGTAAAGAAGTAGTATCCCTAATCCAGTAAGGCCTATTACCAATGCAGTTCTCTCTGACTCATGTGTGTTTACTGGGGTTTCTGGCTGTACTGGTGCTGGTGCCAGTGAAGGTGTCGGTGCCGGGGCTGGGGCTGTTACTGTCATTACTGCCTGTACGGATGATGATGATGATGTTACTAGCGTTACTGGTGATATTAATGGTTTTAATGGCTGTAAATGTGTGGTTGTTGGGCTCAAGTTTACAGATTGGTTGAGTCCTAATTTCTGATCATGCCCTGCAACAATTATTTCATTATTATAATTTGTTTTTGTCCCCATTTGGAGTTGAAGGTCGGATGGTAACATGTATAACCCAATGCCAACTACAAAGTCAACTTTTGATCTAGCATATCTGAGAACGTCTTGGTAGTGTTGTATGCTTGATGGGAGATCTACTACTAAGTTGATCGAGTCTTCAAGGTTTGCAAGAAACTGTTTTTGTGCTTCAATTTTCCCACTCCCGTTTAAGATATTAGATTTTGTTTGAGCTTGTGTGCCTAGTATACACCACACATACGTTCTGATAGACTCATTTACTCCTGCTTGAGTAAACCCGTCACTCCTGTCTAAGACAAATGTAGTCCAGGCATTAGACTGCTTCTGTTCTATTGAACCCAACCACACTTAGATTTCTGTGAAAATGAGGTGTAACCAGGGTAGTAATCTTGAGGGTATTGTCTCTGAATCATAGCATAATACAATGTACCCATACCATTGTGATCATCAAGTTTTTGTGTAAAGTCATACTTTGTACTGATGTTAAATTCATTACAGATGCATTCAAATGCTTTCAAATCCATGGGATTGTTAAACTGATTAAAACTAGACTCAGTGGACAGAGGGGTATGCAGTTCTGACAGTATTCTTCTAAGCTGGTAATACGTGTGGAAACGATAGACAGACTTAATCAGTTTGTTTGGGTGATTCAAATGGTCTGTAAAAGAAATGCCACAGCCAGTAGTTGAGCATAGTATAACAAAGTTAAGCTGGTTTTGAAACATCTGTAGTGGGCTTGAGGACCACTTTCTTGCAGTTGCATCATCTGTTATTGGCGGGTTTAGGTAATGATCATACGGATTTGGCACTTTCACTTGAAATAAATCTCCTTCAGACAAAGCTATATCGAGCTCATTTAGTTGAATTATTTTCTGATCATAAGTTGGTGCGACATTGTACTTGGCATCCACGTTAAATTGAAATGCATTAACAGTGGTAATTGTTGGTGATTTAAATTCCATTATGCTTTTTTTTAATGCGATAATAAAAATGTTTATAACCTTAACAAATCTTGACACAAGCAAACCAGTGTGGTTAACTAATGGAATCAATAATTGAGATGGTAGCAAGGCTGTAGCTATCCATGAAATGTTCTACACTGTAAAGTGGTTTAATGTAACAGATGATACAAGTTTTCATGTAAGTTATAGTAACGCTGGTAATAGTGGCTTGGGCACTAAAACACACTTTATGCCATCTGGGTATTATGACTTTTGTACTTTAGCTGAATGGTTTCAAAGTAAATTAAAAATTAAAGCAACTTTAAATCTGGCTAACTTACGTGTTACATTAGATTTTCCTGTAGGTAGTCAGCTTATAATTTCACATGAACTTGCATATTTACTTGGTTCAATAGGCAGACATATAACTTCTAAGGATGAGAATTGGGTTTTGGAAGTGCCAATATTGAGGGTTGGTTACCTACGACAGTTGGAGATAAAATAACTGGAAGATACCCTGTTCATTTGTCAGTACACACATTGCTAAATGTTTATTTAAAAGAACTGAACACAACTAAAAATGTACACAATGGAAAGCCTTCAACTTTGTTAAGATGCTTGCCGACTGGAACTGCCCCATGTTGTGAAAGTGTGGTTGCTAGATTTCCTAATTTGCAGTTTAAAAAATTAGGTTCCAGTTTCTTTGAATCACTGTGTTTATCTGTAACTAATCAGGACGGTAAACCAGTTCAGAAGCATGATTTTACTGTTGTGTTGGAAGTTAAATAAATTTTATTTTTGTTTTATAAAAATGAGCGGTCTTGGACAAAAGAGAATTACACCTGTTGCCTGTCCGGTAATAGAGTTGAAAGATTTGGGTGATGTGCGGGGTTTTGATGAAAAAGGAGAGGAGGGAGAGGTATATGGCCTTGAACTTGATTCCAATGGATTGTACAAGCGGAAGATAATCGATGACATGAAAGACAATACCGAGAGACAGTTTCCTAAACTTGGTCAACTTCATGATGTTACCGTTCAGACTATTCCTCAGCATAATGTGCTCTTCGTCTTTAAACATTTGAATAATAAGTGGGTAGTCTTTCCTGCTCCTGTTCCACCTGAGCCTGTGCCTGCAATTGATTGGGATATAAAGTTTAAATTTATTAATCCTTACGTATTTTTTACTGATGAAGGTCCCTTAATATTTAGGAAAGTTATTAACTCTGGGCCGTTACTTGTGAGCCTTGTTCCAAGCTATTTCATAGACATCAGTAGTAGCAGAGAAAAACTAAAACTGCAGGAGTATGAAAAACAAAGGTATCTTCTTACAAACAGAAAGGGTAGAACATACTGCTGTGTTTGTACCAGATAGCTTTACCATAGCTAGAGAAGCCACAATAGTTTTTGAAATTCTCATGAGGTCTGTGGATTCTGTAAAAGAAGCAGATATTGCACAGGGAATCAAACTTACATGGGATGACACAGTAAAAGAGTCAACAAAGGTCATTATAGCTATTAGGAAAGGCATAGATATAGACGTATCGAGTAGTAATCCTGCTGCTAAAATAGTGGTCGATAAACCAACTCTAGTTAATCTAACTTACATTAAACTGGAACACATAGATCTTATTTCATTTTATTATGCTAGCAAATTGTATACCTTTGAAGAGTTGCAAAATGAATTCGCTGATTAAATAATACAAAAATATTTGTCATAAAAAATGGTGAACTTGTATCCACAAATACCACATGAGCCGCTTGAGCCTATTGTTCCAGATAAAACATTACAGGCAGACTCGTTTCGTTTAATGAATATTACAGAAGCGTTGAAGTATTTGGAAGGAGAACAGGCAAAATACTCCAGGTGTAAAAGACGATATAAAACGGTTTTCAATTCTGCACACAACACATCAATGGTTGTGGGTGTGGTTTCAGCTGGATTATCTGTCACTGGTTTAGCTCTGTTTGCTACGGGAGTGGGGAGTGTCATAGGAATTGCTATTGAAGGTGTTGGTGCTGCCGCAGGTGTGGCATGCTTTGGTTTGCTAGCTGGTGCAAAGTTGAGCAGTATGAACTTATTATCAGTAAGGCTTTAGATGATAATAAAATTGATGATCATGAATTTAAGAGAGTGCAGGATGATTTGGCCAATTACAAACAACAGAAGTCTGAAATTCAGAATAAGATGCGTAGTCAACCCGTGAATGTTGAAGAACTAAAGAAATCTTTTTTAGAGGAAGGGAAAAAGATAGGGGCGGAAGAAACTATGAAAAAAGTTCAAGGACTTATAAGCAAGTAAAAATCAGTTTTGGTAATCCATTATTTTTATTATACTCTTCGCAAAAAGATGTCATGCCTTTCACATCTGCTTATTTGACGCCATCAGCTCCACCACCAGAGTATTACTGAGAAAAAAAAAAGGGTTTTTTTATTGACCTTGTAACTTGGGAAGTCTGCCTGAGTATCTTAATGACTTTGGTCAGAACTTACAAGTTCTTATGTTTAGATTCTTGTAAGAACTTGTTTTAAGTCACTTTAAAGAACTTATGACAACTGACTTCAAAGTTACCTGCAAGTTGTAGATAACTTTGAAGTTAGTTGGCAAGTAAAATCATATTATTCTAGAAAGTCACATCAACAGTAACTTCCTAAGATTACTTCCCACTCAGCTATAAGAACAGTAAGTTTTTACATTTACCCCACGCAGTCTTTGAAAGACCTACCACTAGCTGTAATGTGTAGATTTTGCATGTCTTAATAGACGTCTGAAAACAGATTTAAAGCCTGACCAGGTTGTAATTAAATTTAGCATTAAAAAAATTGAAACAATTTTTTTTTGTAATAGAAAAAAAAAGAGAGAAAAAAAAAAGAAAAAATAGGAAAAAAAAATGATAAAAGGGCTGCTTTGGCCTTCCCCACCTGCTCTCACAGGATACGATGTAACCCGGGTTATTCACGCATTCACCCCCTATGGAGGGGGGCTATAACCCTGGCGGGTCACGCGTTCATCTTTCCTGTGAGAACCCTCGTGGGGGGTGGCCTGACAACTGGACGCCAAGGCTGAGAAATGAACCGCGGCACAAGTGAAGACAGAATAGTTTGCGCATACTATCCTACATCACTTTTCCAGCGATTAGACCTCCAGGCCAAAGCAGAACCCAAACACAGATAGAATATTTTATTCATTTAAAGCTAGTCAATTAAATGTATGAAATCTTGTGAAAGAAGGGCTTTTGTGGACCTGACTCTGGAAAAAAATCTTGAAAATCTAAGCCTTTTGCAAAAAAAAAACTGTTTTATTTACGTCCTCCGATGAAGAAAGTAATATGTTGGGTGGTTCCTGACTAAGCCTGAGACTAACAGTATTTTAATAGCTGACTTGTGTAGCTGTATGAGGTATCATATGTTGTTGCGTTTAGGCTCCTAACCGGTGGAACGGAACATCATTGAGACAGCTATGCCTAGCTTCACACAGAGAGGTACAGAGATCGCCGTGTCAGTACATATTGTTTTATTTTTTTAATAATCTAGGTGTATTAAAAGGCCTCAGTAATTGTTTTGTTTTATTTTGATTATAGTCTATGTGAGGGTAACAGTAAAATCATCAAGCCATAAATTTGGTGCAGAGTAGTTTCTGTAAATAAAATCAACTCAAACACTGTGTCTGATTCAAGGCTTGGTTTTCTATGGGTTATGAATACACACCACACTTTGATGGTTGAGGCTTTGATGGTTGCAGGTGGTAACTGCGTAATAACACTTTTGCTGGGAAAGTAGTACATCGGGCATGAAAGGTATAACATAAATCTATTCATACCTCAGTGGACGTAAAAGGTGTATCTCGTAATGTGATAGATGGGTCTATTCAATACTGTAAGCCCACTACATACCTACTACGCTATTTGCGGGCGATTGCATCAGCAAACACGTGCTTTGAAACATTCTAGAATCCAAAACAGTCACACCAAAACATTGGGGATAAAATGGGCCTTAGGGGGACAGATTGGGCCTTGGGGGGACAGATTGGGCCATTGGGTGACTGTTTTAAAATAGAGAATGATCTTCACTGTGCGAACACGGCGCGAGAAAGAGTTTTCACCTATGCTGAGCCAAAATTAGCCAGCTGACTGATACACCAAGTGGGCCGTGTGCGCTATAAAACCGGTGACGCGTGATGGCTTGTCTAGCCTACTCGGGAACTACTGACTGTTGAAATCGCTGGCAGCCCAATTAGCTTTTGTTTTCTCTTGCCGCGTATGCTGTGTGTGTGTGTGCCGCATATGTCTGTGCGGCACATGTTACGTATGTCTGTACGATGTATGCCGCGTGTTGCATACGATATTACGACATTCTCAACTCTAACATACTAAACACTTTGATTAAAGTCGGGCTTTGGCAGCCTTGTTTGTTTTTAATAACAGCCGCGTAAACACCTCTCAGCCTATTTGTAAACTCATGTCAAGGCGTGTGTCCTTTATGTGTAGTGAAAAGCAAAGTGAAGACACCAAACACACATGGCGCGCTGTGAAGAGAGTGTGGTATACAATCGTATTCAAAATATAATCTCACTGTGATCATTGATAGATTAATTAGTCTTTGTTTAAAGAAGTCAATGACAGCATTAATTATTTAGGTGGGGTGGGGGATCTGGCTTAATAATCGCGGGTTGATAGCTGATCAAAAATCGTTGCTTTAATGATTCTTGGAATGAAACTAGTACGGCTAGGCGATTAAGGCATTGGCTGTATTTGTTGGAGTTGGTTTGTCTAATTACCGAGAGGATCAAATAAATAGATTGATTATGGGAGGGGTGGGCATCAACTGTCCACTTATCTATCTCTGACGCTCCTAGGCAATGCAAGGGAACTTCCCGAGCCCTATACTTAAATACTTATAAATATACATTAAAAAAAAATGAAACTGTTCTATCGACTATGGCACTATTAAAGATTTGTAACAGTACTCTGCCTCTCTCTCTCTAACAAACACACGGCCGACAGACTGCACACCTAACACACACGCAGCATAGGGTCGAATCACGACCCTTGCCCGCGAAAAAAAATTCTAAAAATAGATTTCCGAGCGCAAATGCCTACTTCCGGTGACATGGCACTGACCGTCGAAAATACCGACGAAGCACTGCAGCTGGGGAAAATGCAACATGTACCATCATATTGAGTTTCCAGCTAAAATATTATGCTGTAAAGTGTTCTCATAATTCATCTTTTTAGATAATATAATTTTTGTATGCAATGAAAAATGAATAATAAATAGCTGGTAAATTTATTTCAGATTTGTCTTAGTGGTTGCTTTTTGTTTTCTGACTATGCTTACATGTATGAAAAACACTGATTTTCAGCGTCAACAAGTATTACTCGATTTGCAACACAGATAAAATAACACACAAGACATGGACAAAGATGTCAACCCTAAAACACTGAAAAGTAGAACACTATTAAAAGAATTTATTAAATTGGTGCAAAATAAATACCTTATGTTACAGATAAAAATAACACTCTTTTTGTAAATAATTGCACTTAGAAATTATTTAGACGGAAAGATCTGTAAGTTGTTAAATTCAATTCTCTGAATCGAAATACATCACTCATTCCGTAAATAATTGAAAATTGTCCTAAACCGGGCATTTCCCAGAAATAGCTGAATTTGTATACAGGCATTTCCTGAGAATGACTGATTTCTTGTTCTGACTGCACACACATGCACAGCGGCGCGCGCGCGCGCGCGCGCGCACACACACACACACACACACACACACACACACACACACACACACACACACATACATACAGGGGTGGCCAAATCTTTTTTTTTTCTGAGGTCATCTGGCGGACTAGCTCAAGAAAAAAAATGAATTAGTCTGCAAGAATCTTAACTAGTCCGCTTACTAATCACCAAAAATCAGAATGCTTGTACAATGTTAGTGAAAAAAATGAAGGAAAAAACATTTAATGAAATAACACATTTAGTATTGTAATTGTATTTTTTTCTATAAGTTTTCTTAAAATAAAAAAAAGTTTATATTTCTCACAAAAAAATTACTTAACACAGCGTTAGATAGGCCTACCTTCTAACTGCATATGGTAAAAAGCATCAGAAAAGTATCACTGTAAATTAAATGAACATTTATTATTTATACACCATTGCTTAAAATCTTTTGCAAAACGTAATCGTTTAAGAAAAATCGCTTCATCTGTTGTTGTTTTCTTCTTCTTTTCTTAAGGATCGCTTTCTAAAACAATACAGTGAGCCATCACAAAAATCAAAACAACATAAGAGTCCTGTCGTCTGCTAGCAGAAAGTCGTGAAAGTTATCACATGGTCACATGACTATAAATAAAATGGTGATAATTTCGAGAAGTAGACGACGCTTGTGTTCGTCATGCCTTACAAATCGGCGAAAAAAATAATAGATGACTGGTCATATAATAGATAACTGGTCATAATTTGAGGTAGTCCGTCAGGCTACCAAATCTAGAATGTGAGGTAATCCGCAGCAATTCGAGATCACATACATACATAAAATATATAACAGTATTGATATTATATGACTAAGATATATTACACTATTATCACCATGATCACCATGTCTTGTCTGTTCAAAAAGTCTAAGATCGACAGTTACCATCCAAAACACAAATTAAATTCTTCAAACAACATACTAGTTGGACACCGAGTGTTGTCACCGGAAGTAGTTAAAACGAAGATTTTTACCGATCATTTACGAAGATGACGTCGCACGAAGCAGACGCCTTAATTTCGTGATTCGTCCCTATGACACTATGACGATATCATTTGGGTATCTTTTGGATTTAGTCGGTATCATTCGGGTATATGTCGCTTTATTTGTGTAAAACGACGGAGACAGCAGAAGAATGTGAACAAGAATATCCTTCGTATATTTCACAAATTTTAATTTCGTTGTCTGTTTTTGTTGCTCTGTCAGCAGTTTACAGCGGAATAATCAAAGTTAATGTTTATCGTTCACTATGAACTACCCCTTCGCTTTGGAAATTGGTCGTCTGCACAGGCGCACTGAAACGGAAGTAGCTTTACACAATCGCCATTTTGCAAAATTTTACGGACGGAGAGGACACGCACAAACGCTTTAAAAAAAATTTGTGCTGTTCGGCCTACAACAACTGCTTCCACAGTTAGCTCCAAGTGTTTGTTTGGAAAAGCACGGAAACGATGTCCCATAGAGATAGACATCGGGACAGAGACAGAAGGAGGTAATGTGTGTCGCTGCCATAATCACGTCACATGTAGCTTACCGCTTCGGATTCCTTCTGTGATTAGTAGATAAAATATTCGATAGGCCTTTACATATATGTATTTTCACAAAATCTGTTGAATTAAAGAAAAAGATGAAACCTGTATATTTTGATGCGACTAACTTGAAATTGATGATTATCTCACTAGAGCAGGCCAAACGTATGTGTGTTCACTCTGTTTAAAACAAAAGATGAGGCTCTTGGGTATAGGAAAGCTTTAGTTTCACTGACACACTCTAGCGAACACAAGGAGTCCCGAATGGCTATGCAATTCCAGCGTAATAGTTTGGTTTATAGTTCATGCATATTTGCCTCACTTCTGTGTGGTGAAATTGCAGGCATAGATCGCGATCGAGCAGTCGATCCAGAAGTTCTCAAAGAGAACGGGACCACAGAAGGTAATGGTTTACAAAATCTTGCCTTTGTCACAGTGTAACTCGTATACTAGAGCTTATTTATTGCAGTTGTAATCTGATGGTTTATTATGCCACAAGTTAAGTACAGCCTGAATCTGCCACAGTCTTCAAGTTCCAAGACTTCCATTGAGTGCTGAGTCGCCTATATTGTTAGGCTCACCCTGTGTAATAATATTACAGTGTATGGAAAAACAGTGAAAAAACTAATCTTGACCAAAGCATGATTGCACATTTTGTGACTGCGAGATTTAATCCTCATCAGCAGTAACAAGTTGGCGCAAGAGAGAAGGAAAAAAAGATTCCATAACTTAAAGTTTGTAATTTGTATAGTGCAGCAACATTAATGCATGGTGACATGCTTGTGGCACTGTTGTTTAGTATTACTATTAGAGAGCAGGGTAGGTGTAGGAACAAATTAAAGTTTACAATAGACGCTTTGCCTCTGCACTTAAAGTTCCTTTGGACAGCACTCTCACAAAACATGCGCACACAAAAAGTCGCACCCTATTTCACAAACCTAACAGTATGTTTTATTTTTTATTAGGGACAGGTCACGATCTGGAAGCAGGTCTAGAAGTCCAAGGCGAGATCGTGATCGGGACCGTGGTGGAAGAGGAGGTGGCGGTGGTCGAGGAGGTGGCGGTGGTCGAGGAGGCGGCGGTGGTCGAGGTGGTCGAGGTGGCTTTGGTGGAGGTGGCAGTGGTCGAGGTGGGCAGCAAGGGCAGTCTTTGCGCAAGCCACGCTGGGACCTGAGTAAGCTGATTCGATTTGAAAAGAACTTCTATGTCCAGCACCCTGATGTTGCATCTCGTCACCAGGTTTGTACGCTTGGAGTTTAATTACTTTATTGTTACAAGATTTGTTTAGTATTTATTTAGAGCATATTTTATCTTGTTTATGCAACCACTAGCCCTGTGTTAGTTGCATGCGCATAGGATTAGGAAGCAACCAAAATTTTTGTGGCTCTTTAAAAATGCATTTGGGTCACTATCCTGAAAACTGCTCAGCTGCAGTGCATGTTCTTTAAACACAAAAGCCAACGCTGTATATTTTTCACTACAGTTTTGCTACTGTTTGACTTTACTATGAATAAACTAATTAGGGTAATGGTACTGACTCCATTTATGCATTTAACACTATCTTTTTAAAGTGCGTTTTCCCTGACTGGTCTGTTTTCCGGCACCTCAGTGCGTGACATGGCTACCCTTTAGCACGCTGGTGGCGACATTTGTCGCCAGCCGCCATCTTGCTTCATTATCGGATGGCGACATATGTCGCCACCGCGTGGTCTGTTCGAAATCGGCTATGGTAAACACACTAGGTTGCTATGAAGCCTTTGCAAAGGATTGTGGGTGATTGTAAATGAGGCTTGCTTCCGTTTTATATCGGCCATCTTGCTAACTTCGAGTGTGTTTGAGCGATTCAAATTTTCTAAGCGAGAGTTTGTTCTGACGGCTTCATTTTGACAAAAGATGACCGATGAGGAGTTAGAAGCATTCATCAAGGAATACTTTTATGGAGTCAGATTCCGATGAAGACTTTCTTGGCTTTTTGCCAGAAGACTTGAGATCGAGGGGTGGGTGGGTGGGAGATGGTAGTGATGAGCAGAGGAGTGATTCTGAATCGAGTGCTAGTGAACGCGGAAACGGTGTGTAGTAAGCATTGATTATTATTTTTTTTTTTTTTTAGGATAATAACACAGATAACACAGTTTTAAGAATTGTGACATAATCTTGATTCATTTATTTACGTACATGCCAAATTCCACAATCATACATAGAAAAATGAAAAAGTTGTAGGCTTTTGAAGTAAGTAGGGTAGCGTTGGGTTTAGCCCATTCAAAAAGAATGCAGTTGCAGGGAAAAGAACTGCCAGCGGAAAGCAGAGTGCTAAAGGTTAAGAACCTACCACAAAGCACTGCACTTGCTCAGAATTAATATTTTAAACCCCAAAATAGTGAAGATAATGTATATTTCCATACAGTAGATCTAGGTTGGATTTGACAGAATGAGGCTTTTGTGCGAAGATACATATTAAAATTGCTGTCCCACACGTAACACGTGTAAACACAACATTGCTCCCCTCCACAACAACATGCTTCGTAAAGACATGTGTACCAACACATACGAAAATAGGGCCTATTTTTTAACCTTTACAACTTAGTCCTGGTGAAATAAAGAACAAATGAAGCTTGTCTATGAAGACGATAGTAAGGAAACCATTGTGGCGTGATCGGAATTGCGTAATGTGTGAGTACGCTTCGAGAACTCTTTCGCGGATGAACAACTATTTTGCCCAACTTCTGCAGATGAATAGCGCGCTGTGCGATCCGCAAGCTGTTTTGGGTGCCTCCGTTGTTTCCCGGTTGATCGAGCGTGCGTGTACCGCGTGGTGTAAACCCCGGAGCAGCGTGTACGTGCGAGACGGTGTACAGTAATGCGTGTGACGTTGGAAAAATGAAAGTCATCATAGCAAATGAGAATAGGATATGATTTGTTTAAAAGCACTCGAATTATCATTTAAAAAGCTGTTCACATTTGCGTCAGACGAAATTTAGTCAAGTTTCTTGTGTAAAATTTCTTGTTGCAAAAAGCATGACTCGAACGTACAAGGAAAAATTACACCGCTGTGTTGGTGTGGGCGTTATGACTGCATCATTGTTTCTTCTAACAATTGAATGCAATTGAATATTAGTTTGAATATGGTCAAGAGTACGACTGAGTGTCCAAAGAGTGTGACATGGGTCTCTGATTTTGAACTTTAAGTACTTTAACATATGAGCATCATTTTGCATGATTGTGATGTGTTTAGTCATAAGTAACATGCCCCACAAAAAGATTTTCCCCAGGAGCAGTCATTTGGGTGTAATTGGAGAAAAACCGTTACGGTTTGTACATAACATTTACACCGTCACACATTTATAAAACACATTTTCTAGCTTTCACAAAGTAGATTCATGCTGTATAAATTATCATGTTGTTCTTTCCTTACTAGGCTATGATTATACATCAAAGAAAGTTTGATGGGGTGAATAGATACACAATGGTGCAACACTGAAATTGTTTGAACATAACTTTACACTGACTCAGCTATATATTTATGCCAAAAAACGCATAAATTATATTAAAAGAAAATTGTGTGTGGTATTAAACACAATTTCAATTGCACAGTGATTGATTCCAAACTATCCTAATTAGTCTAGCAGCTTACGCAATTTCTGCAGAGATAAGTAGTTCGTCAAAAGAGTAACAATGGTTTGCAGGTGACTAAGTGCCAAAAGGTGCTCTCACAAAGAGGACAACTGGGTTGAAAATCAAAGTGTGACATAAAGTACCAGAAAATGTATTAAGTGATGTACACTGTATTGGCAATGTGTTTGTAAAAGAAAAAGATAATATCTGAAATGGTTTTTGAGAAAATGGCTGTTAAGATTTGTAAGTCTGGATATGTCGGACATCAGGTATTGCGACATAGTGCCTTTAAATTAGTGGGATAAAAAAACACAAATCAGTTTCTAAACAGTTAAAATAATAAGTAGTGGTCACAATTGACCTATCCAAACAATTACTGCTTTTTGGCTTAGAATGTTCTAATCCCCGAACATGATTTGTGTTGCAATACCTGACATCCGACCATATTGAATTTTTAAATCATTTTTAAAACATCCTACAACCAAGAAAAACACACTTTGTCATGTTATATACCACTCACAGGAATACATGCACACATTAGAGCACAATGGGAGTCTATCTTTGCTGCCCAAATATATTTATTGGCAGTCAGGGCCAGAATTTGTAACTTATGTCAAACATCAGGATTGCAGCAGATATCCCCAGAATAGTTATCAGAAGCCACAAACACAAAACCTTTCCCCCAGTTTCAAGCTACAATACTTAACAAACAAAACAGATATGAAGAACAAACTGCATACAGCTTTCTGATGTAATATACATGATGAAACATGACGTGCTAAACAGTCTGCGCCCGAAAAAATAAAACAAATATTCAAATAAGTTAACTCTGACCCTCAGATTTAGAAGGTCCTAATGGCTATGCAACTGGTTGTCCAAAATGGCTCATTTTAACAGTGCCTTTGCCCCCAAAAGTTCTACAATCCATATGTGTTGAACGTCAGGATTGCAGCAGCAAATGTTGGCACAAGCCTGACGTCCGATACATTTTTTATCATTGCATTGTTATGTTATGAAATTCACCTGTTTCTTGATCTCATTATCTTACGTTTGCGTCACAACTGCACGTCTCCATCAAACGACAAAAATACATCGGTGACCCGTGTTCATTCAAATAACTCATTTACCAACTTGCATCGATTGGAGGTCAGATTTGCGACACGTGTTCGCGATCGAATGTCAGGTTGCTACAGCCATAAAATTTGTTATCACAAGAAATCATCTTCATTCTCCAACCTACTGCCTAAAATCGGTGCTGGAGTCTCGGGCGATTCAAACTCTTAAAAATGGTCCCTTACAATAAACATTTGGCTCTTTATTTTGTCTATGATTACACTCGAACGTCAGAAGTGATCGAACGTCAGATTTATGAAAACAGTTGCGACAAAATGTCACGAGTTGTAGCTCTCCATTGACAAACCGGACATTCAAAACAACCACGCTGGAATGTGGCCCATAATGCATCTATCATAACCGGACGATCGTAGACCAAAAAAACCCAAAACACCTTTGTTAAACTTGTCAAATAGTTGAACGTCAGATCTTGCGACAAAAACTGGCCGCTCACAATTTTTTTTGCCAGCTTAGAAAACTGTGACGGAAAAGTAAATTTAAAGCATATAAAATATTCAACGAAAGTGAAACAACGCAATGACGCCATTTCCGGTTTGGGTCAGCGTGCCTTTCGCTAGCACAAGTTTGCGGAAATTAAGATGCTGCTGTTGCGACAAATCTGACGTCCGACAGTGGCTACTTTCAAGAACAATAAACAAAAGCATGGCTTGCCTTCAAATCTGGGAAATACACGGATTATAAGATCAATCTTCCCTGAACATACGGGCATGGTTGGCATCAGGTTTGTTATTGTTGCTTTTACACGCGAGATCAAAACAGACCGACGGCATGTCATTGTCCGCTTTCCCGGGCCGATTTTTATTGGTGAATTCTGGCGTTTTACAGTATAACTCACCAAACGGCTTTACCTTAGGTGCAGAAATTATTGCCAGTATATATCTTCAATCATTCACACACACATTGCACTTGTTAAAGTCAACACGTGTCTTTTTAAACAGATTTTAGTTTCACGCAAAAGAGATCACTCACTTTTTGCTCACCTTTTGGCACTTAGTCAGGTACGAAACGAAAGTACCAATGGCATGCCATATGGTTTATGGATAGCAACAATATTTGTCCTTAGGATGGAGACATTTTTGTAGAAGTGTTTTTCGAAAGCTATTTTTCGATGTGAGGGAACCAGTCCTCGTACACGGCCCGGATAAGGCGCAAGACATGTTCAGACATCAGAACTGTCCGATTTTCGGCGATTTTCCGATTTTCCTGGCCCCTGTTCATGTGCTTAGTTAATAACACTTTTGACTTCTTATGTGCCAGGAAATGGCTTTAAATAATGTTTTCAGATTTTTTTTGGGTGAACAGTTCTGATGCCTGCATGTTTTGTGCATAACATTGAAAATTTCAAGCATACAAGTTACACGTTTATTCCAGTGAGTAAATTAAAATCATGAGCAAGTAAACATGCATACATATTTACGATAAAATAATTTTAAAAGTAATATTTTTAATGCCGTAAGCATACTCGCGTCGATAGTTCAAAATGGTGGTCAGCGAGATGCCTTCGAAAGAAGTCAATCAGACACGCACGGTTGATGCAGCTTTACTTTGCTCCTGAAGTGAAACAGAGATTATTTAGGATTTGAACTTTGAAGTACATCTTATCAACGTCATATACGTTATTTTTCCTGGTCTTGAAGTTGAGAACAGCCTTTCCCATAGAACTCGATCTCATTTGTGAGAGGAAACTTTCGATTCAGGAACAAATCTCAAAGAACTGAAACAGAGGGGGTCAGATAATTTCAATTTGTGTCCACTAAAAGATCATGAAGGAACTGTCAGTATTGGAGGCAGAACTATCATGAACTTGCGCTTTGCGGACGACATTGATGGCTTTGCAGGAACAGAGAATGAGCTAGCTCAGCTAGTGGAAAAGCTGGACAGTACAGCCAAATTGATGACCAATAACACCAGTGGCATTGGCACTGACGTCATGATTGGAAGCCAAAAACGGGAAACCGTTAATAAATTTAAATACTTAGGAGCCATTGTGACAGATGAGGGATGAAAACCAGAAATACTGTCCAGAATTGCGCAGACAACAGCACTGACAAGATTGAAGACCATATGGAAGGACAGAAACATCACGCTCTGCTCCAAGATCAGACTGATGCGCTCCTTAGTCATCTCAGTGTTCTTGTATGCTTGTGAGTCATGGACCCTCACAGCAGACCTTGAAAGGAGGATACAAGCCACTGAAATGAGATGTTTTCGAAGGCTGCTTGGCATTTCATACAGAGATCACATCACGAACGAGGAAGTGGGAAGCAGAATCAGGCAAGCCATCGGGCCCTATGAAGACCTATTAGCCATTGTGAAAAAACGCAAACTGAAGTGGTAACTGGTATTGGCATGTCACACGTTCAGCTGGGCTTGCCAAAACAATCCTGCAAGGAGGATGAAGGAGAGGAAGACAGAGGAAAAGATGGGAGGACAATATCTCAGAGTGGACGGGACTGAAGCTGGGCGATATGCTAAGAATGGCAGAGAACAGAGAAGAATGGAGGGAGCTGGTTGCCAAGTCATCAGTGGTGCCCCAACGATGGGCAAGACTACGGGATATAGATAGTCCACGTTTGCGATTTGTTTTTAGCTAGCATCAGCCTAATATGTCTGGTTATTTTTCAACAGCTTTGTAGCTAAAATCGCTGGTTATTATTAAATTATCATGGCAGCTATCAAGCTAGGCCAGCACAACAAAGAGTAAAAGGCATGATCAGACTGTAACTTGGAAGACAACATGTGAACCAAACACAACTGTGGTTGAACATAACTTGACGACACATGATGTTGTCATGTTAAGTACAAACTACTTAAAACAAAAAAATGTATATTCTGGGTTTAACAATTTATATTTTAGTACCAATGCTGTATTTGATAAATAACAAAGTTGCAAAGTGGACATCCCAAAGACAGTATAGTAGGAATTGTGCTACAGTAATGAACATAACTTTGCACTTTACATGTCAGTCTAGTTTGTCAAGTTATGTTCACACAGTCACCTAGCTAGAATAATAGTTTGTATATTAGTTACAATAGACAAAATAATCAAACCAGTCTTCCACTTTAAAATAGACTATTACTATGAAGGAAAATGTTAGCTGAGCACTGTTTTAACTGTACATAACTTGACAACATAATTGTTATGTTCAAGGCATTTCTTAAGTTATGTTCAAGGCATTTCTTAAAAATTGTCATTTCTTTGGTGCAGAAAAGTTTTAAAATATGAATTACAAAAATGCACAGACTATCTTTACTTACCATAGAACACTAAACCATACAAAAATAGCATGAAGCACAGTTTAACATAACTTTACAACCCAACCACTGTAAGTGTTACGTCATGGTTCAGTCCAATACTGCCAGAACAGGGTTATTCTTACTTAATCTTATGTTACATAATAAAGAAGCAATAATATAAAGTACATTAAGACAATGGGAACATTATCACAGCTTAAGATAAGAAAAACGACCATTGTTTTTATTGAAGGTTTTATGTCTGTTCCCTTTTGCACTGTGTCATGTACCAACGCTATAATTCAGCAACTCATAACCTTTGACCCAAAGTATACATCAAATCAGCACAAAATCCCTTCTATCCCCCCAAAATTGGTACAAAAAATGTATGACTCGTCCTTCCCCCAAAATGCAAAACTCATGTCTTGAACATGACTTTACATAAAGAGTTACCTGGCCAAACTGTGTAAAGTTATGGACAATCAAACAGCAGGAGCAAAAGACATTTACTTTTTAAAAAAATAAATATCAGGAACGTTACAGACAACAATACTGAATCGACAGAAATGTGTGCTACGTAGTGTTCTTTTTAATCTTTAAAAATAAAGCTGTAATTGCCTGAACGTAACGCTGACAAGCTTCAACCGTGCGTAAAGTTGAGTACAAGCGG
Source organism: Semisulcospira habei (assembly GCA_036245525.1). Taxonomy (NCBI): domain Eukaryota; kingdom Metazoa; phylum Mollusca; class Gastropoda; family Semisulcospiridae; genus Semisulcospira; species Semisulcospira habei. The sequence continues at coordinate 157,651,602 of BTPG01000008.1, forward strand.
ACACAACGGCAAGGTGGGGGTAAAAGGTAATAATTATTGTTTCAAAGTGTTGCTGCGCTGCAAAACTAATCCGAACACACATTACTTGTTCTGTTTTATCCTTTAAAATATTGAATATCGCATTCAGAAACTTGAACGTAACTGTTACAACCAAACTATACCATCATCATCTGATGGAGGCAAATTCCATCAAGTAATGTTTTCTTCCTTTGTTCAAAACTTGCGGTCATTGAGCTGATTGATTTTACATTTGTTTGTGTCGACATTCATTTTAAGTAATTAGAAAAGCAATTCACTTACATTGCTTTTTTTAAACATTTATGGTGCTCTGTCATCAATTTTGCTTGAACGTAACCATTTACAGCCAAAACACACCTTCAACTTTGTCACTTCCCTGCTCCATTGATGTCGCCTATAGGTATGAGGTGCGAAGACTGACCAAATGCAAATCTCAAAATGGCCGCCGATTCCAGAAAATCACGCGCGTTGATGATTGCAAGATTTTTTCCCGTGTTTGAAATTGAACATAACTTTTGGGTTGTAGAAAAATGCAGCCTTCTTTCAATTCTTGAACGGATTTCGAATTTGTTTACGATAATCAGAATGAAGAGTAATGTTGTCTAGGATATGTTAATTAGGTGCCTCACGGTAGGTTTTTTGTGTTCCAGTTCGCGGCAAGATTTGCACGTGTGAAATTGACGACTCATGTTACGTTCATGCTAGCCTTTTCTTGCCCTCAAACTACTTTAAACTTGGACACATGTAAAACTCGACGATATGGTAACAAAATAGCAACTTGCATTGGCTCTCTATCAGCCTAAACTTAGTTTCGAAATTATTTTTCGTTCCTGGGAATTTTTTATCTGAAAGCGAACACACGTGAGTGATGTCACGTTTCGAAATATGGCTTCCGCCGCTCGATCGCACAAAACAACGAATACCTCTTTTATCCCATCGGATGTATGCAAACATGACACAGGATTGGAAGGTATGTTCAATTTCTAACCAGTTGAGATATGGTTGTGTGAGATGCATGCCCGATTTTGAGTTTGAATTCTTTGTTTTGTCAGTCAGGTAGCCAAACCGGCACTCAACGCCTAGTCGTACTCTTGACCATATTAGTATGTAGCTACAATAAGACGACATGTGCTGTGGTAATAAATGTACTTGACAGTGAGTGGATTGAGATTACCAGAAAGAAATTACAAAAAGTGATAGATTTTGAGAAATTTTTTCCCTGCACGTAACTCTCAGAATCTGAAGGCAGACGTGTAATTACGTTTGAGCATCACAAAACAAAACTACAAGATTGATTGATGCGCTTTAAAACAATGTTTTTGGCTAAATTGTTCTGATTTACACCTTTTCTGTTTCTTGTTGCATCAGAACTGATTTACTTACGCCTGTCACCCCTCCCCGGGTGGTATAGGCCGTCGACGAGAGACCTCCAGGTGGTTCCCAGTCTCTCGATGTCTGCTTGGAGGTCTCGACGCCAGGTGTTTCTCGGCCTGCCTCTTTTGCTCTTTCCCTGGGGGTTCCATGACAATGCCTGCCTAGTGATACTGGAAGCTGGCTTTCTCAGACTGTGACCAATCCATCCCCATCTTCTTTGCCCAATTTCATTCTCTGCTGTTGTCTGCTCTGTTCTCTCCCAGATTCTGATGTTGCTGATCTTCTCTGGCCAGTGGATTTTAAAAATTCTTCTAAGGCAACTGTCTATGAAGATCTGTACTCTGTTGACTGTGGTTTTTGTCAATCTCCAAGTCTCTGCTCCATATAGGAGAACTGTTTTTACATTGGAGTTGAAAATCCGGACTTTGGTGTGTTGTGACAGCTCTCTGGAACTCCACACTTTTTTCAACTGGAGAAAGGCTGCTCTGGCTTTACCGATTCGTGCTCTGACATCTGCATCAGTGCCGCCTTTTTTGTCTATGGTGCTCCCGAGATAGGTGAAGGACTCCACCTCCTCCAACGGGGTGCCAGCAAGCAAGACTGGTTCTTCCCTGGTTGCATTCAGCCTCATTGTCTTGGTTTTCTGTTTGTGGATGGTGAGGCCCACTTGGGACGAGATGTCAGCAAGCCTCGTGGTCTTGTCTTGCATTTGTTGATGAGTGTGGGACAGTAAAGCCAAGTCGTCTGCAAAATCGAGGTCGTCAAGCTGTGTCCACTGTATTCCACTTCGTCTGTGCTCTGGTCCTCTTCATAACCCAGTCTGTGGCCAGTAGGAAGAGGAGCGGAGACAGCAAACACCCCTGCCTGACACTAGTTCTGACCTGGAGCTCCCTGGTGAACTGCCCTTCATGGATCATGCAACATGTCATGCCATCGTAGCTGCTCTTGATCAGGCGGACGAGCTTTGTGGGTACACCGTTGTGTCGTAGGAGTTTCCACAGACTCTCTCGGTCCACGCTGTCAAATGCTTTCTCATAGTCCACAAAGTTGACGTACAGCGGGGATCTCCACTCCAGAGACTGTTCCACGATGATGCGGAGAGTAGCGATCTGGTCTGTACATGATCGGTTTTTTCTGAATCCTGCTTGGTGGTCTCTCAGCTGGGGGTCAACGGAGCTCTTCATTCTCTCCAGGATGATCCTGTTGAAGACCTTTCCTGGTACTGACAGCAAGGTGATTCCTCTGTAGTTGGAACACTTGCTGAGGTTGCCTTTCTTGGGAAGCTTGATTAGGTACCCCTCCTTCCAGTCAGCTGGCATCACCTCCTCTTCCCAGATCTTTCCAAACAGTGGGTACAGCATCTCTACTGTTGTATCTAGGTCTGCTTTCAGAGACTCCGCTGGGATGTCATCTGGCCCTGCTGCTTTGCTGTTCTTAAAAAATGCCACTGCTCATCTGATGTCTTCCCGGCTGGGTCTGTCACAGCTGATGGGTAGGTCGGTCTCTGCTGGCTGGATGTCTGGGGGGTCGGGTCGGCTGGGTCTGTTCAGTAACTCTTCAAAATACTCGGCCCATCTGTCGAGTTGGTCTGCTCTGTCTGCAATAGGCTTGCCTTCTTTGTCTTTTACTGGTCTTTCTGTATGACCATACTTGCCCGACAATCTTCTGGTAATGTCGTAGAGCTGTTTCATGTTGCTGCTGCCTTTTCTGCCTCTGCTGCCAGGCTCTCTGTGTAGGCCCTCTTTTCTGCCCTGATACATCTCTTCACCTCGCGGTTGGCTTCCGAGTATTCCTCCTGTGCCCTTGCTTTGGCTGCTCTCGTGCGACTGTTGTTGACAACTGCTTTCTTCTGCCTCCTCACTTCTATCTTCTTCAAGGTCTGTGCCGACAGTCAGTCCTTGTGATGGTGTTTCCTGAACCCTACAGTGTTTTTGCAGGTTGAGTTCAGCGCCTCTCTAACTGCCTTCCACTGCTGCTCTGTGGTGACCGCCTCCTCTTCATTTACTAGCTCCTGTAGCGCTTGAAACCAGTTAGACAGCACCGGTTTGAACTCTTCTCTCACTCCAGTCTCTCTCAGGAGGCCTACATTATAGCGCTGTCTTCTTGTTGTCTCTGTGCGGCTTTTCTTTAACTTGAGCTTTATTCTTAAGGTAAGCAGATGGTGGTCTTAGGTGACATCTGCTCCCCTCCTCACTCGAAAATCTTGAAGGGATCTTCTAAATTTCTTACTTACTTACTTACGCCTGTCACCCCTACCCGGGTATAGGCCGTCGATGAGAGACCTCCAGCAACTCCTGTCCTGTGCTTCTCCTTCGATTCTACTCCAAGTGGTTCCCAGTCTCTTGATGTCTGCTTGGAGGTCTCGACGCCAGGAGTTTCTCGGCCTACCTCTTTTCCTCTTTCCCTGGGGGTTCCATGACAATGCCTGCCTAGTGATACTGGAAGCTGGCTTTCTCAGACTGTGACCGATCCATCCCCATCTTCTTCGCCCAATTTCATTCTCTGCTGTTATCTGCTCTGTTCTCTCCCAGAGTCTGACGTTGCTGATCTTCTCTGGCCAGTGGATTTTCAAAATTCTTCTAAGGCAACTGTTCATGAAGGTCTGTACTCTGTTGACTGTGGTTTTTGTCAATCTCCAAGTCTCTGCTCCATATAGGAGAACTGCTTTTACATTGGAGTTGAAGATCCGGACTTTGGTGTGTTGTGACAGCTCTCTGGAACTTCTGGAGAAAGGCTGCTCTGGCTTTACCGATTCGTGCTCTGACATCTGCATCAGTGCCACCTTTTTTGTCTATGATGCTCCCGAGATAGGTGAAGGACTCCACCTCCTCCAACGGGGTGCCAGCAAGCAAGACTGGTTCCTCCCTGGTTGCGTTCAGCCTCATTGTCTTTGTTTTCTGTTTGTGAATGGTGAGGCCCACTTGGGACGAGATGTCAGCAAGCCTCGTGGTCTTGTCCTGCATTTGTTGATAAGTGTGGGACAGTAATGCCAAGTCGTCTGCAAAATCGAGGTCGTCAAACTGTGTCCACAGTGTCCACTGTATTCCACTTCGTCTGTGCTCTGTGGTCATCTTCATGACCCAGTCTATGGCCAGTAGGAAGAGGAACGGAGACAGCAGACACCCCTGCCTGACACCAGTTCTGACCTGGAGCTCCCTGGTGAACTGCCCTTCGTGGATCACGCGACATGTCATACCATCGTAGCTGCTCTTGATCAGGCGGACGAGCTTTATGGGTACACCGTAGTGTCATAGGAGTTTCCACAGAGTCTCTCGGTCCACACTGTCAAATGCTTTCTCATAATCCACAAAGTTGACGTACAGCGGGGAGCTCCACTCCAGAGACTGTTCCACGATGATGCGGAGAGTGGCGATCTGGTCTGTACATGATCGGTTCTTCCTGAATCCTGCTTGCTGGTCTCTCAGATGGGGGTCAACGGAGCTCTTCATTCTCTCCAGGATGATCCTGTTGAAGACCTTTCCTGGTACTGACAGCAAGGTGATTCCTCTGTAGTTGGAACACTTGCTGAGGTCGCCTTTCTTGGGAAGCTTGATTAGGTACCCCTCCTTCCAGTCAGCCGGCATCACCTCCTCTTCCCAGATCTTTCCAAACAGTGGGTACAGCATCTCCACTGTTGTCTCTGGGTCTGCTTTCAGAGACTCCGCTGGGATGCCATCTGGGCCTGCTGCTTTGCCGTTCTTCAAAAATGCCACTGCTCTTCTGATCTCTTCCCGGCTGGGTCTGTCACAGCTGATGGGTAGGTCGGTCTCTGCCGGCTGGATGTCTGGGGGGTCGGGTGGGCTAGGTCTGTTCAGTAACTCTTCAAAATACTCGGCCCATCTGTCGAGTTGGTCTGCTCTGTCTGCAATAGGCTTGCCTTCTTTGTCTTTTACTGGTCTTTCTGTATGGCCATCTTGGCTTGACTTCGCGAACGAAGATTTTATAGGAGTTGCCCGCCACGACGTCTGCAGGCTTGTTCGTGGCTGCGGAGGCCAATCCGAGACAGGCAGGTTCGACCGCAGTGGCTGCAGGGGAAGGTATGGCCAGGGTTCTGAGCTGCGGCATCTCTGTTTTTTCTCCTGAGCCGCTTGTCCTTAAGGCTAGCTCTGTGAGAGTCCTCAAAGGAGACAGCTGCCTTGTAAATGGTGGAGCGCCAGGTGTCACGGTCCGCAGCAAGCGAAGACCACTGGTGGTGGTCGATTTGGCAGGCACTAAGTGACTTATTGAGACAGTCTTTGTATCTCTTCTTTGGTGCCCCTCTGTCACGGTGTCCAGTAGCAAGCTCGCCGAACAGGGTGATCTTTGGTAGGCGATGATCCTCCATCCTGGAGACATGCCCCGCCCAGCGGAGCTGTGTCCGCAGCAGCAAAGCCTCGATGCTCACAGTTTCAGCCTGTTCAAGGACCTCGACGTTGGTGACATAGTCACTCCAGTGAATGCCCAGGATGGTACGCAGGCAGCGCTGGTGGAAGCGTTCGAGGAGTCGTAGTTGGCTGCGGTAGAGGGCCCAGGACTCGGAACCATACAGCAGAGTGGGGAGGACCACAGCTCTGTACACGCTGATCTTGGTGCCTGTTTTCAGCTGTTGATTGTGCCACACCCGCTTGAAAAGTCGCCCGAAAGCGCTGTTCGCTTTTGCCAGCCTGCTGTCAAGCTCCTTGTCCAGCTTGGCGTCCGACGTGATAATGCAGCCAAGGTAAGTAAACTGGTGCACTGACTTTAGTTCAGACTCGCCAATGGTGATGTGAGGAGGGCGATACACTGTCTTGGGTGCCGGCTGATGGAGGACCTCTGTCTTTTTCAGACTGACCTCGAGTCCAAAGAGCTGGGCAGCATCTGCGAAGCAAGACGTGATGCGCTGCAGGGCTCTCTCTGTGTGTGCAACGAGGGCAGCATCATCAGCAAAAAGCAGCTCACGAATCGGTTGGTCTAGGGTTTTCGTGTGGGCCTGCAGTCGTCTGAGGTTGAACAGGCTGCCATCGAGACGATACCTGATTTACACTGCATCGTCATCATCGAGGTCCACTGTGGCCTGCTTCAACATCATGCTAAAAAAGATGGTAAAGAGGGTCGGTGCCAGCACGCAGCCCTGCTTTACGCCGTTGAGAATGGGGAATGGTTCTGAGAGGTCATTGTTGAGTCTGACCTGGCCTTGCTGGTCCTCGTGTAGCTGGACAATCATGTTGAGGAACTTTGGGGGACAGCCAAGTCGCTCCAGGATCTGCCACATGCCTTGCCTGCTCACAGTGTCAAACGCTTTTGTTAGGTCGACAAATGTTACATACAGCCCTTTGTTCTGCTCGCGGCACTTCTCCTGTAGCTGTCTCAGCACAAAGACCATATCGGTGGTGCTCCTGTTTGCTCTGAAGCCACACTGGCCCTCTGGGAGGTGGTCTTCAGCGATGGCAGGTACCAGCCGATTCAGGAGCAGCCTTGCAAGGATTTTCCCAGCAATGGACAGCAGGGTAATTCCCCGATAGTTGGAACAGTCAGACTTCTCGCCTTTGTTCTTGTACAGGGTGATAACAACTGCATCACGGAGATCTTTTGGTAGTGTTCCTTCCTCCCAGCAGCAGAGGAAGAGGTCATGGAGCTTGTTGTGCAGTGCTGTGCCTCCATGTTTCCAGATCTCTGGCGGTATTCCATCAATGCCTGCTGCTTTGCCACTCTTGAGCTGGTGGATGGCTGTGAGGGTCTCTTCAGCGGTGGGCGGTTCGTCCAATTCAACCTTTACTGGGAGGTGTGGGATTTGTAGGACGACTGCTTCTTGAACAGTGCGCTCAGCGCTGAAGAGGCTCTGAAAGTATTCCGACCAGCGGTTCAAGATGGAGGTATTATCTGTGAGGAGTGCCTGGCCATTCGCGCTTCGCAGGGGACTTTGTACCAGGTGCCTGGGGCCATACACTGCTTTCAGTGCTTTGTAGAAGCCCCTGTAGTCACCATTGTCAGCGCAAAGCTGGGTCCTCTGTGCAAGTCTGGTCCACCACTCATTCTGGAGATCTCTGAGCTTGCGCTGGAGACTGCTGCAGACGAGGCGGAAGGCAGACTTCTTCACAGGGCAGGAAGGCTGGGCTAGGTGGGCCTGATGGGCGGCTCTTTTTTTTGCTAGGTGTTCCTGGATCTCTACATCGTTTTCGTCAAACCAGTCTTTGTTCTTCTTTCTGGCGAAACCCAAGACTTCTGCAGAGGATTTTGCAATAGCAGTTTTCAGTTGTTCCCAAAGTGTTTCAGGGGAGGAGTCTACTGGGTCCGCTGTGTCTTTGAGCCTGCGCTGTAAATCTGTCTGAAAGGCAGCTTTCACATCGTCACGCTGAAGGCTGGCAACATCAAGCTTTTTCTTGGGGGGCCCCCATTTCTTGGGTTTTGGCTTGAAGTGGAGCCTGAGTTTGCAGCGGACAAGGCGGTGGTCAGTGTGGCACTCTGCGCTGGGCATCACTCTGGTGAGGAGGACGTCACTGCGGTCCCTCTGACGCACTAGGACATAGTCGATAAGGTGCCAGTGTTTGGAGCGAGGATGCATCCAGGTGGTCTTTCGACTGTCATTTTGCTGAAAAGTAGTGTTGGTGATGACCAGTTGCTGCTCCGCACAGAACTCCAACAGTAGGCGGCCATTGTCATTGCAGTTCCCCACGCCATGCTTGCCGAGGACTCCTTTCCAGGCTTCAGAGTCCTGGCCCACTCTGGCGTTGAAGTCGCCAAGGATGATGACTTTGTCGTCTGCAGGGGTACTCTGTAGGAGGCTGCGCAGGTCAGTGTAAAACTTGTCCTTTTCAGCAGGCTCTGCCAGGAGGGTTGGGGAGTACACACTGAGAAGGGTGACGTGTTGCTGGTGTCTCAGTAGGAGGCGCATGGACATGATGCGGTCTGAGTGGCCCGTTGGTAGGTTTTCCAGCTTAGTCGCAATGGATGTCTTGACCATGAAAACCACGCCTGAGAGCCGTCTTTCTGATGCAGGCCTGCCTGACCAGTAGAGGGTGTACCCAGCACCAAGTTCTTGGAGGCTGCCTTCGTCCGGAAGGCGTACTTCGCTGAGCGCGGCGATGTCGATGTTTAACCTCCGCAATTCATGGGCAATGAGGGCGGAGCGACGTTCAGGGCGTCCGCTGTCTGCTGTGTCGAGCATGGTTCGGACGTTCCAACATGCTACGTTGAGGCCGGTCGTGGTCGTCATGAGAGTGGATCCGTTATTCTTTCTTGTTTTTTGACCGCAGGAGAAGATGCCCGTTGACCGCGGCTAGCCAACTGGGTTGCGAGGGGACGAGCTTTGGTTAGGCCACCTTTTCTAGGCCCCTCTCCGTGTGGAGCAAGCAGTGCTGTCCCTAGAGAAGGCTGCTTGGTCGTTCAGGGTGTGCCGAGTGATGTTGTCATCCCCAGGTCAACATCAGGCGACCAATATCCTGAACCGCCTGCATGCAGGTTTGAGACTGCGGCTTCCAGTGACATCTTTCACCTGCCGTTTCGCCCCTCGCCCGTCGCTACAGGACTTGGAATGGTCAGTGTCATGGTCCATGGACGTTTCCTAAAGCCTGCGCGGTGGAGCTTTTTGGTGGAGTGCAGTGTGCGCAGTACTGGCCCCACCCTTTAAACCCTTGGTTCATCTGCCATGGCCTAGCAAGCTGGGACGATGGCATCGAGGTCCTCGGGTCGTAGGTTTTATATCAGACTGTCCTTGTCCTAGTCTCTGGCTCAAAAGCCTTCCCCGGAGACACGGGGGCTTTGATGTCAGGGGTTTCCTCCCTTAACCTTTCCGCAGCCAAGCGGCCAGGCCTGCAAGGCAGCAGGCGACTCGTGGAGGGCGGGGTCGTCTATGTCCCGTGCAGATGTGAACATCTGCCCACTGCCCACCTTGCCTGACAATCTTCTGGTAATGTCGTAGAGCTGTTTCATATTGCCGCTGCCTGCTGCCTTTTCTGCCTCTGCTGCCAGGTTGTCTGTGTAGGCCCTCTTGTCTGCCCTGATACTCCTCTTCACCTCGCGGTTGGCTTCCCAGTATTCCCCCTGTGCCCTTACTTTGGCTGCTCTCGTGCGACTGTTGTTGACAACTGCTTTCTTCTGCTTCCTCACTTCTATCTTCTTCAAGGTCTGTGCTGACAGCCAGTCCTTGTGATGGTGTTTCCTGAACCCTACAGTGTCTTTGCAGGTTGAGTTCAGCGCCTCTCTAACTGCCTTCCACTGCTGCTCTGTGGTGACCGCCTCCTCTTCATTTACTAGCTCCTGTAGCGCTTGAAACCGGTTGTACAGCACCAGTTTGAACTCTTCTCTAACTCCAGTTTCTCTCAGGAGGCCTACATTATAGCGCTGTCTTCTTGTCTCTGTGCGGCTTTTCTTTAGCTTGAGCTTCATTCTTAAGGTAAGCAGATGGTGGTCGGAGGCGACATCTGCTCCCCTCCTCACTCGAACATCTTGAAGGGATCTTCTAAATTTCTTGCTAATGCAGATATGGTCTATTTGGTTCTCTGTTGTATGGTCAGGTGAGACCCAAGTTGCTTTGTGTATCCTTCTGTGTGGGAAGATGCTGCCTCCAATGACAAGTCGGTTTAGAGCACAAAAGTCTACAAACCTCTCCCCGTTCTCACTCATCTCCGAGCCTAGTCCCTGTCTCCCCATCACCTCTTCGTATCCGGTGTTGTCCTCCCCTATTTTGGCATTAAAATCGCCCATGACGATGGTAATGTCTCGCTCCGCACATTTGTCCAAGGCACTCTGGAGTCGGTCGTAGAACTTTTGTTTCTCTTCCTCGTCCCTGTCATTAGTGGGCGCATAACACTGGATGACGTTCAGCTTGAGCTTTTTCTTGGTTCTAAAGGCTGCTGTGATGATTCTTGGCCCAAGAGGTTCCCAGCCCATCAGCGCTCTTTGTGCCACTGGTGACAGCATGAATGCTACGCCTTCTGTATGGGGGGCATTCTCCTCTTCATGACCTGAATACAGAATCATCTCCCCACTTAACAGCCTTTTCTGGCCAGACTGCGTCCATCTGGCTTCACTGATACCTAGCAGGGAAAGGTTGTACTTTTGCATTTCCGCTGCTATCTGGGCGGCCTTGCCGCTCTGGTACATGGTCTTAACGTTCCATGTGCCCATGGTTGTATCCCTGGATAGAGAAAGGCGGCTCGGTCCTGTGGCTTCCGAAGACTTCCGGCTTTCACCACAGAACGTCATAAGTCTTCTGGTAGAAGAACCTTCCTCCTCCAGGAAAGGAATTACTGTTAGTCTTTTCGTCATCGTTTTTGTAGCTATTTCCTTTTTTGCAGGGTGGGGAAGCTACCCCCACGCCCAACCCCCTTACTAGGAGGACCAGGGGTTTTCTGTCGGGGTCACCTTCCCTTAGACCATGTTGGTTCACGGCACCTTATTTCATTCGGTGCACCCCTCTCACGAGGGACCCCCTATCCACCACCCAGGGGACGCGCCTCAACGCCGTATGGTCCCAGCGCAAGGACTTTGCTAATTTATTCAGTAACAATTTCATTTAAGTTTTGAGTAAATCAAGCAATTGTAACAACATCAGTACGTTAGAATGTTCAACCACCCCTCATTTGAGAAGTCACACAAGACTGGTCCAGTCAGCGAGTGTACCCACCATTTGCAGCCAAGCATTCAATGCAGCATTGACGTATGGAGTTCGCCAGGGTTTGAAGAACATGTGGGATCGCTTCCCAATCTTGATGCAAGAACTGAGTCAGCTGGGAGACGCCTTGTGGTGAGGGGTGGTTGCTGACTACACGTTGCCCCAGCATGTCCCTGAGGTGCTCGATGGGAGCCAGATCAGGCAAACGAGCTGGCCACTCCATCCTCATGATGCCCCGTTGTTCAAGGTACTCATCCAATACACGGGTGCGATGAGGTCGAGCATTGTCGTCCTGCAGAACAGCATTATCGCCTATGGCTTGGAGTGCTGGTTGGATGAGGGGCTGCACAATCTTGTTTCGACAGCGCAGTCCTGTCAGGTTGCCTCGGATGATGTGGAGAGGGGGGGGGGGTCCCGCCTTCCCTGCTGAAGCCTGTCCAGACCATGACTGAGCCTCCTCCGTAGCGATCCACCTCTTGGACGCATCTGTCTGTGAATCGCTCACCCTGGCATCTCCAGACCCTCACCCTGCCGTTGTTAAAGGACACGGTGAGCCGTGACTCAGCAGTAAAAAGAACCTGAGTCCATTGGAGTCTGTTCTACCTCACATGTTGATGACACCATGCAACCTGGGCTCTGCGATGAGCTGGAGTGAGGGGTATTCTCACTGCTGCTTTGCATGAAGCCAGGCCAATTTCACGCAGCTTGCATCAGTTGATGTCGCAGAGTGGTTGACGTGACAGTTCGGTTGCGCAGAGCCGCCACACAGAGCTAGAGGTATCTGTCATCCCTTCTGCTGGTGCAGCACGGGCGTCCTGAGCAGGGTTGTCATTCTGCCCTTCCAGTTTCTTGGAATCGTGCCAGCGGCCTCAGGATCACTGAATGTGACACCCCAAGACGTCTCCCAACTTCTCGTCTGGAAATTCCATCCTGCAGCCATGCTAGCGCCCTGCCTTGATCTACTGGCATTAGGCTTCGTCGTGGTAGCATGGTTAGGAAAGTGACAAGTATGCCCCTACTGTACCGATATTTGTAGCAAAACAGAAGTGCTCAGTGTTCACGACTGACCCCTTTAGCACGTGCATCACGACTTTACCGAGTTTTTCCACCTGCCTGTCTTTGGTGCGCTTGCCAATATCGCACAGCTTTTCACAAAAACTAACGATGTTTCATGTGCATTTGACACGTTTGTGGAAATTGACGAATTGTTGTCTATTGCTCCCTGTACAGTGGACTAAGGTCAACTTTCACCCATTTGGATCGAAAGAACATTGTATTTTATTAGCGTACGTGCGACGATAAACAATGACACAAAAAAGTGGGTGGGCCCTTAAGTTTTGACCATTAGTATATGTTGAAAATCTATATTATATTATAACCTGTCTCCAGTTCAGTGATCATGGTACATAGTATTAAATAAGAGAGAAAAGGAATCCATGATTACACCTGATTAATCAGATATTATATATATATATATATATATATATATATATATATATATATATATATATATAGAGAGAGAGAGAGAGAGAGAGAGAGAGAATAAGAATAAGAAGAATAAGAATAAGAGTACTTTATTATCTCGAAAAGAGAAATTCGGTTGTGGTACATTTATAACAAATAGTACAAACAAGACATAAAAACATTATAGCATAATTATGAACATTTTCTCCCTGCACTTGCACAGTTACAAATTCCAAATGGATATAAAGTAAACACTACAAAATCTTTACACATAACTCTTACACATCTCACACGAAGCATCTTTTATGGACTGAACTGAGCGGCACTTATACATTCACACCCACCTCTACATATGCATACATAATACGTGAGTTTCAACCTAGTCCTAACCCACACTACTTATTATACAAACGTCTCAGTACATTATTACACATTATTACACAAGCTGCATAATTAAAGTCTACCGTAGTAAAATAATTAGTGGGTAAACACTCGGTAACAACAATCCCAGTATGTCCATGTTCACCACCAAATAAAACAATATAATCACTTCTCTAAAATCAACAAGCTCCATTCCTACTGACTGCACAGGTAAAGGGGGATAGGGGGAGGAGTTAGGTTTGGGTATGCGTGGATGTACCTACAGATTGCTTAGAGTGATGGATTTGGGGATGAAACTGTGCTGTAGTCTAAGTGTTCTAGCTTTGTGCGTGCGGAGTCTGCGGCCAGAGGGGAGCAGTTCATAGAGGTGGGCAAGGACATGGGATCTGTCTGAAGCTATCCGCCTACCCTTTCTCACCACACGCTGTTCATACAGGGACTCCACACTGTTTTGCTTACTGCCAGTCACTTTGCTGCAGATGCTTACCATTCGTGCCAGGGTGTTCTTGTTTTTCACACTCAGACCTCCATACCAGCACACAGAACCGAAAGTGATGACAGACTCAATAAAAGAACAGTAAAAAGTTTGAAGGACAGAGGGGTTCACATTCAGCTTCCTGAGTTTCTGGAGGCAGGAGATGCGTGACTGACATTTCTTGTGTATGAGGGTGGTGTTTGCGTTAAAGGACAACTTATCATCTATGACTGTTCCAAGATACTTATACTCAGTCACACGCTCAACAGACACATCATCAGAACAGGGACAGGGGCAGGGTTTCTTCGAAAGTCTATCAGTAGTTCCTTGGTCTTACTCACATTTAGGTCTAGAAAATTATCTTTACACCAAACACTAAAACGTTCTACTTCTGCAAAGTAAGTCGCATCATTATTGGAGAGATCTTCTAAGGCAGTGTCATCCGAGTATTTTATAAGAAGGGTAGAGTCAGTGCCACTACAATCGTTAGTGTACAGTGTGAACAGCACAGGGGAGAGAACTGTACCTTGAGGGGCGCCTATGGAAGTGGGCCTAAGGGATGAGAGAGCTGTTTGAAAGCGAACTGACTGGGTCCTATTTACAAGGAAGTTGACAATCCATAGGATAAGCCTTGGCGTTACATTGTAACAGAGAAGTTTTTGAGCTATGAGATAGGGTTGTATAGTGTTGAAGGCTGAAGAAAAGTCTATAAAAAGAATGCGTACAAAAGAGCCAGGTTTTTCTAAATGTGTGTATGCATGGTGCAGGAGTGTGAGTGTGGCGTCATCAGTACATCTGTTTTGCTTGTATGCAAACTGGAAAGGATCTTGATAGGGCTTGACTTGATCGAGCAGTCTAGAAAGGACAACACGCTCAAAGCACTTCATTACTATAGAGGTGAGAGCTACAGGGCGATAGTCGTTGAGTGTCTTGGGCTTGTTGTTCTTGGGGACAGGGCAGACTGTAGATGTTTTCCAGAGCCTAGGTACAGTGCAATCCTTCAGCTTCAGAGACCAGCTAAACAAACGGCTATAAACAACAGACAATTGACTGGCACATACTCTCAAAACTCTACCGCAAATATTATCAGGGCCTACTGCTTTCTTAACATTCAGTTTGCTAAAAAGCTTCTCAACTGCCTTGCCATGGATCTCAAAGTCTTCATCAACATTGCCTGCCACATTTACTTCAAGCTGGGAAATCATGCTATCTAAATCATCCTTCAGATCATCTTTCTCAAATCTACAATAGAACTCATTCAGTTTTTCAGAAAATTCAGCTTGTTCTTTCATTGGCATGCTACTGCTACTGAATTTTGATTTATTGTGGCCTGATAAAGTTTTAAGTCCTTTCCATGCATCTGCTAAGCTACCTGATTCAAACTGTGACTCTACTTTCTCTTTATATATATATATATATATATATATATATATATATATATATATATATATATATATATATATATATATATATATATATATATATATATATATATATATATAAAGAAAACTCGCAAATAACAAATGGAAAGACATTCAGATGTACTTTGAATAAACGTTTGGATATGTAGTAAAACTGTTGGCGTCCACATGCTAGGTTGTGTATCACGTATCTTCCTCACAACATCCCCATCAAAAACATTCTCCACAGAAACTTCCACATCATTCAGAATGACACAGTATTGAAAGACATATTTCCTGAGCCTCCGCTGGTCGCTTACAAATGTGACACTAACCTACGCGATCATCTTGTTTACAGTTCACTTCGCGCATCTAACACCTTACCACCTGGCACACACCCTTGTCAGCAACCACACTGCAAAGCATGCCCAAACATTAACACATCCCCCGTCATCACCAGACCCCTGTCATCTTTCAATGTCCACCGATCATTCACATGCCAGTCATCGGATATTGTCTATGTCATCTCATGTTCTCACTGCCCAAAGATGTTGTATGTGGGGGAGACATACCGTACACTCCCTGTACGCTGCGAGGAGCATGTTCGTTCGATCCGCCTCGGATACAACAACCAGGTTGGACGTCATTTCAACGAACCTCCTCATAGCCTCACACATTTCAGCATACACATCCTTTGGCAAAATACATCCCACTTCATCTGCCGCAAAATGACAGAATCGTTTTTCACGGACAGGCTTGGCACTTACCATCCGCGTGGCTTGAACATTCGCCCCTAGGGATGTGTGCTCGACCTGATGGGTGGTTGGTGCCAGACTTGACCTCACTGTTGATACTGGATGCTACCGTTGAGTGTCTGTGTGTGTGTGTGTGCATGTACATGTACATGAGCTGCAGCAGGCACGAGTGAATGCGAATGTATGCAGTGACGTGTATGTTAGATTAAGCTTTGTGCTACGTGTTTTGTGCATGTGTATTTGCGTCATTATGTGTGTGTTTTTTGTGGGGTTTTTTTTTGTTGTTTTTTTACGTCATTCTAAATTCACTCTATACAGGATGACGTCTTTTCTTTCTATCGTGTTCTTTTCTGTTCTATGTTTGTTTCCATGTCACCTGAAGAAGGATCTTTGATCTGAGACGTCTTCCTTGTTTCTATTTTAAAGGGTTTTCTTCCACTCTCTTCTGTTTTTCTTAAACGTTTGGATATATTCTGTTGAATACTTTTAGTATACTTTTAAACCTTTGACACACAAAAAAATGAAAAGTGCACCCAAAAAAATAAGTAAAAAAAGGCAAGATTTTGAGGTGGTTAAACTGCTCAGTTTCTCTCTAAAATGCACCAAATTGCACAAATTTAAATGTAAATTTTCAAAATTTTCCGAGGGGGTGGGGGGTGGGCATGCCCCCAGATCACCCCTAGTGAAAAGAGGTTTTCCTCTTTTTTTTTAGTATGGGTAATTCCATGCTCTGATAAATAGTGTGATGGGTTATACGCGGGACACACAGCAGTATGACATTTTCATCACTAAAAACACCCACAAGCACCAACATGTTCAATTTATTTTTTGCATTTTTGTAAAGTAGGGTCATTGGGCTGTAGTGCAAAGCAAACAGAAAATAAATACTAGCACTTTAATTTTTGATCACCCATGTCACAATTCTGAGCAGTTTTCAGGAGAGTGGCCCATTTCTGATAATTTTAAAGGCCACTAATTGACTATTCATCTAGAGCCTCTTCCACTAACTTGTGTCATATACCACTTGGAAAACATTTAAGCCGTTGTCCCTGCAAACTTAGTTTGCACACCCTGCACGGTGAAAATGCATCGCTTTGCTTAGGCTTGTGGACCCAACCTTGGCAGCATAGAGAGCAACCTCACTGCAAATGAAGAAGTTGCTTCCCATGTTGCAATAATGGCTGACCTAAGTGTGCCAAAGAGAGAAAACACGTTTATAACAAACAACTTTTATCAGCATTTGAGAAAAAAAGGATGTAGTAGATGTCAAGAGATACAAGCTAAGATTTGATACTGGTTTAGATAATGTCTCAAAATGGCTGGCTTTGAAGTCAAAACTTGAACTGAAGTCGCACGCATGTACCGGCTCTATTCTGTTTGATTGGTAAGTAGCAAAATCCAGCCACATGCATACATTTTGAGCAGGTATGATCATATTTACGTGTACAAAATCGATGATTTATTTGTTCTACCAAAGTCAGAGCACAGACAACATATTGGCAGCAAAATGACATCGCAAATAATAATCATGAGCTTATTGAGCCATGTCATCTGCATGTTGATATTCAACATCTATATTCTCACGTCCATCTCTTTGGTCAAGCAGACAGCAAAAACAATGGCACTCTTTGATCTGCGAAACATGATTTTTCAGATCACTGATGGTTGCCAGATTTAAAAGGCAACTCTGTTTTACTTGTACATCATTACATGTATGCATTTAATATAGTGTTATGTAGAGGCACAGACATGATATCACTTATCAGTCATCTGTTCCCAACAATTTCTCAGACGTTTGGTCAGCCTTGAAACCATGAATGCAACTTTTAAGTGATTCAGTTTGCTGTCATCTTATAGTTATAGATTGTTTTATCATTCTTATACAGTCTAATTGATGTAATAGTCATAAAGTTAGGACATGCTTTTCAGTGAATCAGTAAGTGTAATTAACCTGCTATTATACTATAGTCTTTCTCTGTCTTTGCAGGATGAAATTCAAAGTTTCTACACCGAGAAAGAAATTACTGCTTATGGCAACAATATTCCCAACCCTGTTTTTACGTTTGAGGAAGCTGGTTTTCCAGGTGGGTTACAATAAGGGCTTAGCTTATAGGCTTGAGTTGTTACAGTCAGTTTTCTATGGCACAGACTGAATCCACAAGTGGTTTATTTTAACTTTGTAATAACATATTGTTTGACTTTGCAAGCATTTGCTATGTGATCATTTAAATTCCTGCAGGAAAAAATTCAGGGGCACAAAAGCACTAGAATGTGATAGGAAACCTTATTTACATGCTATCTACAGGTATTGGTGTAGCCCCAAGGACCCTTTTAGCCCCAAGGATGCATTTCCCAAATTTGTGAAGTGTTATCTAATGACTATGTACCAGTTGCAGAAGGTGGACTGACCATGATAATTCAAAGGTAGTGCCAGATTAGGTTGGCACCTGAAGGCGCCAAGCTAATCTTGCACTACCCTTGAATTATCATGGTCAGTCCATCTCCTGCTGTAGGGCGTTGGGGCTAAATGGGTTGATGTATCACATTACATGTATTTAGAGTTGAGGTTTTGACAGGTTGGAGACTTATTTCAGTGAGTGGGGTGCTTGGGCGGCACGTTTAACATAAGTGTGAAGCGTAGGATGTACACATGTTTTTAATGTATTATGTTCTTTGTCAGATTATGTGATGCACCAAATCCACAAGAACAGCTGGATTTCACCCACCGCTATTCAATCTCAAGGCTGGCCAATTGCTCTGTCAGGGAGGGACTGTGTTGGCATTGCTCAGACTGGATCTGGGAAGACACTGAGCGTGAGTTCTTTTTTTCAGGTCAAACATTTCAATCGTCGTTCATGTTTCTTTAAAACCTTTGTGAGATATGATGTAATTGTAGGGAACTGATTGTTTTATGCTTGTGGCCTTGCAGATTATAACTTAATCTGGCCTCTTTTTCAATTTGCAGTTCATCCTACCAGCCATTGTCCACATTAATCATCAGCCAAGCCTAGAACGTGGTGATGGACCAATTGTAAGTCTGAATTGTCCATATATCTGCAAAATCATAAGGCCATGTCTTATCTTGTCATCCAACATCACTCATTTATTTCATTTCTTAGTCAAGCTTTCTCAGGTCTGCAACACAAGGGCAGCAACCATGCAGACTCAACTATACAAAGGAAGGGATTGTCTCCCATAGTAAAATAATAATGTTGTTACGATTGTGGTTGTGTTGTTTGGTGAGAGCATGCATGTGTTAATCGTAGGAAACGATCCGATATTTATTTGAGCTATCTTGGTTACGTATCACGTACCTTTTCAGTGAGATTCTCTATTGTTCACGCAGATAGCGGGAATTGGTTTTGTTATGTTTAGTCTGGAAGCTTCTAGCAAAGTCGCACGGAGGATAGCGGTAGTAGAGCTGCTCTATTTTTAGACATAGTTGTTTTCTGTGCGCGTGAATTTAGCAGCCGTTCTTTGTGTGTTATAAAAGGTCGTGAACGGTGTGCCATACTTTTGTGTGACGTCATTACACACAGGATTTGGGGCTGAAATGAGCAGTCAAATTTTTGTAGACTATTGTAGTTATTCTAGAAAGTTCATTTTTTATTAACATTTATGAGTTTCAGTTACGTGTTCCGTTCTGATTGGTTGCGTTGTGTAAATTTGGTGGATTTTTCTGGAAAATTGTTTTACTATAAAAGTTGTTGCTAGGAAGCACGTGTGTACATTGTCATGCATTGTCAGTTGTAGGGACACACAATTTATCGTAGGTACGTGGCCCGTATAGGGTGTACATTGTGAGAGACACAGCGTAGCGGTGGTGTACGTTGTGTGAAGAACTTTGTGTCGCCAGTGTTGACATTTGCAGAAGAGAAGACATTGTATCAGTGTTGGTGCGTTTGGGAATGCATTGTGTGGAGATCGCATCACTGAATTAAAATATTGTTGGAACTGTTACTCCAGTGTAGCCTACATCTTTAAGCCACGTGTGACGGGTTGCAGCTGAACGAAGTTTATTTAAAAGAATCTTAGTGCGTGCGTCTGGTGTGTTTATCATACTACGACTCCCGACTCCGCCACGTAACAAATGTTGACTTCAAAACGGGGCCTATTTTCTTGTTGGACATCTACAGCAGCAAACACAGTTCACACCTCATCTGTGGCAAGACTGAGAGACTCGTCTTTTGTAAAATAGCAAAGCCAACTTCAGAACGCATGACTTTATCTTGGGAAGTGAAGGAAAACTTTAGTACAGTAGAACCTCTTGAACGGTCACCAAATTTTACAGTCACTGCCATTTACAGTCATTTTTGCGAAAGAACCTTAATTGTATGGTCACCTGCAGAGCGCAGACAGTGGTCACCGTATCGAAGCCAAAAACGGCAAAGATGCACTGACCCACGAGGTAAAGCCATTGCATGTGACAGGTCGATGACAGTTTGCCTAACACTAGCCAGCCGCCACACACTCTGACAAAGCCCGGGTGTCGTGTCATTATGCAGTGACGGATGTGCCATAGGCTTGCCAGCTGTGTGAAAGATCACTATTTGTCTGACCCTGTCCACATCTCTTTTTTAAGTCATTTTGCTGCGCGGTCACATAATCTGCCAATGTAACCAAAACTGATTAGACTGCTCCGACTTTCACCCCAAGCAGATATTCTCATGTTCCCCTGCAGATGTAAGGGGCTCATGAGAACTGAGTTCGTGCATGCGCAAACGCGCATGTCTGTACCACGGGCCTACATATCCATTCCAGCACTCTTCCACTAATAAGGTGTGTATTGTATAACAGTGCTGACTTGTTGTAAGCATGTGGACTGACATTCAGACTTGTATACCCGTGCAGATGACAGGGGCTCATATGAATCTAGTATGTACGTGCACCAGCGCGTCTTTGTGTTTCTAAATTAGAACCATTCACTTCTTCAGGAGATCTATCAATTCCACAGCTCGGTAAGTCAAGAAATCGAAACGAAATCAGCGGCAGTCAGTTGGTACTGAAATGAGTGACTGGCCAGTTTTTATGCGCCGACCACAAACCATGAAGTCAGTACTAAGATGTGACACACACGGGTGCTTAGCCGAGGCATAAATGGTGAGAAAAATAAATAACAGCAGCAGCACATTTTGCTTCCGCTTGGTAATTATCGGGACAGTAAGGTGACTGGATATTAACCCCAGTTGTGTCCGTGCCGTGCTATTGTTAATCCACCCCCTCCTTTATATTTGTGTAAGACATGAACATGGCAGCGACACACATCGACATGCATTGCTCTTTCTCCCACCCTTACTAGTCTCATGCTGTTTCCTTTTTCAACAGTTATACATGTATCAGTAGATAACTGGTGACCAGCAAACACATTTGGCTTCAGAAATATCCGGGATGTAATATGTGCTTCAGATTAATTGATTAATACATCAGTTAGTTGTGTGGCTGGATGATTGACTAGTGATAGATTGTTGTACTTTTCATGCTTTATGTTTTGTATAGGCAGACAGAAAATTTACCCAGGATAGATTAATATATATATTAAAGTATTATTGTATTGTAAGAGTCTTTGAGTTTGAAGATGAATAACCTTATAGGCCATTATGTCCATAATCACAGACCAGCACAAATTGAAGTAATGTACAGCAGTATTTTTTTGCAGGCTTTGGTACTGGTCCCCACACGTGAGCTGGCACAACAGGTGCAGGTGGTAGCTAACGAATTTGGTGCATCCTCCCAGATCCACAATGCCTGTGTGTATGGTGGAGCACCAAGAGGACCACAGATCAGGGATCTGGAACGAGGTAAGATGAAGTGGAATTTGAAAGTATGAGCCCAGAAGTCTTGATTGTCACCAGGAAATGGCAAAATTTTTTATATCAGGTTCAATTCTCCTGAATCCCAGCAATGTTTCAGCAATGATTCATGATTTCAAAAATATGCAAGTGAAGTACTTTTTTGTGTGCATACCTACAAATAGCTGGCATAGACATGTGTTATGTGGAGGAAGTGTGCGGTTTTATGATTTATGTTCGTTCTAGGAAAATGTACCTGTGGCATGTATTTTTTTCAATTTAGGCTGTCAGATCTGCATAGCAACTCCTGGGCGCCTCATCGATTTCTTAGAATCTGGACGCACAAATCTGAAACGTACAACTTACCTTGTGATGGATGAAGCTGACCGCATGCTGGATATGGGATTTGAACCTCAGATCCGAACCATCCTTGAACAGATCAGGGTGAGGAAAAGTGCTGCAATTAGTAAGACTATCCATTGGCTGTTGGTAGCGCTTTTTGTGATGATAGTGCCCACAGGAATCATTGTGTTAAAATATTACTCACAGCCAAAGGGCTAAAAACATTTGTAGACAGCCATACTTAGAACGACCAGTCATCTTCATTTCAGTCCTATGATACAAAACCAGGTACTCTTCACCGGCTCATGCTCTACTCTTAGCGGTATCACTACATCACTATCGATTTCTGCCTCCTGAGGCAAAATTTTTAAACAAAGAAGTCATGTGTGCCTTCACATATATATGACTAAGTGCCAAAAAGTGTGCTGAAAAAGTGGACAGTGGAGCTTGAAAATGATGATTGTTCCACTGTCTCAGTTAATGCATTTTATACCAGGTTATAACAGTACTGAAGATTTCCCAAAAGCAGAGGTTAGTTACTTTCATTTTCTTTGATAAAGCATTCTTGAAAATGCACACACACCAGACCTGCCTACACTACGTTTTGGCCATAGAAAACTATGCATTTTTTAACCAACTACGTAACTACGCAATTTTGAGGCCAACTACGTAATTCTGTTTCACAATTCTACGTAATAAAGTTATTTCTTTTTTTTAAATTTTAATTTCAACTTGCGTTCTGAACAAAAAAAAATTTATCGCGTCGATCCGTTCAGCCTGTTTCTCTGACCACTGTGTTCCATGAGTGTGTGTGCAAGCGGGCCACTGGAATCTCTGAAATTTCAGTGAAATCCGATACCCCCTGACCCCGGGCTGAGGTCAGAAAACTCATCAAGCTGCTGCCCATAATGTTTATCTTGTGCAGTCGACCGTTACCGATACAACACTTCCCCTTTCTTTTCTGTCCCCTCCTCATTTTGCCTGGAAACAGTGTCTTAGTCAGACCATTACAACTGCAATTGACATAGATCACCAAGAACCCCCAGAGATTGAATCGGCTGATGGGAATCTGTGCATTTTGCAGGCCTACTTTACACCTTTTGTTTCCCTGGATGAGTTAGCCACTGCGGAATTATTTGCTTTTATCCACGGCCTTCCATCTACAAGAGGCATACATTTTCATAAGCTCATGCATGTTGTAGAGGATGCTGAGAATCAAAGGGCTCTGTTTGATTGTCATTATTTTGGATCGGCTTCATTTGCATCCTAAAGTTGAGGACGTTATTACTGTTTAAAGCATAGAATAGACTACAAGAAATAGAGTATGTTGCACGTACTATATGAAACTGTGTGGGCATATAAATGTGGATTTCTGATAGGTATGTAGTGTACATATTAAATCCACGATCCCTGCAATTGTTTAGAAATATTGTTTCGAGATTCAGTTTCAAAATTAGGTGTCACATTGTGTTCCGTCATCGAATCTGTCGGTTCATTTAGCCTGAATTCTGAAAAAAAAAATGATTAGTTTAGATATCTCAACGCAGTACCTGCGGTTTGCCAGCTCAGTAATACAACGAAAGAAAAAGACTGAGCTGGCTCTCAGGGACGGACAGTGCCGCTGACTGCTGGCTGGTGCTAAAAGAGAGAAAAAGGAGGGACCTGAACAAACACGATGCCGTCATCAGGCGTTGGGCCAGAAATTAGTTTTGACAGCTTGACACTCACCCACCCACCACCTTGAATTTTTGCATAATTATATTAAGATTAAGATAGAACTTTATTGCCGTATGTAATAATACATTAGGAAATCGTTTCGGTGCTGCGCAACTTAAAAAAAAGAACATCAAAGTAAAACACATCAAAATTTAAAAGAAAAACAGATAGTGGTGGAGGACCCTTTGGGGTAGAGGCAGGGAGCGACGTTTCGGATCAAAGATCCTTCTTCGGGTGACATGGAAACAAACGTAGAACAGAAAAGAACATGAGAGAAACCATGGCCACTTTCTTCTCACACCAGGGATACCCACAAGACATCGTCAACACCGCTCGTTCTAAAGATGAGACCACAAGCAGAAGTGAAGCTTTGCGGTAGAAATCTCACAGTGCTGCAGAGGACCGGCCGGTCCTGTGTATCACCTATCATCCTCACAACATCCCAATCAAAAACATTCTCCTCAGAAACTTCCACATCATTCAGAATGACAGTAATGAAAGGCATATTTCCTGAGCCTCCGCTGGTCACTTACAAACGTGACGTGGTACAAACGTGACGTGACACTTACAAACGCGACGTGACACTAACCTACGCGATCATCTTGTTCACAGTTCACTTTGCGCATCTAACACCTTACCACCTGGCGCACACCCTTGTCAGTAACCACACTGCATGTCACCTGAAGAAGGATCTTTGATCCGAAACGTCCTTCCTTGTTTCTGTTTTGAAGGGTTTTCCACCACTATCTTCTGTTTTTCTTTCATATGAAACCCTAGCGGCAACAGTTTTACTACATCAAAATATAGTTAAGCTGCTCACGTGCACACACACACATTCACTCGCATACACCTGCATGCCTTGAACTATTGTGGTCTAATCGTAAAGGCAATAAACACGATTTCACAGTGACACAAATCACAGAACTAACAGTAATTCCTTTCCTGGAGGAGGAAGGTTCTTCTACTAGAAGACTTATGATGTCCTGTGGTGAAAGCCTGAAGTCTTCGGAAGCCACAGGACCGAGCCGCCTCTCTCTATCCAGGGACACAACCATGGGCACATGGAACGTCAAGACCATGTACCAGAGCGGCAAGGCCGCCCAGATAGCAGCTGAAATGCAAAAGTACAACCTTTCCCTGCTAGGTATCAGTGAAGACAGATGGACGCAGTCTGGCCAGAAAAGGCTGTTAAGTGGGGAGATGATTCTGTATTCAGGTCATGAAGAGGAGAATCCCCCCCATACAGAAGGCGTAGCATTCATGCTGTCACCAGTGGCACAGAGAGCGCTGATGGGCTGGGAACCTCTTGGGCCAAGAATTATCACAGCAGCCTTTAGAACCAAGAAAAAGCTCAAGCTGAACGTCATCCAGTGTTATGCGCCCACCAATGACAGTGACGAGGAAGAGAAACAAGAGTTCTACGACCGACTCCAGAGTGCCGTGGACAAATGTGCGGAGCGAGACATCACCATCGTCATGGGCGATTTTAATGCCAAAATAGGGGAAGACAACACCGGATACGAAGAGGTGATGGGGAGACAGGGACTAGGCTCAGAGATGAGTGAGAACGGGGAGAGGTTTGTAGACTTGTGCCCTAAACCGACTTGTCATTGGAGGCAGCATCTTCCCACACAGAAGAATACACAAAGCAACTTGGGTCTCACCTGACCATACAACAGAGAACCAAATAGACCATATCTGCATTAGCAAGAAATTTAGAAGATCCCTTCAAGATGTTCGAGTGAGGAGGGGAGCAGATGTCGCCTCAGACCACCATCTGCTTACCTTAAGAATGAAGCTCAAGCTAAAGAAAAGCCGCACAGAGACAACAAGAAGACAGCGCTATAATGTAGGCCTCCTGAGAGAAACTGGAGTTAGAGAAGAGTTCAAACTGGTGCTGTCCAACCGGTTTCAAGCGCTACAGGAGCTAGTAAATGAAGAGGAGGCGGTCACCACAGAGCAGCAGTGGAAGGCAGTTAGAGAGGCGCTGAACTCAACCTGCAAAGACACTGTAGGGTTCAGGAAACACCACCACAAGGACTGGCTGTCGGCACAGACCTTGAAGAAGATAGAAGCGAGGAAGCAGAAGAAAGCAGCGGTCAACAACAGTCGCACGAGAGCAGCCAAAGTAAGGGCACAGGAGGAATACTCGGAAGCCAACCACGAGGTGAAGAGGAGTATCAGGGCAGACAAGAGGGCCTACACAGACAGCCTGGCAGCAGAGGCAGAAAAGGCAGCAGGCAGCGGCAACATGAAACAGCTCTACAACATTACCAGAAGATTGTCGGGTAAGTATGGCCATACAGAAAGACCAGTAAAAGACAAAGAAGGCAAGCCTATTGCAGACAGAGCAGACCAACTCGACAGATGGGCTGAGTATTTTGAAGAGTTACTGAACAGACCTAGCCCACCCGACCCCCCCGACATCCAGCCGACAAAGACCGACCTACCCATCAGCTGTGACAGACCCAGCCGGGAAGAGATCAGAAGAGCAGTGGCATTTTTGAAGAATGGCAAAGCAGCAGGGCCAGATGGCATCCCAGCGGAGTCTCTGAAAGCAGACCTAGAGACAACAGTGGAGATGCTGTACCCACTGTTTGGAAAGATCTGGGAAGAGGAGGTGATGCCAGCTGACTGGAAGGAGGGGTACCTAATCAAGCTTCCCAAGAAAGGCGACCTCAGCAAGTGTTCCAACTACAGAGGAATCACCTTGCTGTCAGTACCAGGAAAGGTCTTCAACAGGATCATCCTAGAGAGAATGAAGAGCTCTGTTGACCCCCAGCTGAGAGACCAGCAAGCAGGATTCAGGAAGAACCGATCATGTACAGACCAGATCGCCACTCTCCGCATCATCGTGGAACAGTCTCTGGAGTGGAGCTCCCCGCTGTACGTCAACTTCGTGGATTATGAGAAAGCATTTGACAGCGTGGACCGAGAGACTCTGTGGAAACTACTACGACAGACGAGAGACTCTGTGGAAACTACTACGACACTACGGTGTACCCACAAAGCTCGTCCGCCTGATCAAGAGCAGCTATGATGGCATGACATGTCGCGTGATCCACGAAGGGCAGTTCACCAGGGAGCTCCAGTTCAGAACTGGTGTCAGGCAGGGGTGTCTGCTGTCTCCGTTCCTCTTCCTACTGGCCATAGACTGGGTCATGAAGATGACCACAGAGCACAGACGAAGTGGAATACAGTGGACACTGTGGACACAGCTTGACGACCTCGATTTTGCAGATGACTTGTCATTACTGTCCCACACTCATCAACAAATGCAGGACAAGACCACGAGGCTTGCTGACATCTCGTCCCAAGTGGGCCTCACCATTCACAAACAGAAAACAAAGACAATGAGGCTGAACACGACCAGGGAAGAACCAATCTTGCTTGCTGGCACCCCGTTGGAGGAGGTGGAGTCCTTCACCTATCTCGGGAGCATCATAGACAAAAAAGGCGGCACTGATGCAGATGTCAGAGCACGAATCGGTAAAGCCAGAGCAGCCTTTCTCCAGTTAAAAAAAAGTGTGGAGTTCCAGAGAGCTGTCACAACACACCAAGTCCGGATTTTCAACTCCAATGTAAAAGCAGTTCTCCTATATGGAGCAGAGACTTGGAGATTGACAAAAACCACAGTCAACAGAGTACAGACCTTCATGAACAGTTGCCTTAGAAGAATTTTGAAAATTCACTGGCCAGAGAAGATCAGCAACGTCAGACTCTGGGAGAGAACAGAGCAGATAACAGCAGAGAATGAAATTGGGCGAAGAAGATGGGGATGGATCGGTCACAGCCTGAGAAAGCCAGCTTCCAGTATCACTAGGCAGGCATTGTCATGGAACCCCCAGGGAAAGAGGAAAAGAGGTAGGCCGAGAAACTCCTGGCGTCGAGACCTCCAAGCAGACATCAAGAGACTGGGAACCACCTGGAGTAGAATCGAAGGAGAAGCACAGGACAGGAGTTGCTGGAGGTCTCTCGTCGACGGCCTATACCCGGGTAGGGGTGACAGGCGTAAGTAAGTAAGTAAGTACAAATCACAGAGAACATATCGTAATAATAAAATGTCGCTTGATGTAGCTGGACAATACTGTATATGACTATGACAAAAGGTGGGACTCTGATTTAGGACAAAGGGTTGAAAAATAAACCCTGCATGAAAGAGTTCTCTGTGGTACTGTCTGAAACCTCTCAATACCAAGCATGATTGTGTGGAAGCAAAAGATAATCAAAAGCTTGTTTTTTGAAATATCTTTAGTTTATATGTTGGAATGTCTGAAGTGTCGCGTGTCAAACATTACAACATAAAAGCACATACAATATTTTTGTGGTAAAATGCTGCATACCCAAGATACTGTTTCTATATACCTTATAGCATGCCGAAATGTAATGCTATCATCTCCGTCTGATGTCCACACCCTGAACATAATGTATGGACATGTAATGTTGTAATGTTTGACATACGACACCAGTCAGATTTTTAACAATTTGCCACCAGGCCCAATCATACGTTTTATTTTAATAGAACTAATCTGCACATTCAACACACACAAAACAAGACGAGCTATATGTAAGTATTCCAAAAAGAAGACATATATTTCAGGAAAAAGATGATTTTCAAAAAAGTGTCGCGCGTCATTATTACAACAAATCACAACATGGGTCTTGTTTTCAACATCACCAGACTGACACAAACAGAAAATGACGCAAACATTAACTTATGGACCAATCGGAACAAAGCATTATCCAACTAAGTCCACCGAGTCACTGTAACCTGTGCTAACGGCATGGGCTGGAGGTGGCACTTCATCGTGGACCAATCTGAACTAAACATTCACGCACAAAGGCCACCGAGTCAATGTAACCTGCGGTAACATCTTTCAGGTCTGAAGTCAACAGTGCTAACAAACTTTCAACAGCTTGCGCCTTTGTGTGGACACCTTGTTCATTAACCTAAGGGTGACTTCCCTCACAAGAGAACTGTGCGGCTCCCAAGAGTAGTCTGCTACACTCCAGCACCACAGGCCATTTCTGGCTTTTGACATGAAGTGCACACAGACTACTCCTAGAAGTTTATCCATCTCCAACACCTGACAGGGATATTCAACACCTGACCACCTGATCATGGAGGTGTTTCCTATAACAGGACACTGACGTGGCTTCCTAAGGATGGCCATGGGAACGAAATGGTTGGAGGTCCAGTGTTCCGCAACCATGTCGTCCCTGGACGAAGACCACATCACTGTCAGCTTCGTGTTGTTTGTGCAGCCAGGCGCACGGATGATCCTGTTGCAGTGCTTTTTATATACTGGCCATCCAAGTGATGGAAATACTGATTGCACAGCCCTGTTCAGGGCAACGAGGCAGCAAAGAACTGCCCCAAACCTGTGTAGACAGCATTCCCAACTACTGCCATGCATTCATTCCTGAAAGCATCCTCTGGTGTAGCCGTGGATGCAGAAGGTGTCGGCACTGCAACACGAATCACATGCCCTGCCGCGAGGTTGTCTGATGGTGCACACCAGTTCTGGCCATCAAGGAATAATCTTTCCTGTAGGCACATGGTGACAACCACACGGACACGGAGTTCAGTGTGGTGGTCCTCACCGCCAAACAGTAAAAGACTCTACGCCCTTTAAAAAAAAAAATCCATCACCTTCCACAGCAAGTGGTCGACACCTGCCCCTCATATCTGGCTGCAGCAACTGGACAGATCGGAAATCGTCTGCCTTGTCCTGAAATTGGTCGTGGCCTTCAGGCAACAGAAATTGCGCCATGTCCTCTTTCAGCCCAGCCGATCTCGTCTGCAGGTCATCATATGAGGAGCATGAGGCCAGAGACAATCTTGCCGCATGAAAAAACTATAAATGCTCAAAGTCAAACAGAACGTCAGTATATATTGACTGACGGGGATTCTTGCTGTCACCAACAATGGTGCTCGAGTCAGCCAATAAAGCCTCGTTCAGTTCAGCGCAGGAGTTACCAGGGTTGATCGACTCGATGTCGGATTCACTGCTGTTCTCTGCATCGGCGTCGACATCCATGGTATTGTCAAAGTCTGCCTCACTGTCAGAGTCAAGGCCTGAAGAGCGTAAGGAGACATCAAGCTCCCCATCCTCCTCAGACTGTGAATCTGACACAGGCTACATCTCCTTCCTGTCAAACCTCATCTGGATCATCCTCCATGGAGGGACATCAGGTGACCTGCACAATTCGTATTGTGCTGCCTTGCACGGAGTGCAAAAACAGGACAGCTCCCTGGTCGCCAAGAGACCTGGGCCAAGTGACCGTATGTGGTGAATCTTTCTGCAGCCAGCAACTGTTGCGACACTGCTCGACGTCACAGTGCGGACAACATCCGACTCCCCCAGGTACACAAACTTCCTTGTCTTATGTTGACAGGAACCTTGTGTACCAGAGACAGACAGTGTTTCCACGCAGTGCTGATATATGTCAGCTGCAGATCTCACACAAACAGCCCCTTTGGCCAGGTCTCTTGTGACTGCCCTCTTAATTGCACCGCCTGACCAGTCACTGTCATTCTTGCCGTGCCTGGAGCCAAAGAATACCTTTTCAATGGACACCCCAGGTACAGACATCCTTGAAAACAAGAGGAATGGCAGCTTCGATTTGAATTGTGCTGCACATCCATCACTGGCCAAGATCACCTTCTTCAGAACCGGCCCCAAGTCTGCAGATAGCATCTCTACCACTCTGTCAATGCAGACCTGGGATATGTGTGCATCTTTTACAAGATCATCACTGAAGAAGGCGATCTCGTCCCTCTTCAGCTCTGGACAGTGCGGGCATCTGTAATAAATCACAGCAGGAAAAAGAGTTACCTGTTTGTATGCCCAATGGGCACTCTGGGGTTCATCTTGGAATTTGCAGAGGAAATTCTCTGCAAAATCACAAGTGACCAGTGCCCAGCCTGGTGGCAGATCTTCTTTCAGGTCATGCACCTGTTTTCGCTGCCACTCGGCAACAAAAACGTGCATACAGTGGCCCAAGCTCCTCACACAACTCATCGACACACTCCCTTACACTGCCCTTTTTCGTCACCTTATCCATCCTGTTGGACTTGCCCTCTTTTACATGCTGCCACTTTGACCAGCCCACTTGCTCTTCCAATCTCACGTCAAGCTCACCCAACAATCGCCTCTTCACTCGCTCAATTCCACACACTCTACACTTTCTTTCCACACACTCACAGTTTGGCTCTGCATCAAACTTGCACACACTTTCCACTAACAGATCTCTGACACACGCACACTTTCTCACAAGATGACGATTTATCGTCTGAAGCTTAAGTTTTGGGTTCAGGCAAATTTCACACAGGCACTGACAAAATTTTGCCCGCCCCACATATGCAACATTCTTAGGCTTCAGACGATAAAACGTCCGCAGAGACACTTTCAGCTAAAGAAAAGCCGCACAGAGACAACAAGAAGACAGCGCTATAATGTAGGCCTCCTGAGAGAAACTGGAGTTAGAGAAGAGTTCAAACTGGTGCTGTCCAACCGGTTTCAAGCGCTACAGGAGCTAGTAAATGAAGAGGAAGCGGTCACCACAGAGCAGCAGTGGAAGGCAGTTAGAGAGGCGCTGAACTCAACCTGCAAAGACACTGTAGGGTTCAGGAAACACCACCACAAGGACTGGCTGTCGGCACAGACCTTGAAGAAGATAGAAGCGAGTAAGCAGAAGAAAGCAGCAGTCAACAACAGTCGCACGAGAGCAGCCAAAGTAAGGGCACAGGGGGAATACTGGGAAGCCAACCGCGAGGTGAAGAGGAGTATCAGGGCAGACAAGAGGGCCTACACAGACTGCCTGGCAGCAGAGGCAGAAAAGGCAGCAGGCAGCGGCAACATGAAACAGCTCTACGACATTACTAGAAGATTGTCGGGTAAGTATGGCCATACAGAAAGACCAGTAAAAGACAAAGAAGGCAAGCCTATTGCAGACAGAGCAGACCAACTCGACAGATGGGCCGAGTATTTTGAAGAGTTACTGAACAGACCTAGCCCGACATCCAGCCGGCAGAGACCGACCTACCCATCAGCTGTGACAGACCCAGCCGGGAAGAGATCAGAAAAGCAGTGGCATTTTTGAAGAATGGCAAAGCAGCAGGGCCAGATGGCATCCCAGCGGAGTCTCTGAAAGCAGACCTAGAGACAACAGTTGAGATGCTGTACCCACTGTTTGAAAAGATCTGGGATGAGGAGGTGATGCCGGCTGACTGGAAGGAGGGGTACCTAATCAAGCTTCCCAAGAAAGGCGACCTCAGCAAGTGTTCCAACTACAGAGGAATCACCTTGCTGTCAGTACCAGGAAAGGTCTTCAACAGGATCATCCTAGAAAGAATGAAGAGCTCCGTTGACCCCCAGCTGAGAGACCAGCAAGCAGGATTCAGGAAGAACCGATCATGTACAGACCAGATCGCCACTCTCCGCATCATCGTGGAACAGTCTCTGGAGTGGAGCTCCCCGCTGTACGTCAACTTTGTGGATTATGAGAAAGCATTTGACAGCGTGGACCGAGAGACTCTGTGGAAACTCCTACGACACTACGGTGTACCCACAAAGCTCGTCCGCCTGATCAAGAGCAGCTATGATGGCATGACATGTCGCGTGATCCACGAAGGGCAGTTCACCAGAGAGCTCCAGGTCAGAACTGGTGTCAGGCAGGGGTGTCTGCTGTCTCCGTTCCTCTTCCTACTGGCCATAGACTGGGTCATGAAGATGACCACAGAGCACAGACGAAGTGGAATACAGTGGACACTGTGGACACAGCTTGACGACCTCGATTTTGCAGACGACTTGGCATTACTGTCCCACACTCATCAACAAATGCAGGACAAGACCACGAGGCTTGCTGACATCTCGTCCCAAGTGGGCCTCACCATTCACAAACAGAAAACAAAGACAATGAGGCTGAACGCAACCAGGGAAGAACCAGTCTTGCTTGCTGGCACCCCGTTGGAGGAGGTGGAGTCCTTCACCTATCTCGGGAGCATCATAGACAAAAAAGGCGGCACAGATGCAGATGTCAGAGCACGAATCGGTAAAGCCAGAGCAGCCTTTCTCCAGTTGAAAAAAGTATGGAGTTCCAGAGAGCTGTCACAACACACCAAAGTCCGGATTTTCAACTCCAATGTAAAAGCAGTTCTCCTATATGGAGCAGAGACATGGAGATTGACAAAAACCACAGTCAACAGAGTACAGACCTTCATGAACAGTTGCCTTAGAAGAATTTTGAAAATCCACTGGCCAGAGAAGATCAGCAACGTCAGACTCTGGGAGAGAACAGAGCAGATAACAGCAGAGAATGAAATTGGGCGAAGAAGATGGGGATGGATCGGTCACAGTCTGAGAAAGCCAGCTTCCAGTATCACTAGGCAGGCATTGTCATGGAACCCCCAGGGAAAGAGGAAAAGAGGTAGGCCGAGAAACTCCTGGCGTCGAGACCTCCAAGCAGACGTCAAGAGACTGGGAACCACCTGGAGTAGAATCGAAGGAGAAGCACAGGACAGGAGTTGCTGGAGGTCTCTCGTCGACGGCCTATACCCGGGTAGGGGTTACAGGCGTAAGTAAGTAAGTAAGAGACACTTTCGCAGAGGGGTGACTCTTCTTAAAGTCCCTGTAGACTTCTTTGATTGGCTTCAGAAGCTGCCTCTTCTTGTGTGACTGGCAAGGATCTGCAGATGACTGGTCCACGTAGAAATTCTGCACCAGTTGCTGCAAGCCATTCTTTTTTCGCCGGTACAGCTTGCCAGTCTTGGACGCCCGAATAAGCTTGCGTGAGAGGCCAATTTCCTTGTAGGATGAGCTGTCAGCATTCTGAAAGGCTTGGGCAAGGCATCTCTTGTGACTCAGAGTCGACACATCCCGCTTTGCATTGATATTGCTGACATGTTCTGCCAGCGTCTTCCTCGGGGACTTCTTTTCTGGAGTGTTGAAGGAAACATTTAGTTCCCGAAGTGTCTGCTGGGCTACCTTATCTGCGCTCTTCAGCACTCCTTTACAAAGGTAAGCCAGCCTGACACCCCTGGCCCTCAACTTTTCCTTCACACGCCTAACAGCTCTTTTAAAGCTCTCAGTGGTGGGGTAGGGGCACCCTGACACTCTCTGAGTGGCTTTGCTGTTGTTGCGCTTCTGCTCCATAGGACCTGCCTCTCTCAAAACCTTCTTCTGATAGTAATATGCCATGCGCTTGTCCCGAACTCTGCGCTGTTTTTGGGCGGATTGTTGGGAGCGATGTTTCTGGACTGCCAGTCGATTGGCCTCTTTCTTTTTGTTTTTGACTTCCTTATCAACATCTAGCCTCGTTCTTCGTGCTGCCTCTTCTGCTGCCTTCTTTACCCTAAACACACATACACACCCACCTATAGTCTACCGGACGTAATCAGGTCCTCTAAGCCAACAGTACCTACCGCTCAGTTTTCACAAAAGGGCAAGACAGAAGGGATCATTTTTGGCGTCGGTTTTGCGGTCACTGACGCATACAAATCTGAAACGACGCATCGTTTTTGCAACCACCCGGCCAATTGACTTACTGACTTTTTGTTCGCGCGATCAGCTGGTGAGAATCTAGACCGAGTATTTTCCAAAATTTCCTATTACGATTTTTGTGACCTGGTCAAAAGACCTATAGTATGATATGCTCCGCCATGAATGATACCTGAACAGATTATCGCTAGAAAATATTACAAACAAGATGGACACTCCCTTCATTCGGTCTTTGAACTTATATGAATGACGTCACACACACACACACACACACACACACACACACACACACACACACACACACACACACACACACACACACACACACAAATGTCAAAGTATAATCAAACGTTACTTACAGATATCGTTTCTGGCGCTCCAATGCCTTTTCACGATGTCGTTGAAGTTGCTCTGGTGTTTTCGCTTTCTGTCGATTCTTTCGGGCCCTTTCTTTATTTTCGTCTTTCTCTTGTTGAAAGCGCTCAGGATTCGTTTCTGCCAGCTTCAATCTCCGCCTCTGACACCTTTCAGCATTAGTCAAGGGTGGTTGTTTGGGCTTCGTCATAGTGGACCTATTTTCAAAAATCAAGGAAACACGTCATTCAGTATGCCCTTATTCGATTTCAACAGGTTGACTATTTCAGGACTAGACTGTATAAACACAAGCAGATACTACTTACATATCACTGTTGACGCATCTAATGATAAATGATACAATGTAGCACTGCTATGTTTATATCTCTATCAAATACAATCATGAGTCATCATCATCATCATCAGTCCCTTGCCCGAACTGGGCGTTGGGGGGACTGAAAGGCAGCAGCAACAGACAGTGCTCTCCACTGAGTTCTATTTTGGGCGGTGGCAAGCAAGTCTGGCATCTCGAGTTCGGTCCATTCTTTTATGTTTGCGACCCAACTCTTTCTCTGACGACCTCGCCGACGACTTCCTTCGAGAGTGCCTTGGAGGATAGTCTTGGACAAGGTGTTGTGTCGGGTCACGTGGCCAAACCAAGCAAGCTTGCGCCGTTTCACGGTTGCCATAAGAGGTTCATGTGGGCCCACCAGGGAGGTGACGATGCTCCGTACATATTCGTTGGTTTTGTGCTCGCGGTACGAGATGCGGAGCAACTTCCTCAGGCACTTGTTCTCAAAGGCCTGGATTTTCTTTTCTGAGTCTGCAAGCAGTGTCCAAGTCTCACAGCCGTAGAGTAGAATAGACACTACGAGGGACTTGTAAAGCCTGTACTTGATGGTGAAGCTGATGGAGTTACTTCGCCATATCCTGTCCAGCCTGGCAATTGCGGATGTTGCTGTACCTATCCTGATACGGATCTCTGCTACGCAACTACCGTCTTTGGACAGGGTGGCTCCCAAGTACTTGAAGCTATTGACCTCTTCTAGCTTCTGGCCGTTCATGTGAATGTTGCTGCTGCTGTCGCTTGTGGTGTTGATCATCACTTTGCTTTTATCCGTACTGATCTCCATGCCATAAGACCCTGCGCTACTTGAAAGTTTGTCTGTCAGGTTTTGGAGCTCACTATTGCTGCCTGCCATGAGGTCAATATCGTCTGCGAATCGAAGATTGCACAGGGATCTGCCACCAATAGAGATTGAAGTATGATGGTCGTGGAGGGTTTCCTGCATGATCTTCTCCAGGAATATGTTGAAAAGGACAGGAGAGAGCAGGCATCCTTGACGGACACCGATCGTCGTCCTGAAGAACTCGCCTGACTGATTGTTAAGTAGAACCGCGCTGCAGGCGTTCTTGTAAAGCGCTTCTATCATTTGGATCAGTCCCTCCTCTATGTTGAACGATCTCATGACTTGCCAGAGTCCGTCGTGCCAGACGCGATCAAATGCTTTCCTGAAATCAATGAAGTTGTGGTAGAGTTCGCGCTGATGCTGCAGATGTTTCTCGATCAGGACGCGGCAGTTGAAAATCTGCTCTACAGTGCTTCTTCCAACTCTGAAGCCAGCCTGTTCTTCTGCCAGCAGTTCCTCGGCGAAAGTTTTGAGGCGGTTGAGAATGATTCTAAGCATTACTTTGCTAGGGTGACTTATCAGACTGATAGTTCTGTAGTTCTGGCACTGTTTCATGTTTCCTTTCTTGGGGAGCGGGATCACTAGAGACTGTGTCCATTCTACTGGCCATTTCTTTTGCTCCCAGATCTTTTGACAGAGTGTAGTGAGGACCTTCGTTGTTACTTCTCCTCCATGTTTCAACAGTTCAGCAGGTATGTTGTCTACACCTGGAGACTTTCCTCCCTTCAGGCTGCGTACGGCTGCTTCCACCTCTTCAGCTAACACTGGCAGGTCTTCAGCCTTCCTGGCCCCAGCCTGGTTGTTTTGGAGGATGCTGGTGTCTGGCTCAGCCTTGTAGTTATACAAGTCTCGGCAGTACTCAGTCCATCTGTTTAGTACAGCAGTGTTTTCCGTAAGGAGTTGGCCGCTGCTGTCTTCGATGACTGTGGCTGTTCGCTGTTGAGTCTTGGTGAGGGTCCTTAGCGTTTCATAAGCCTTCTTGCTGTTGCCGTTTGCCATGCCCTCTTCCACGCTACAACACTGGTCTTCAATCCAATCTTCTTTGGCTTCTTTCATCCTCTTCCTGATCTTCTTGTTGACAAGTCTGTACTTGTTTGCTGATGTGAGGTCTTGGCCTCTCTTTTTCTTCCAGGCTCTCCTCTCATCACAGAGATCGAGGATGTCATCGGTGACCCAGGGCTGTTTGCGCTTCCTCTGCTTCCCCAGCACTTCTTCTGCTGTAGAAAGTAACACCTCTTTTATATTTCCAGCAAGGGTGTCTACGTCGCAGTCCAAAGTAGCCAAGGCTGCAAATCTGCCTCCCACCTGGGCTTGGAAGAGCTCTTCTACTTCCGGGTCTTTTAGCTTCTGGAGGTCGAATCTGATGCGAGGGCTCTTGCTATCTCGTTTCAATGCCAGCTTCAACTTGAGGCTAGTAAGGACGAGGTTGTGGTCGCTGCCAATATCAGCGCCAGGAAAGGACCTCGTTTGTGCTTTGTTAATGCTGGATTTGAATCGTCGAGGCAGCAAGATGAAGTCAATCTGGTTATGGACCAGGCCTCCTGGCGATTGCCATGTCACTGTTCTTGACTTCTTGTGTGGATGGAGGGTATTAGCAACGGTGAGACGGTGACTCTGTGCGAACTCTAAAAGTCGCAGGCCTCTGTCGTTTGTTTCTCCAAGGCCAAACTTGCCAGCTGTTCCTGCCCATTGTTGGTAGGCGTCAGGGCCGATCTTTGCATTCCAGTCACCGAGGACAGTCAGAATGTCTTTCTTAGGTGTTTTCTTGATGATGTTGTCCAGTTGTTCGTAAAATTCTTCTAATTCTTCATCATCATGATCTGCTGTTGGAGCGTATACTTGAATGATAGTGATGTTGTGCGGTCGGGCGGAGATGCGGATGGAGATTAGTCTGCAATCATGAGTATCAAAGTTTAACCCTATAAACCTCATACAGCACCGCTGAACTGAGATGCAAGTGGTTTTAGGGTTAAAGAGGTTAATGCTGGTTTCCTTTGTATTCAGTTAAAACTAATTGTTTTTCCCCGTCACCACGTGTTGTCATATTGACGTGCGACACCATTTCGGCACAAACAAAGGAATAATTCACCCCATAGTCAACAAAATCCTACATCCTTAGTTCCAATGTACGGCATACATACCAAAAGTTTTACTCAACCATCTCGCGGGTAGGCATTTTATAACACATAGCGCCAACCTAACGCACAATAATACCTTGGTGTCGAGCGTCAACATGACAACAAAAATATGTCAAATGTCAAAATTACCACAAACGCCTTTGTTGTAAGAAAGGAAGGAAACCATTTCTCTATTCATTGTTTTGTCGTCAGAATCAGACTTTCCTGGGCTTACTGTATGAAGCTGACCAAAATCAAATGAACGACAAAACCCGCTTTGAAGATATTTGTACAATATACTGCACGTTTTGGTGTCGGTCGTCAAATATGTCACACGTCAAAACAAGGAATTTATATTATGACATACCTTCAGGTGCTGACAGTTCTTCATCAACAGCAAAACTCGTGCGAAATGCATGCGACCACAAGCCAACGTATAACGGCCGTGGGTACCGGAAGTGAATACCATCGATATTGCGATATCTTCGCAATGCGAAGGAATATTTTGGAGTGGGTTTCGAATGTCAAATATTACAACACATTTTCTGGACGGCAATAATCGCGATTAAATAAACAGATAACTTACTTACTTACGCCTGTCACCCCTACCCGGGTATAGGCCGTCGACGAGAGACCTCCAGCAACTCCTGTCCTGTGCTTCTCCTTCGATTCTACTCCAGGTGGTTCCCAGTCTCTTGATGTCTGCTTGGAGGTCTCGACGCCAGGAGTTTCTCGGCCTACCTCTTTTCCTCTTTCCCTGGGGGTTCCATGACAATGCCTGCCTAGTGATAATAAACAGATAAGGATACGCTCAATACTTTTAACTTAACAGTGACTCACAATCGTATCGAGAGTACACAATGACGCCTTCTTGGAATCTCTAACCCAAACCGTTTATAAAAAAAAGCGCACTCGCAGTTGCGACGGCGGTCTTACAACGAGGTTTGACGTGTGACACGGAAAATTTCAACGGCCAGAAAAGACGCATCAAGCAATTTCGATCCAGTCGGCAAGTTTGTTTATGTTAATCGATGTATCTTTTGATCACATGCTTAATTTCCAGCGCTTTCATCAAACCTAGGCTGAGCACGACATCTTCGTTGAGGGCCACCTACGCAATGTCCGTTTTCGACGCGTTGATTTTTAAGACAATTTTGTACAATATTTCACGTGTAGAACAAAATACTAAACATTGCGGCTTGCAGTGATCCCCACTATCAGTACATTCATTCTGCCACACAAACCACAGGAAAACACGGGTTTCAGATGTTAACATACTGTTTTTATTACAACTTTCATGAACACCCTCCCAGCACCCCACCTTTTGTCATTTAGTCATATACATTACATGTATACAGTAAAACAGTGGGACGGATGGGTCAGGTTTGACGTTTGTTTGCATCATTAAAAGTCTGGACAGTGGTTGGATAAAAACTGTTTTTAAAACGAATCGTGCGTGTTCCGATCGCTCTATAACGGCACTCGGATTGCAGCATCTCAAACAACTCGTGGACTCGGTGGGAATCATCTTGGAGGGTGGATCTAGCCTTTTTTTTTAGCATTCTTTCGTGGAAGAGGGACTCCAAGTACCTATGATTTTCGATGCAGTTTTTACTACTCTTTTTAATTTGGATCGCTCTTTCTGTGTGGTGCTGCCAAACCAAACAGGGAGAAGGTCAAAATACTTTCTCCGCCGTGAGATGGCCTTAGTCGCCCGCTCGGTGTTAAACCCAAATAACTAAACTCAAAATACTTTCAATAACTGCCCGGTAGAAGTTGGTCAAAATTTGTCTGCCGACACCAAACGTCACATATATATATATATATATATATATCAGAGATGAGAATCCTAAAATGACAAAAAGGCGGAAAAATTCCAAAGTCTGTCGAGTGGCGAAACCACGAGTGCCGCAGGTACGCGATGCTAGGGGGGGGGGGGGGGGGGGGGGGGGGGGGGGGAATTTTTGAAAAGATGGTTAAAATCTATGCATTCTGGTGCATTCTGAGCCTTATTTTATGGGGTCAGATCAGTTGTTTTTGTGACCCTGGGACCTTCCGAAAGAGCGGATTTCCGCTAAAAGGCGGAAGATTCTCATCCCTGATATATACATATAATGTGTGTGTGTGTGTGTGAGTGAGTGGCGTGCCACAATTAACTTTGTCAAGTTTCAGTTGAAACTACTCGTTTGCCTGAAAAACTACACATTTGGTCCGGAACACTACACATTTCAAATGTAAAGGGTAGGCAGGTCTGACACACAATTAACTATGTAAAGAGTTCCACTGTATTGAAATACATTTGACATGGCATTGGAGACTGACTCGCACACTCCCCTGAAAATTAAAATAATGATCACATGAAAAAAATATTAGTATCATTGGTATGATTTGTTGTCTCAAGTGTGATAGAAAAAGTCAGTATATTATGGGCCATCCAGTGTCTTTCTGGCTTCTGTCGTCCGTGATAAACTGTAATGTTGGCATTTTCACAGAGACTTTTGAAGCCTCAGACTTCAAAGGTGGCCCAAGGGTACTTTGTGGTAAAACCTTTCGAAACATACCTATTTCAGTGACGTCTCGAGGAGGTCAAGGTGACAAGGGCTGATGATAAGACCTTTCTAATTTGGTTGAACCCTCACAAAGGTCAAAAGTAACAGGGGGTTTACAAATGTGAGAAAAATGCGTACATTTTTCGAAAACAGTTTTCGCTCTTATAGTCCATTTGAGCAAAGCTTGCCTCGTGCTTTGTGCAAATAACTTTTGAACACAGATGATGTCAAGCCAACTCTAAAAAGATAAGATCATCGCCAGCTTTGGTCCTATCTTATTTTAATTTTCCATTGGTCTCGACAACAATGCTTTAGCTACTGCCCTAGGGAAAGTTTGAACATGACCTATTTAAACCTGCTAAAATATACCATGATCGAGCCCCACTGAGCAACTCTGACATATTCTGGTAAACTTCACACTCCTCATGTTGAATGTTCGATAGCTTGGTCTTGCAATGACTCTGATGGATGCATAACTTGTTACAGTTTTATCGACAGTGATGCAGGTCAGTGGTCACTGATGCCTGAACATGGTATTCATGTCAACTTTTATGTAGGTCATTTCCATGATCACATGAGGGTGGTGGCTGAATCTTTGGGTTTAAAGCCAGCTAAATTTTAAAATAAATCGGGACCAAGTTTGATGATCACATTTTGTTTTTAGCACTGTCCTGAAATAGGTATTGTTGAAAAGTTAAGTGGAAAAAAGCATGATTCAAGCTTTGCCCAAAATTAATGGTCTTGCACAAAAGCCAACCATATGCTTGTGTTAAGACATCTGAACACTGCTCAGTTCAGTGACATGTTGGAAAGGTCAAGGTCACAAAGGTTATAGTTTATATTTGGATTGATCATACATGCATGTGAGCCATAAGGGCTTTGCCATTCTTGTTTTCACTTGATTTGGATTTGATGGGTCTGAGTTAGTGGATGTCTGTATTTATGAAAAATTATTTATTTTGCACCAGCCTGACCGTCAGACCTTGATGTGGAGTGCCACATGGCCAAAAGAGGTACAGAAACTGGCAGAGGATTTCCTACATGACTACATTCAGGTCAACATTGGCGCGCTACAGCTGACAGCCAACCACAACATTCTGCAGATTGTCGACGTTTGTATGGAGCATGAGAAAGAAGACAAGTCAGTATATTTCCGTTAAAGTTGTTCTCAGGCTTTCATATACAAACTTCAACAACTTTGTTGTTGAAAAACATAAGATCAGTGAGCTCTCAAGCCGTAAACACATCACCCTTAGTAACTGAGCATTCTCATCATCGCAAGAAACTGTTTGACAAATGTCAAGATTTGATGTATTTGAAAGGAGTTATACTAGCTCCTAATCAGTGGCCACTGTCATTGCTGGCTCACATGCTAAGCAAAAGTGAGTAGGTTCTGGGCCAGTGGTTGTACGTCTGCCATCATCCGTGGTAAACCTCAATGTTGGCA
This sequence comes from Semisulcospira habei, assembly GCA_036245525.1. Taxonomy (NCBI): domain Eukaryota; kingdom Metazoa; phylum Mollusca; class Gastropoda; family Semisulcospiridae; genus Semisulcospira; species Semisulcospira habei. The sequence continues at coordinate 157,693,046 of BTPG01000008.1, forward strand.
CTTTCTCGGAAACTATTCAAGCCACAGTCTTCAAACTTAGCTCAAGGACACATCGTTAGTCCCACAATGCCGTGTTCATAGTTACGACATGATGTTATACGTCGCTCATCGCAGTACTAACATTTTATGTGTTGGAGATCAAGGATCAAAGTTTTCAGTTTTCTTGCTGATTTTCACACCTAGGGCTAGGGCTTATGAGAAGATAGTATTTTTTGTAAAAGAACAATCAAAGTTATTTAGCTGCTTTAAAAAAACTCCAATAAAATGGTGCTGAAAATCACAATTTTATCCAAATCATACCCGACAAATGAGACAAACTGTAGGCTTATGTAAATAACGTTTATGAAAATCATGCGATTATTTATGAGAACATTGATTATTTCATAAAAAGATTCCATTGTTTTTAGAATAATCCTAAAGAATTATAGAAAAAATGTGAAATCAATTAGTTTAAAAAAATTTAATGATAACATATCAAAACGTTCAAGAGGTTAACAAACTCATTCAGTGCCTTCCTTTATTCTAGCAATATTCAAAATATCAGTAAAAATAAGAAAAAATTACGGACTCCAGGGTGGATCAACCAGTTTATTTCTTCAAAATCGTTACCGATGGTATTACTGAGAGGAAGGAAGATATACTTAACTGACAATTTCAGTCTCCAAAAATTGTTGTGTGTTGCCACACAACCAGGGACCGTCCCGGACGTACCTCTAGCAAGCAGTTACCTAATCCCCCGAGTGTCCTCCCTATCCTTGGAGTAACCTCCCTTCCAAATCTCGCGAGAGGCCGTTATTTCCAGTTCATACTTGACTGCCATTTTGTTTAGATCCTTTTTTCTCAGTCTCCCGTTATCGTCTTTTTTGTCCATTCTTTGGCCTTGTTTGTCTTAACAAGGCCAGGTAAGGCCTCGGACATTGCCTCTCGCGATGATTGTGGCGAATTGGGCAATTTCCGTGGATTTGCGGCATTTTGCCGTTCGTTTTGACTTCGTCTTCGATTGTCGGTTTTAACGGTCGTCTGCTCGGTTACGTAGCCTCTGGGCTACGCGCGTTTCATTTCCGCTCTGTTCACTGTTGCAGTTTTCTTCTTAAAAAACGTGCCCCAACTGTAAAAATTTCCAGTGGCCTAGTAACTTACATCCGTGCTGCCTGCCTTGCTCGGGATGTGCATCGGACCACACTTGTGATTTTTGTGCTTCGTGGGAAGAAGATCGCTGGTCCGAAATGTGGAAATTCTACCGTCGTCAGCACCCTGTACAGGCCGACGAAGCTCCTCTTTGCCCTATCACCACCAGCTCTGCCGCTATCGGTGTTTCTTCTCTGCAGCTCTTTGCCACTCAGGCGCGGGTGTTGGAAACCTTCCCTCCCGCTGCGGGTGGTTTTACACCAGGTGAGATTGTACGCCCCCGCTCATATGAGCGTATTTCGCAGCCAGCCCCGCAGACCCGGCCTTCTAAGACGGGTCTCCAACGGAGGCAACCCCATCATTTGGGGGAGGAGACAGCGACCATCGGCAGTCCCTGGCGCGTGCTCTCTCCAGCCAGACGTGACTTTACTCAATTGCACTTTTCCGTCGCAAAAAAAAAATAAATAAATAAACAATTGTTGTCACATCACGACTTGTTGCTCGGCGCTTCGGCTCAACCACTGTCTCCTCGCGCCCTGGTTAAAAGCCAGTCACCGCGCAACTCAGCCAGCTCCGCAGACTTGGCCTTCTAAGATGGGTCTCCAACGGAGTCAAGCCCATCGTTTTGGGGAGAGGAGACAGGACCATTGGCAGTCCCTGGCGCGTGCCCTCTCCAGCCAGACGTGACTTTACCCAATTGCACTTTTCTGTCGCAACTTCAACAATTGTCGTCACATCAAGACTAGTTGCTCGGCGCTTCGTCTCAACCACTGTCTCCTCGCGCCCTGGCTAAAAGCCAGTCACCGCGCACTCGTGCCACACTTGGTACGTCCTCTCGGCGTATTTCTCACCCCTCCCGTCGGATTTATTCTCCTATTGCAGACGTTTCCCTTCGGGATCCTACACCATCGTCCGTCCCCTGTCACCCTGATCCCTGGGTTTCTCCTGCCCCCCGTCGCTCGTGACACGCCTCTCGATGACGGGTGGATCCCCTTCGCTTCGAACGTCCTTCGCAGTGCTGTCGACACCACCTTCATTGTGCTCCAGAGGGGGGACAGTCCTGGTCCCGTTCCTGTTCTCCTGCTCGTCGCCTGCTTTTGCCTGAGAGCTGTCAGCATCTGCCCTCTTTTTTCTTCTTATTCTTCTTCATATGACTGTAGGAGTTCTCGGCGAACTGGGCACCTGGACTCCTCATCCGTCCCTCGGCGATCTTCTCTCCGGCCACCGCGCGATCGTTACTCTTTCCAAGGGTCCTGTTTCCCCTGGCGCTTGGCTACGCCGGTTCAAGAGGATGTTCTTCGCCTTCATCCGGTGGATTCTGCTTTCGACCTTGGGGTTTTGCCGCACCTTTCTCCGTCTAGAGTCCTTTACCCGCGGACTCTCAGCACAGCTGTTCTCCGTCCTCGGACTGTTTCACTCCGGGTGTCGAGACTCTACGGTCCTTGGACGAGGCCCCCGACCTCATTCTTCGCTCTCTTCCCCCAGACGCCGAAGATGCGGCGGATTTATGGGCCGACGGGCCGAATTGCCTCCCTACACCTCCTCTGAAGCGAAAGGCGTCGGCTTCGGTGGATGTTTCCCTTCAACCTAAGCATTTCCGATCTCTTCCGCCACCATCTGGCTTTCGAGATCTGGCGGAGGCGTTCTCGGCGCAATTGCCTATTGGCACTTTCAAAGAGCCTCTCTTCTTTTCCGATACTAGGTGGCCTGAAGGCGTAGACATTCGCTTCCCCACCGTTGGTACGCAGGTCACTCTCAGGCTTTTGCGTGCCCTTTGCCTTAGCTCGATGCGGCGGATTTACAGGTGGGTGAACGCCGCTTCGCTTTTGCCCGGGTCCCTCGCGGTTTTGATAAAACTGCTGTCATGATCCGCAACACGCTGGTCTGCTCCAGCTTCCGCGATCTCGCTACCAAGGCGATGGTACGCGCTCTTGAAGACCATTGGGATCCACACTCTACTGCGCCGCTGCGAGAGATACATTCTCTTTCGGTGGTGGCTAATCAGGCTTCGTACCATGCTTCTGCAAATGCGATGTCTGCCGCCATCAACTGTGATTTAATTAGACGGGATGCAGTTCTTGCTGGTTGTTCTGGGTTTTCTTCGACAGTCAAGGCTCAGCTCCGCCAGGCGCCCATCGGCGGTACTTTGCTGTTTGGCTCCACTTGGCAAGCCGTGAAGGATACGCATACGGACATCTGGCCCATGGCTCACCATCTTTCGTCTCACTGTTCCCGACGACCCATGGCTCCTTTCTACCATTTCGGAGCGTCTTCACCTCTCGCTTCTTCGCCCTCCTCTTCGCCGCTCCCCGCTTTGGACTCGGGTTCCGAACGATCCCGTCAAGGTGGCGGCTTTACAGGACGAAGTGGCTTCCTTGCTTCTCACATCCGCCACAGAATTCGTCCGGCGACAAGATTCTCTGGCTTTTTACAGTCGTCTCTTCATCGTCCCCAAGTCGGACGGAGGTTGGCGTCTGGTGATAGACCTTTCCGCTCTCAAAAAAAAAAAAAAAAAAAAAATTTTTTTTGTTGCCTGCTCCGACCCGCGCTCTGCGGGCCCGCCGTCCAACCGATGGATTTGGCTGTCGGTCTGGATCTTGCCAATACGTACCTTCATGTTCCTATACACCCTTCGGCTCGCCGATACCTTCGCTTCGTCTTCCACAGAGTGGTGTATCATTCCGGGCGATGCCCTTCGGCCTCACTCTCAGTCCCTGGGTTTTTACCAGGATTATGGATGCGGTGATTTCCCACGCACGGAGGTCGTCTCTCAGTCCGTCCTCCCACTGCCTCGATGATCTTCTTTTCCGGAATCAGGTTGCAACCTGCTTGACCGCCGACAGGGACGCCCTGCTTTCCCTTCTCCATCGCCTCGGTTTTCTAGCCAACTTCGGCAAGTCGGACCTATCGCCATCTCGCCATTTTCTCCGCCGTGAAATGGAGTTTCAGACCGACTTGACCTTGGTGCGCCTACCCCAAGCTCGGTTAGACAAGTTAGTTCTTTTGGCTCGTCGGATGTAGCTTGCTTCCGCGGCTCCGGCGAGACGGTGGTTACAGTTTTGGGTCTCATGAGTGCTGCGGCGGACTTGCTTCCCCTTGGCCGGCTCTACTCGCGTCCAATTCACCTTCATCTCCTCCTTCTTTGGCGTCTGTCTTTGGGAGATTTGGAGGTTTGCGTTCCGGTGTCGCACTTAGTTCGGCCGCATCTCCTTCGGTGGATGGATTCCGCGTGGTTGGCGTCGGGGGTTCCCCTCGCATCCCCCGCTTCCTTCCCTGTCGATCTGCACGGATGCCAGTCTTTCCGGTTGGGGCACTCACCTGCTCTATGACTTCAACACGACAGTGGATGTTTGGTCACCGGATTTGGTGGGCAGACACATCAATTGGTTGGAGCTGTAAGCAGTGTGGCTCGCCCTGATCTCTTGGGAACCACGCGTGACCAACCAGGCAGTCTTGGTTCTCTCCGACAACACGACGGTTGTCTCCTATCTTCAGACGCAGGGCGGGACCCGTTCTCCCTCCCTTTGCATTCTTCTGTTCCATATTCTGGTGTGGTGTCGGGATCGGGGCATTTCGCTACAGGCACATCACATTCCGGGATGGCCGAATGTGCTGGCAGATTCCTTATCTCTTCATGGCCAGTGTCTCCATACCGAGTGGGCTCTTCGCCCCGACCTTTTTTCGGATGATTTGCCGGCACTGGGAGACACCCATGATCGACCTGTTTGCGACGAGGTGGAACGCACAACTTCCCCTCTTCATCTCCCCTGTTCCAGATTCTCTTGCATGGGCGGTGGATGCTCTCTCTATCACCCGGGAGGGTCTCTTGGCCTATGCGTACCCTCCGTCTGTCCTGGTACCCAGGATTCTTCTCAAGCTCAGAGGCTGCCATGCAGTCCTGTTTCTGGTGGCAACGTTCTCTTGGAACAAGACCTGGACCACGGATCTCCTGAGTCTTGCCATGGATCCCCGCTATGGCTTCCAATGCTTACCAAGTTGCTGAAACAACCCTGGCAGGATCTTTTTCAACCTTGCCAGGAGAGCCTCCTCTTACACGCTTGGCGATTGTGTGGCGCGCCTTCACGGCTCGAGGTTTCTTGGATGCAGCAGTGGCGGCTATCGCTTCAGCTCGACGGCCTTCCACCAGGAAAGTTTATGAGGGTAAATGGCGTGTTTTTCTATCCGGGTGTGGGTCGCGACACCTCTCCCCCATAACTCTGACTATGCCCCAATTCGCGGAGTTCTTCTTGTGGCTCTTCGAGGATCAGGGCTTGGCACCCATCACCATTCGAGGTTATCTTTCTATGGTGGCTGACACTTACCGCCATTTGGGTCGACCCGATCTGGGATCTTGCAAGGACCTCGCTGACCTCATGGCTCATTTTGATCTCCGGCGACCAGTGACCCGATCACTACTCCCACGTTGGGACCTTGCGTGGGTGTTAACATGGCTCAACTCTGCTCGTTTTTTGAACCGCTGCACTTGGCCCGGTTCTCAGACTTGACGAGGAGGATCTGCTTCCTGCGGGCCATAGCCACAGCTTCTCGCGTGAGTGAGCTCCACGCTGTCTCCATACTTCCGTCTTGCCTACAGCTCCGGGCTTACGGCTCGGTTCAACAGACAGCAGGATCCGGTTCGGGCGTTAAAAAATCTATCTCCGCCGGTCAAAGCCCTTACGGCGGGGTATTTCCCGCCTTTTCTTGCCTTTGGTTCCGAACCGGCACGATATATCCGCCCAAACGATCTCCGCTTGGCTGCGTGGAGTTATCCGTTCTGCTTACAATTATCTCTCGCCTGCGGGAGCGACGAGGCTGCGGATTCGGGCACACGAGATCCGGGCTGTCTCCGCGAGTGTCGATTTTGACCGTCACTGCGCCATGCAGGACATTGTGGCGGCTGTGGGCTGGCGGGCCGAATCTACTTTCGCCCGTTTTTACTTGCGTGACCTCTCCAGCCAGCGACACAACCTGGCTCTGGTGGTTGACGTTGCCGTGGCTCAACACTCCCTCCCGGTGCTGGCGGCGCCGTAGGTAACACTTGACTGAAATTGTCGGGAGTGTGCCCCGGCCAGGGGTCTAGCTAAGCAGTTACCTGGGGGTATTGACCCTAGAGCGGCACCCTCCCCCTCTTTTTAATTTTTCCTCTCAGTAATACCATCGGTAACGATTTTGAAGAAATAAATGTATTTTTCTTTAAAATAAATTTTTTCGAAAAATACTTACTGATGGTATTACTCAAACTTCCCTCCCACCTTCCCCGCTTGCCGCATGTCAGCTCAAATAGAACTAAAAATAACGGCCTCTCGCGAGATTTGGAAGGGAGGTTACTCCAAGGATGGGGAGGACACTCGGGGGATTAGGTAACTGCTTGCTAGAGGTACGTCCGGGACGGTCCCTGGTTGTGTGGCAACACACAACAATTTTTGGAGACTGAAATTGTCAGTTAAGTATATCTTCCTTCCTCTCAGTAATACCATCGGTAAGTATTTTTCGAAAAAATTTATTTTAAAGAAAAATAAATTTTTGTGAAACAGCCATTTTCTCACCAAAGAGTGTCTAATAAAAAAAAAAAAAAAAAAATACCTGACAATTATTCTTTTAGGGACAACAGTAAAATTTCAAGCTTGTCCATCCCCAGACGTGGGCTGTAGTCACTCTCACATAAACACACATGCACACATATGGTGTTTGGCGCCAAAAGACGTTTTCCAGCAAGGTTTGCATAGCTAGATGTGACGTCATTTTCTTCTTTGCCAGATTTTCGGCCCTGCACGCCCAAAACATCATGTGCAAGCTCCGGAACGCGCTCCGATGAACCCCATTTTGACAAAATGGCCATCTTGTGCTCAGCTTTGATAGCAAAAGTGAGTCCATCGGGCGTTCATGGTATTGGTAATTTTAACATTGGCATTTTCTAGGAGACTATTCAAGCGTCGGTCTTAAAACTTGGCCCAAGGGTGCTTTGTGGTAAAACCTTTCTAAACATACTAATTTCAGTAACCGCTCTAGCAGGTCAAAGTCACAAAGGGTCCAGAAAAGGGTTACCAAAAACTAGCCATATTTTGACACAAATTGTCTCTCTTCAAATAATATTTTCAACTTCAAACTTAGACTTGGTACAGATATATCAGATGGTAAGACCTTTCAATGGGTACTAATTTGGATGACCCCTCGGAAAGTTTTTATCAAATACTATTTTCAACTTCAAGCCCAAACATGGTATAGACTATAGAGATACTTGATGGTAAGGTCTTCCTATGCATACTAATAAAGGCAACTGATGATAACACCTTTCTATGCATGCTAATTTAGTCGCGCCATCACAAAGGTCAATGGGCACGGAGTGTAGAGAATTGTGTGAAAAATGCATACATTTTGAAAAAACGTGGATCAAAAGCCAAGGTCACACTTATCATATTATTACTATAAGGGCTTTGCCTTTCTTGTTTTATCATATTATTACTATAAGGGCTTTGCCCTTCTTGTTTTATCATATTATTACTATAAGGGCTTTGCCTTTCTTGTTTTGACGGATTTTTTTTTTCTCAAATGCTATATACAGTTTCCATTGCAGACCTTGTACAGAGATACTTGATGATATTGATAAGACCTTCCTATGGGAGGTTTGACAAAAGTAAAAATGCGTAATTTTGAGAAAACATGGATGTCACAGGTACAGAAGCCAACCCTTTCTTTTTATGTTGGAACACTTGTTTATTTCAGTGAAAGTTCAAGGCCATAAAGGTCAGGTTAATTATGTGGATTGTTCATGCACGTGTTCTTTAAGAGCTTTGCCATTCTCGTTTTATTATGTAGAATGAGCCAATACACTTTCTGAGCAAAGCTTCTTTTTGGCTCCTGTGCGAAGCAAAAGTGAGTATGTTCTGGGCTAGTGGTTGTCCATGGTAAACTTTAATGTTGGCATTTTCTCAGAGACTATTTAAGCCTAAGTCTTCAAACTTGGCCCAGGATACTTTGTGGCAAGACCTTTCTATGTATACCAATTTCATCAATCTCTCTTAGAGTCAAGGAGGTGCTGGGTGGCTCAGTGGTAGAGCGTTTGACAATTGTCCAAAAGGTTGTGGGTTTGAACCCAGCTGGGGTAAAAATTTGTACAGGCCTCTTTCGGTGCCCCGTCTTTAAAATCACTACATGGTGGACAAAAGACGTGAAGCCCTAAACGTAAAGGTCAAGGTCACAAGGGATCAGGAAGTGGGTCCAAAATAGCCACGTTTAGACATTTTTTTATATCCTATAAGCAACTTAAAACCAAACTTGGCACAAAGATACCTGATAGTGAGACCTTTCTATACTAAATTGGATGACACCTGGGAAAGGTTAAGAGGCACAAGCGATCAGGAAGTAGGTTTTTAAAAAAAAAAATACAAAAGGTGTTTTTTTCTCAAATATATTCATAAACTTCAGACCTAAACTTGGTACAGAGATCTTCCTATGCATACTAATTTGGATGACACCTCGAAAAGGTCAAAGATCACGAGATCTGACCTCACCGTTCACAGAGAGATCTTCCAAAGCACCAGATCCAAAGTCTGCAGAATGATCTCCGACTCCAAACGCAAACACCTTCAAAACAAAATCCTGGAATCCACTTCTTCCAAAACCCTCTACGCTACCATGAACACACTCCTAGGCACTTCTAAAGACTCTCCTCTTCCCAACACACACAGCAAAGAAGAACTTCCGTCCGCTTTTTCCTCCTATTTCTCCGACAAAATCCAAACTCTGCGCAACACACTCGACACTCTGCCTTCTCCGCCTTGCCTTCCTGACCCCCCCCTTTTCCGGCACTCCCCTCTCGTCCTTCTGCCCCGTCTCTCAGAATGAAGTCCTCAAGACCATAAAGTCCATGCCTTTCAAAACCTGCGAATTAGACCCCCTCCCTGCTTCCCTCTACCGGGACGGCCTCCCCAAACTTTTGCCCTTCATTACCGACGACATCAACACATCTCTAGAGAATGGCTCCGTCCCCGATATCTTCAAGTCCGCCATCGTCCGTCCTCTCCTCAAAAAAACACAACCTCGACCCAAATGAACTCAAGAACTACCGCCCAGTCTCCAATCTCTCTTTCCTGTCCAAGCTTCTTGAGAAGGTTGTCCTCAACCAACTCAACCTCCACCTCGCCGACAACAACCTCCTCAGTCCCTTCCAGTCTGCCTATCGCAAGCATCACAGCACTGAAACAGCCCTTCTACATATCCTTAACGACCTGCTTCTCTCCACTGACTCGGGCAACATCTCCCTTCTTACGCTACTCAATCTCTCTGCCGCCTTTGACACCATAGACCACTCTATCTTCCTCCACCACCTTCCCCTGGGGGACTTGGGTGGGGTTAGGTATTTTTTAGTTCCCAGGGTCACCCTGGTCAGCCCCACAGGGTGGGTTTATCTCTCTATTCTGCTATTCTGGGGCATGTTTCTGTCTACCCTTTGTCCATTCACCTGTATTTGCCTTTTTAAAACTCTCCCTACTGTCTGCACTGCCTGTAACTCTTGATATTGGATGTGTGTTGCTAAATGGTCTTAGCTTTATTTAGGCCCTGTGTAAGGTTTATTTAATGTATTTGACCGGCTGGCGACATACATTCAATGTTCTGTTTAGTTTTTTTTTTTTTTCACAAGCAGTGCAGGCACGTCCTGAGAAAGCCTTGTTGCTGTCGGGACGTTAAGCAATGTACAATCAATCAATCAATCAATCCTCCACCACCTTCACCACTCCTTTGGCATCACTGACTCTGCTCACTCCTGGTTTCTCTCCTACCTCTCCGACAGACAGCAGTCCGTCACCATCGATGGCGTCTCCTCCAACCCAGTCAGGCTCTCGTGCGGCGTTCCCCAGGGGTCCGTCCTGGGCCCGGTCCTTTTCACACTCTACACCTCTCCCCTGTCCAACATCATCCAGTCTCACCACATACACCACCACCTCTACGCTGACGACTCACAACTACTGGGCAAAGACAAACTCGACAACACTCAGACACTACTGACTCGCATGGCTGACTGCTATGAAGACGTGAAAAACTGGATGACAGCAAACAAGCTCAAACTGAACGACGACAAAATGGAAGCCATGCTGGTAGGCACTCGCCAGAAACTTTCCCAGCTCCCTCGCTCTCTCCAACTTCAACTCGACAGCACTCCCATCTCCCTCTCTGACTCAGTCAAGAACCTTGGCGTTATCCTCGATTCCTCTCTTTCCATGACCAGCTTCGTCTCCACCACGGCCCAGGCATGTTATTTCCACCTCCGCCGCATCAGTCGGATCAGAAAATACCTCACTACCGAAGCTGCCACCAAACTCGCTGTCTCTCTCATCTTATCTCGCATCGACTACTGCAACTCTCTCCTCTCCAGCCTTCCTCACTCTACCACTCTCACTCTCCAGCGCGTCCAGAACAATGCTGCCCGCCTCGTCCTCGGAAAGAAAAAATCCGACCACATCACTGGCTCCCCATCCCCCAACCCATCCAATACAAGATTCTGTCTCTCTGCTACAAATCCCTGAACAACTACTCTCCTGCCTATCTCTCCAACTTACTGGGGAGCTGGGTGGCTCGGTGGTAAAAGCGTTTGCCTCCAGACCAAAAGGTCCCGGGTTCGACTCCAGCTTGGGTCAAAATTTGCTCAGACCCATTTTCGTTGTCCCCGTCTTTGAAATCACCCTCGTGGTGGACAAACGACGTTAAGCCCTAAACATTTAACATTTATTTCTCCAACTTACTTCATCCCTACACTCCTCCCCGCTCCCTCTGCTCCGCCTCCGACCCTCTCCGCCTCCTCATCCCCCGCACCAAACTCAGCACTTTCGGCCGCCGCTCCTTCTCAGTATACGGTCCATCTACCTGGAACACTCTCCCACTCTCTCTCCGTCAGAAACACTCGCTCTCTTCCTTCCAGTCCGCCCTCAAAACTCACCTCTTTCAACAGTTCTAGCACTATATCACCACACTCCCCACCCCAAGTTGACCGTCGTAATGTATTTTCACTATTTGTGTTACGTGAGTCATTGTCAAAAGCATGTGCGAGTTGTGAGTGCGCGCTTCGAGTTATAATTATTATGAGATAAGCGCATTATAAATACCATAATTATTATTATTATTATTTAGATCAGGAAATGGGTCACGAATGGCTATTTCTTTACTATTTTTATCTCTCCATTACTATTTACAACTTCAGACCCAAACTTGGTCCAGAGTTACCTTATGGCAAGACCTTTGTAGGCATGCTAATTTGGATGACCCCTCAGAAAGGTCAAGGTCAATTGAGATAAGCAAATGATATTGAAAAGTAAAATTTTTGCTTTTTTCAGCATTTTGCAAATTTTTCAACCAAATTCGGCAAAAAGGTAGCTGATAAGACCTTTCTGTCCATACTACTTTGGTTCACTACTTGCAAAGGTCAGGGGTCATGAGAGATTGACAAAAGTGTGAACAAAGCATACATTTTGAGAAAACATCGCAGGTACAAAAGCCAACCCTTTACTTGCAATAAGTTACAATAGAACTGGATCATTTATGCACGTGAGCCTTGAGGGCTTTGCCATTCTTGTTATTCTTTCTAAACTGGTGCTTTAATGTCTTAAATCTGCCCACAAAGTGCTCTTAGCATTCAGCACTGGATGGATAAATGTTCTTTGAAGTCATCTTCATTATGAATGATTGAAACCATAAGTCTATAACAGTATAAGTATGCAATGCCTATCAAAAAGGTTGATGCCTAGTGTCGCGGGTGATGCACATTTGAACAGGTATTCCCCAAGTGTCTATTTTAAGACAGGGTGTTGAGAGCACTCTGGTGACAAGTACCGCACAAGCAAGATGCACAGAAATCTTCTACGTAACTAAATGTTCATCTTATGACATATTCACATGTAAACGCCAAGTCATTTCTTAGCATGCAATGTTGAAAGAATGCTTTTGTTTAAATGCAGAATTTTGCATGGTATGTGTGGGAAGGAGACAAATGGTGGCTGCATGAGATGACAAAAGGAAAGGGTACACTTTTATTGCGCTTGCACAGATGTAACGAAGCAAACAAAAATCCTACTCGAGGCTGATCTCGTCATGATCAGACAGAAGAATCGTTATCGTCCATGTAACCTTAACACGCTGGTCTTCTTCGTCTTTGATCTCTTTTTTTCAGAAATAAATTGAGCAGCATTGAATGAACGCATTTGTCACCAACTATCTGATTAACTCTTTTAGCCCAGCTAATCGCTGTAGCGGTTGGCGGTCTCGTATACCGTTCAGCCCGGCAAACCGCTAGAGTGGTTTCAGGTGTTTCGTATCCGTCGCCTGGTGATGCGCGAGCCTTGTGCGCGTGTTGTGACCGCACCCTTTGCACTGACACATCCTATTTACACAACAGGGTCCCGACAGTGTGCATGTACTTTCATCTGTGGTATGCGGCATGGGAATTAAGGTCGAAATGGCGAGTGGATGTGTAGATATTCGGAGTGATAGAATTTTGTGTTTGGAGACATGCAGGGCTTCTGATAACGCAAAAAAAACGCGTAAGGTACGCATTGAAAATCAATGGGACGCACTGAATGTTCGTCTAAGGGGTCCCTGGGGACGCAATATTATTTTCATAAAACGGCAAACAACTCGATCAACGACAGCATAGTTATAATCGCAACGCTATTCACTGCTGTCGTCTGCTAGGACGCAAGAGTTGTGTCCCTTGCTTTTTTCCCGACAACCGATTTTATCTCCACCACGGAAGAGCTTCTTTCAACATGGCGTTGAGAGCGTGGCTAAAACAAAAACGAAACGAAAAACAAAATGAAGAAAATGAACCTGCACCATCGTGCTCCTCTGCTGCATCAAGTGCATCGAGCCCTTCACCATCGTGCTCCTCTGCTGCATCGAGCTCATCGATTAATGAAAATCCACCGCAAAAGAAAAAAGTTCGAGCCTACAATTCTGCATGGCAGAAAGATTTCCCGTGGCTCGAGTTTGATCAGTCATCTGAAGTTATGAAGTGTTCAGCTTGTGTCAAGACTCGGCAGAAGAACGCCTTTGTCAGTGGTTGTAACAATTTTCAAAGAAACGCACTAACCAGGCACGAGTCAACTGCCGATCATAAAGCTGCCAGCACGGCCGACAAGAGACAAGCTGACATGGCACAGTCAGTAAAGAAGGCCTACGAAAAAACATCGCACGTGCTTTTTGCTCAGATGGGTGCAGCTCTGATTTTGGCAACAGACGACCTACCAGATACCAAGTTCAACTCTTTACTCCATGCCCAGGTATGAAACTTGAAACTTGCCTCTCTCTCTCTCTCTCTCTCTCTCTCTCTCTCTCTCTCTCTCTCTCTCTCTCTCTCTCTCTCTCTTCTCTTCTCTCTCTCTCTCTCTCTGTTAATCTCTAGTTTCGTTTTTAATTTCTCTTTCTCTCTCTCACCTCTCTGTCTCTCCTCACTCTCTTTCCCTCTCTCGCTCTCTCCATCCCTTTGTCTCTACTTTTTTATTCTCTAATTTATAAATTTACTAATGATTTAAACACAAATGAATCTCACAGTCACACAAATAAATATTTATCTCTTGCAAGTGATGCAATGTGTGTGCATGGATGTGAGTGTGTGTGCGTGTGTGTGAGAGAGAGAGAGAGTTTCATTTGTGTGCAGTGATTTCTTTGTCTATAAATATATGTGTTTGTAAGTGATATGTCTGACTTCACTTTCAGGCCCTGGTGAGGACACGAGCAGCCAGGCAGCAGCACCCAGCCAACCTACGCAGATCACAAGGCAGCAGAACTTCAGGCATCTTTGGGCAATATCTGCAGACAGCAGATCTTGGCAAGGATAAAGGACAGCTCCTACATAGGAATCATGTTGGATGAATCTGTTGATGTGGCAGTCCGGAAGAAAATGGTGATCTTCTGCAAAATAATTGATAAAGGGGTGGGACAAGTTGAATTTGCAGCAAACATTGAGGTGAGAGATGGAAAAGCAGATTATGAGATACTATCACACAGGCCATCATGAACTTTCTTTGTGATATTGGTGTTCCTTTTAAAAGGGTGTCAGGAATAGGCACAGATGGAGCTCCTGTCATGGTGGGCAAGTTGCATGGTGTAGTGGTCCAGCTCCAAAAGCAGAACCCAAAGATCGTTGGAACTTGGTGTGTGGCTCACAGGTTGGCTCTTGTGTGTCAGTGGGCTTCAAAGAGTGTTCCCTACCTTGAGACTGTACAGGCAACCCTGGTCTCCATCTTTGATTTCTTTCACTATTCTGCCTGCAGATACAATAAGCTCAGACAGCTGTCAGAATTGATGAGGGCACAGGTGAAGAAGTTCAAGAAACCAACAAATGTGAGGTGGCTGTCTCTATATGAAAGTGTAAAAGCTGTGCATTATGCTTGGGGGTGTCTGTGCTTAGCCCTTGAGCAAGAGGCTGCAAGCAAGAACACAGATGGAGGAGCAAAGGCAAAGGGGATACTGAAGGTGGTAAAAACCTTCAGGTTCATTGGAGTGATCAGTCTGCTGTGTGACATTCTGTCTACTCTGACCAGATGCAGCAAAGTGTTCCAGAAGGACAGCATAGATATTCAGCAAGTAGAAGACATGCTGTCTGCGACTTCGTCAACTGTGGAAGATCTGTCTGAGCATCCTGGACCAGTTCTGCAAGACTTCTTCTCTCAGGTAGCAGAGAGTGGACAGTTCCAGGGCATACCAGTGACTGGCAATGAAAATACTGTGACTAGTGTAGCAAGAGACTTTGTGGCAGGGATCAGACGGGAAATGGTCATGAGATTCCCAGAGAGTGACATGGGTGTCCTCAAAGACCTGGCCACAGTCCTGGACCCTTCTCACCTGCCACATGCCCAGGAGGAGCTGAGAGAGCATGGTAAGGAGGCACTGGAGCGGTTGCTGACCAGATATGACCAGATTGATGGGGAAGCAGCTAGGGAGTCTTTCAGGCTCTTCAAGATGATGCTGGTAAAACACAGAGACAAAGGTCTGCAGGCCATGTGTGAGCATGTCATGCTTCAGTGTGCAGAGACATTCCCAGAGTTTTTGACTCTGGCTGCCATCTCTACAACCATCCCAGTAACTTCAGTTCTATGTGAGAGAGGCTTCTCCTCACAGAACCTCATCCACACACCCCTCAGAAGCTGCCTCAGTATCAAAGCAGTGGAAACCAAGATGTTTATAAAGCATGCTACCAAGCATCCCAAGTACTGTGAAGAAAAACTCATTTCTGATGCCTGTGCCCACTTCATGGCTCAGAAACCACGCCGCTTGTAAAGTATAGTGCAAGTATGTGCAATGCAATGCAAATTCACTTTTTTTTATACATGAAATGGGGACCCCTTAAAGTTAGCCTGGGACCCCTTAAAATATTGATAAATAGGTCCTGGGGACCCCAACGAAATTAATCCTAGCAGAAGCCCTGGACATGGTTTCAAAAGCAGAGGGCTTTCATGCATCGAGACATGTGCCCACCTACGAAGTTGGCACTCTCAACTGGAGGGATCGACACTTGTGGCACTGACAACGGCATTGCTTTATAACCTGATTTTGATGCTGAATTTGGAGGTTCTAACTGATATTCCGTTATTTTGATGCCACACCTTTGGTGCATCTGTAGGTGACAACAACGATACAGATTGGTCATATGTGTAGTACATATAGAGTCTTTACAACACTGGTACTTCCATCCGATCGTGTACGAGACACGCCACAAACACACTGATCATCGTTCGATGTCGCCTCATGTTGACTAGACCGTGGATATACCAGTTCAGTGGCATGTGTAAACAGTGACTTTTGGTGACAAGGTAGGGGCCTTACAGTATATCGGCATTCTGGAAATGCATGGACACTAATGTCCCACAGTAACAGACGCCTGTTTAGTGATGCATGTTAACTAACAGCGACCTGTCGTGCATGAAACACTTTTTTTTTTTTCATGTTTATTGTCACCTGTTGCCGTTTTTGTCACCAGGCATTACAGCCTACCCGGCACCGGCCTCCACGTGGTGTAGGTGGGTAGTCCGCTCAGTCCCTGACTGAGTGGGCTAGCAGACGGGTGCCATCTTTGTCCAGGATTAGGACTTGATGTCAACAGATATGTTGTTCAGCCTTTTCACTGGTCCGGTTTTTAAGGAGCTGTGCTAACCCAGGTCGTACCATGTTGGATTGGTCCTTAAAAATACTCGTGACTTTTTGGTCCTTTGAATCCCAAGTGTTTGCCGTGCTTGGAGACCCGTGTCGGGGGAGAAGAGGATCCTGGTGGCTGAAACACTCCACTTTGGCCTTGACTTCTGCCTAAACGGGAGGCTAGTCGTACCGGCCTAGTCAATCGGCTCTTGTCACGTTGAGCCCTATCCCACTGTTGACATGCGGTTTGCTATACGGAGCACCATGCTATAGCCTTTGCTGCTGATTAGGTGCTTTACGCCAGTATTCCCCTGCATTCAACAGTGTGATAGAAGGCGGTGGCTCAAACGGTTCAATCGGGCTTACCCCCTTGAGTATATCTTTCGGGCAGTCTCCATTGTGCGTCGGATGGAGACCCGCCGACAGTTGCACTTTCCCTTGTTGGGCTCGGTGGCGGGCGGGGACCCCCGGGGGATGAATATCTCTACTAATATAATATGGATAAAACAAAAAAAACAAAACTAGCACAGAAACGGCATATAGACACCGAATTTGAACATGACAGTGATTCAGACTGTGAGGAAGCGACGCCTCAGGCGTCGGCCGTATGGCCTCGCTTCCTCATTGTCCATAGCAAGATGAAGGAGAAACCAGTTACCAAGCTGCATCCTTTTCTGGTGGGGGAGACCCTCAGGAGCCGTGTTGGCAGGCCTGATGCCCAGCGCCTCAGGTCTGGTGACTTGCTGGTGGAGTGCCGTACTCGGGCACACTCCAGCGGGCTGCTGGGGCTCTCTTCCATCGGAGACACTCCTGTGGAAGTCACACCCCACAAAACTATGAATTCGTCAAGAGGCGTAATCAAAGATCAAGCTTTGGCAGAACTGTCAGAAGATGAACTTGTAAGGAACCTTAAGTCTCAGGGGGTGACTTGCGTCAGGCGCTTCGCTTCCAAGCGAGGTGGTGGGGAGATCCGTCTCCCTACCATCATCCTGACGTTTGGCACCCCCACCCCTCCTACTACCATCTGGGGAGGTTACTACTCCCTGAGAGTGAAAAAGTACGTCCCTCTTCCCCTCCGGTGCTTTAAGTGCCAAAAGTATGGCCATGGGCAGAAGACATGCCGTCAGGCAGAGGCTTCATGCGCCCGTTGCACTAGGCCCGGACACTCTGCTGAGTCCTGCACAGCCACCCCCCTGTGTGTGAATTGCCAGGGGGCGAATATGGCTTCGGATAAGAAATGCCCTCGTTGGATATCCGAGTGCAAGATTCAGCAGGTGCGTGTGGAGAAGGGGTTGTCCTTTCTGGATGCCAAAAAACTGGTTGAAGGCCCTGGTGCAGCTGCGGCTGCCCCAACCTCTAACACCTCTGTGTATACTTTTAGTGCAGCGGTGGCAGGCAAGCGCCCCACCAAAGACTTTTCATGTCAGACCCCAACTTCTTGGTTGGGGGCGGAGCCTCGGCTCATCTCGCCCCTGGAGAGTAACCCTCCTCTGGTGGTGACAAGGAGCCAGGGAACGCAGAAGGCGGACACTGCCGGTCCGGTTGTGCCGCCTTCTGTTGCCCCTAAGCCTCAGCCCCCACCCAAACCTGTTAGTCAGTCAACTCCAAAGGCTTCTGGCTCTGGTCAGCCTTCTAAGGCCGCTAACTCTAGCGGCAGGAACGCTGCCCAGGACCAGAAGTCTAAGAAATCTATGGGACCGCTGTGCGCACGGGCCCAGAAGGGGAACACAGATGTCCCCCTTCAAAACAAATATGCTGCACTGGAGGAGCGGATGGAGGGAGTGGAAGTTGTTGTTGCTGATGCTGCGGCAGCTCCACCCCCTTCCTCTCCGAAGAACCAGAGGAGGCCCGGGAGCCGGCCCCCCTCTGATTCTTCAACTCCTTCCAAGGTAAAGGAAAAAGGGGGGAAAAACTCCTTACCCCCAGATAAGACTTGGACTCATGGACTCTTTGCTTCAGTGGAATTGTCGTGGTTTTCAAGCTAACTTTGAGGAATTGCGTCTTTTAGTCAAGTTCTATAACCCCTCAGTAATATCTCTTCAGGAGACTTACCTGAAGACTTCTGACCCTGTGTCCTTTAATGGTTTTAATGTTATACATAAAGGCTCTGATTCGGAGAGGCGCTCGGGTGGAGCGGCTCTTCTCATTAGTAGCCAAATTTTATGTAGCCCCGTTAGCATCGACACCTGTCTTCAGGCTGTCGCAGCTCGGGTTACCTTAAAGAAGACCATAACCATATGCAGTATTTACCTGCCACCATCACTACGGGTCTGTAGCAATGATATTTTTAACTTAGTAGATCAACTGCCCCCTCCCTTTATTCTCATGGGGGATTTTAACGGTCACGCTCACCTTTGGGGCAGTGACCACTATGATGGCAGAGGTCAGATGTTAGAAGATGTTTTTTCTCAACTTAACCTATGTGTCTTTAACGATGGCTCGCCTACATACTCTAACTCAGGTTCAGGATCTAGTTCTGTTCTAGACCTCACTGTGTGTGATCCTTCTCTCATGCTGGACTTTGACTGGAAGGTTCACGATGACCTGTGTGGTAGTGACCACTTCCCAGTAGTCCTGTCATCGGTCAGCTGTGAGGAGGATTCGCCGGTGGGGCGCTGGAATCTCAAGAAAGCTAACTGGCCTCTGTTTGCCTCCCTCTGTCAGTCTCGTCTTACAGAGGAGGTGGTCATGTCAGCTGAAGAACCTGTTTCTTGTTTTACTTTGATTTTGTTGGACGTAGCAGGTGAAACCATCCCTAGAACTTCCACATCAGTCCCTCGGAGGCCGAGAGTACCATGGTTCAATGAAGAGTGCCGCAAGGCCCAAAAAATACGCAAATCTGCTCAGCGACGTGCTTTTCGTAATCCGTCGTAAGCAAATATTTTAACATTTAAAAGACAGCGGGCGAAAGCCCGTTACATTTTTAAACGCGAACGCCGTGCTTCCTGGAGACGCTTTGTCTCATATCTTCTACGACTCCGTCCCAAAAAGTCTGGAAGGCTGTTCGAAGAATTAGGGGCAGGGGTGGCTCGGCTTCTGTCGGCCATCTTAGAGATGGTGCCAGTTTGGTCACAGATAAAAAGGCTGTGGCCAATTTGCTTGCCTCCACCATTGCCCATAATTCTTCAACGGAGCATTATTCACCTTTCTTCCAGAGAGAGAAGGAGAAGCGAGAATCTTGTGCTTGTGATTTTATATCCGATAACTCGGAAGACTATAATGCCCCCTTTACGTTTTCAGAATTGCAGCAAGCCACGCAGAAATGTACTGACTCTGCTGCTGGATTAGATACCATCCATTATCAGCTCCTAACTCATCTGCCTGAGGATTCACTCCTTGTACTTCTCAAGGCCTTTAACCATATCTAGATAACCGGTCGTTTTCCGCCATCCAATCCCCAAGCCGGGTAAAGATCCTTCCGACCCGGGCAACTACCGGCCAATAGCTTTGACATCATGTTTATGTAAGACTATGGAACGCTTGGTCAACGCCCGACTGGTGTGGCATCTTGAGTCACGTGGTCTCATCACAGACCTCCAGTGCGGTTTCCGGCGCTTCCGTAGTACAACTGACCATCTAGTCCGCTTTGAGTCTTTTATCCGAGATGCTTTTGTCAACAAGCAGCATGTCTATGCAACCCCACCCGGGTCTGCCCTGGGGGACTTGGGTGGGATTAGGTATTTTTTAGTTCCCAGGGTCACCCTGGTCAGCCCCACAGGGTGGGTTTTTCTCTCTATTCTGGGGCATGTGTTTCTGTCTACCCTTTGTCCATTCACCTGTATTTGCCTTTTTAAAACTCTCCCTACTGTCTGCACTGCCTGTAGCTTTTGATATTGGATGTGTGTTGCTAAATGGTCCTAGCTTTATTTAGGCCCCATGTGTTAGGTTTATTTAATGTATTTGACCGGCTGGCGACATACATTCAATGTTCTGTTTATTTTTTTTTTTTTCACAAGCAGTGCAGGCACGTCCTGAGAAAGCCTTGTTGCTATCGGGACGTTAAGCAATGTACAATCAATCAATGTCTATGCAATTTTCTTTGATCTTGAAAAGGCATATGACACTACCTGGAAGTATGGTATAATGTCTGATTTGTCGGACATGGGTTTTAAAGGGCACCTGCCTGTTTTTATTCACAATTTTTTGTCTCCCAGGTCGTTCCATGTCCGTGTGGGCTCCACCCTCTCCGACTCCTTTGAACAGGAGATGGGTGTCCCGCAGGGCAGCATTCTATCTCCTGTTTTATTTAGCATTAAAATAAATAACATTGTCAAGGCCGTCAAGGATGATTCTGAATGCTCTTTGTTTGTGGACGACTTTGCTTTGTGTGCACGAGGTCGAGGACTTGCGTCCCTTGAGAGGCGCTTGCAGCTGTGCGTTGATCGCATCCAGGGGTGGGTGTCTCTCAACGGATTCAGGTTCTCGCCCTCCAAGACAGTCTGTGTGCATTTTACTAACCAGACGAAATTTTTTCCAAAACCTACCCTGAGCATTGCTGGAGTGCCAATTCAGGTGGCCGAAGAGGCAAAGTTTCTGGGGGTCATCTTTGACAAAAGATTGACCTTCCGCAACCATGTTAACTACCTTAGAACCTCTTGTCAGAAGGCCCTCGACATTCTTCGTGTCGTTGGTCGTACTGACTGGGGTGCAGACCGCATCGTCTTACTTCAACTGTACCGGGCCCTTGTTCGGTCCAAACTGGATTACGGCTCTGTGGTATATGGCTCGGCTTCCAAGTCTGTTCTACAGCGTCTGAACACAATTCACCATCAAGGTCTGCGCATATGTCTGGGGGCCTTCAGGACATCTCCAGTTCCTAGTCTGTATGCAGAGGCAGGGGAGCCTTCTCTCAGGCTCCGCCGCATCCGCCTCATGCTCAGCTACGTTCTGAAGCTGAAGGCCCATCCAGAAAATCCTGCCTATGATTGTGTTTTTAACCCGTCGTTTGCAGAGATTTACGATGCCCATCCGGGAGCTGTCCGTCCACTTTCCTTCCGTGTCCGACCTCATCTGCAGGCGGCCGGAGTGGACCTGGACAAAGTTTCGGAATCTCTGCAACACGTCACTCCACCCTGGCTACTACCAGTTCCTGACATCTTGCTGGACTTGACTGCCCACAAGAAGGATTGTACTCCACCAGCCATATACCAACAGAGCCTCAATGAACTCCTTTCAATTTTTCCTGGCTATTGTCGTCTTTATACGGATGGGTCCAAATCTGAGGATGGAAGAGTGGCTGCGGCTGCAGTGTCCTCTCGCTATCCTAGACGCCCATTTAAGCTCCGTCTCCCTGACCATTCCTCTGTATTTAGTGCAGAACTGCAGGCAATTCTGCTAGCACTCAAGCATGCCTATCAGTCTCGGGAAAGGAACTTCCTGATTCTGTCTGACTCTCTTTCTGCCCTGCAGGCCCTTCAGGGCGCGGGAACAGACCATCCACTGCTGGTGCAGATCAGAGAGCTCTACGCGGACTTGATGAAGGAATATTATGACATCATTTTTATTTGGGTCCCAGGCCATGTGGGCATCGAAGGCAACAGAATCGCAGATTCTGCTGCCAACAGTGCCCGCAGTGACCCTGTCCCTGACACACAGACTGTCTACAGTGATTTTAAACCTGTTATTAGTGTGTACATAGCCCGCGAGTGGCAGTCCGAGTGGGACAAAGAGGAAGGGAACAAGCTTCATGAAGCTCTTCCTAAGTTGTCTGACAGTCTACCTTTCCGCTGCGGCAGCCGCCGTGAGGAGACTGTCCTTGCTCGGCTCCACATCGGGCACACGTATGTTACGCACTCTTACTTACTTAAACAGGATGAGCGTCCATGGTGTTTTGCCTGTGATGAGCAGTTTTCTGTTCGACATTTTTTGCTGTATTGTGCTGACCTAATTGACACCAGATATAAACACTTCACAGCAGACTCCTTGAAGGTTTTGTTCCGGGATGTCCCCCCGGACAAAATCTTCAATTTTTTGAGAGAATGCAATATTTTTAACAAGATCTGAGCATTCATAGACTATGTGAATTTTTTTATTTGCCCTTTTTGAGAGTCTGTAGACGTTTCTTTTCAAGACATGTGCGACATTTTAGCCTGAGATTTTTAATTTATATTTACATCTTGTCTTAAGACTTTGCTTTTAGTCTGGCTGACCAGATTTTTACCCATCCCGCCGTGTGATGGCCTTAGTCGCCTGCTCGGCGTTAAACCCAAATAACTAACCAGGCATTACAACGTGTGACACAGTGTGGTCAAATCCATAAAACAGTAGTCCATCCAATGGCAAATCAGTATATATATACTTTATGGGTGTGCACTTTAAAATATTGTTACAAATATTTTAAAGTGCACACCCATTTTCAACAGAAATTTCTCAAATAAAGTCAGGGCTGAAGGGTATATAGACTTCTTACTTACTCAGGGCTGAAAGGGTTAATCACCATGCGTTGGACAATGCTGTAGTGTCGAGGAAATTCTACGCAACCTTCCCATCATGCCGGCCTGATTTTTGGCTCGCCTGAAAAACCAAAAGCGAGTCTATGTTTTGGGCCACAGTCTTCAAACTTGGCCCAAAGATACTTTGTGTCAAGACCTTTCTAAACATACCAATTTGAGTGACCTTGTAAAGGTCAAGGTCACAGGAGGGGATCAGAAAATAGGTAAAAATAGCTATATTTTGACATGTATTGTTTTCTCAAATACTATTCACAACTTTGAACCCAAACTTGGTACACAGATACCTGATAGTATGACCTTTTTATGCATACTAATTTGGTTGATTCCTTGCAAAGGTCAAGGGTCACAAGAGCTCAAGAAATAGGTAAAAAGAAATAATCATATTTTGACAAAAGATGTTTTTTCTCAAATACTATTCACATCTTCAAACCCAAGCTTTGCTACAGAGATACCTGATCATAAGACCTATTAATTCATACTAATTTGGATGAGCCCTCAGAAAGGTCAAGGGTCACAAGAGCTCAGGAAATAGGTAAAAAATAATAGCCATATTTTGACAAGAAATGTTTTTTCTCAAATACTTTTCACAACTCCAAATTCAAACTTGCTACAGAGGTACCTGATGGTAAGACCTATCTATGCATACTAATTTGGTTGACCCCTTAGAAAGGTCAAGGGTCACGAGCTCAGGAAATGGATAAAAATAGCCATATTTTGACAAGAAATGTTTTTTCTCAATTGCTATTCACAATTTCAAACCCAAACCCAAACTGCTACAGAGATACCTGATGGCAAGGCCTATCTATGCATACTAATTTGGATGACCCCTCAGAAAAGGTCAAGGTCACAAGATGTCAACAAATGTGTATAAGATGCCAATAATTGTAGTTATTACCAACATTTTTGCAAACTTTTCAATCAAATTTGGCTCAAACATAGCTGATGATAAGAATTTCCTATGTATCATAATTTAGTCAACTCGTTCCAAAGGTCAAGGGGGTTTCACAGATGTGTGAAAACTGATTAACTCTTCATCACCTATAACGCCGCTAAACGCCCCTCAAGTCTGTACTTAAAATGCCCATATATATACCCGTCCTCCGTACCAAATTTAGAAGTCATGTGATACGTCGGTGCACTCTTCTGTGAAGGAGGTGGTATTGTATACCATATGGGGCAAGGTCAAACTAACTTTAGACACTGGGCATGCTAACTAAGACACTGTGTGCGGCGAACTGGGTCATTTTTACCGCACATGGCGACGTACGATCTATGACGTGACGGTGACCCAGAGTTTACCGCTATTTTGGAGTACATTGGCAACAATCCAGTTTCAGAGTCAGAGGGGAAGTGAGATACGTGTCTCTAGTGTGCTTACTTGTAAATATCGATCTGTCGGACTGGGATGATGAAGATACCGGAGTTTTTCAGCAGTGTTTACCTTGTTTACTGAGGCGACGACTGCAAGATGGCGGAGATGCTATCTGGCATCAGCGGCCAGTTTCAGACCCTGTTTTGCAGCCTTTTACATGATATGTGGAGCCCAACAACTCCACTTGATTATTTTTATCATTAGTATTTCCCTGCGGAAATGTTCAAAACTATTGCCCAACAGACGTACTTAAACCAACTAGAAACAGAGATCAATTTGTAGCAACGTCCGCCGACGAGATACGTGCCTTTCTAGGTGTACAGTTAGTCATGGGTGTGGTGCGCCTGCTGAGTTATACCTGTTATTGGTCTGGCAATGAGTTTCTTCATCAATGTGCAGTTTCAAAAGTGATGACAAAGAATAAATACAAGGCTCTCAAAGATGACTTTCATCTGAACAACAGAGAAACCAACCCCCCACGTAATCACCCAGACCATAAATAATCAAGGTGCATTTTTTTCAGTTAATTTACCTGTAATTAATTACTGTAAATATTTTAAACAGGTACCAAATTATACCCCACCACAACATGAAATACTGTCCATATGTGAGCTTGTTACGATTGTGGTTGTGTTATCCTGTGAGAGCGTGCATGTGTTTATCGTAGGAAACGATCTGATATTTATTTGAGCTATCATGGTTATGTTTCACGTGCCTTTTTAGTAAGATTTTCTTTTGTTCGTGAGTAGAGCCGATTTCGTTTTGTTATGTTAAGTTTAGTCCGGAACGTTCTAGAAAGGTCGCACTGTCTAGTGACCTCGTATGTGTCACGGGTAGTTGGCAACACTTTGCGACAGTTCGCTACTTTTTGTTTTTCTGTGCGCGTGAATTGAGCAGCCTTTTTATTGTTTTGTGAAAGGTCTAGATTCTTCTAGAGTAGATATACAACGTGGTGATAGGAATACCATACTTTTATGTGTCTTCATTATACGTTAGAATTTAGAGCTGATGTTAGCAGCCGAGTTTTTGTAGCCTGTTATAGTTTTTCTGGAAAGTTTTTTTTAAAATGAGCTTCGGCTGCGTGTTTCGTTCTGATTGGTTGCGTTGTATGATTTCCGTAGACGATTCTGGAATATTGTGGTATAAGGAGGGCGCTGGGAAAGCGCGTTAGTACATTGTCTTGCATTTGTCAGTGGTAGAGCACGCAGTTTATTGTAGGTACATGGCCCATAGAGGGTGTACATTGTGTGAGACGCTGCGTAAGAGAAACTTTGTGTCGCAGTGTGGACATTGCAGAAGAGACTTTGTATCAGTATTTGTGCATTTGGAATTGCACTGTGTGGATATCGCATCGCTGAATTAAATATTGTTGGAACTGTTACTCCAGTATTGTCTACATCCTTAAGCCACGTGTGACGGATTGCAGCTGAATGAGGTTTATTTAAAAAGAACCTTACGTGCGTGCGTCTGGTGTGTTTATCTTACTACGACTACAACTCCACCATGTAACAGAGCTAAGGAAAAAAAACAGACTTAAATATCTGTCTATTCACAAACGTTCTAGACATTTTGGTGAGAAAATGGGTTACATTTTCTCAGTAATTTTCTTACAATCTTCTAGTTACAGCACAATAGACAGGGTATGTTTTTATAGGTGATTAAGAGTTAAATTTTGAGAAAACATGGATTTTGTTAGTGCAGAAGTCATCCCTTTACTTATTGTCAGACGTGGATTGGTCATACACGTGAGCCTTAAGGGCTTTGCCTTTCTTGTTAATAAAATTGTAGGTATTATCAACATTTTTGCAAATTTTCAATCAAATTGGCACAAATGTAGCTGATAATAAGACCTTTCTATGCATACTATTTTAGTTGACTCATCATAAAGGTCAAGGGGGATTGACAGGTGCGTGAAAAATGCTTACATTTTGAGAAAACGATAATTTTGCTGGTGTAGAAGCCAGCCCTTTACTTATTGTCACAAAGGTCACATATATGTAAATCGGTCATACATGTGAGCCATAATGGCTTTGCCTTTCTTGTTCAGTGAAGTCTGCATACCTGTTTGTTTCTTCAAAAACGTTACCGATGGTATTACTGATAGGAAGACATACTTAGCCTGTCAATTTCTGTCTCCAAAATTGTGTGTTGCTACACAACCAGGGACGTAATTCTAGCAAGCAGCTACCCAATCCCCTGAGTGGCTTCCCTATCCTCCGGATAGCCTCCCTTATCAATCTCGCGAGAGTCCGTTATTTCCAGTTATATACTTAGCTGCCATTTTGTTCGGTTCCGTTCTTTCGGTCTACGTGTTTCCTCGTTCTTTCTTGTCGGTTTAGATCTTCTCCCGATGGCCAGGTAAGGCCTCGGACATTGTCTCGCCCGGCGATTACAGCTTACTGGGGCAATTTCCATGGAATTACGGCGTTTTGGCCTTTCTTTTCGACTTCATCTCCGTCGGTCGGTTGCAACGGTCATGTACTTGACTTCATGGCCTCAAGTCCCGCGCGGTTATCCTTTGTTTACATGATTTGTTGCAGTAACCAACTCCGAACTTGTCCCGCCTGCGGCGACTTCCAGTGGCTGATGGATTTACATCTTAGATGCCTTCCCTGTTCGGGCTGCGCTTCTGATAACACCTGCGCTACGTGCTCCATATGGGAAGAGGACCGTTGGTCTCAGATGTGGAGTTTTTATCGTCGCCAGCGCCCCATCCCTTTTTCTGCGGCTCTGGTTCCACCAGCCCCTCCCAACTCGGCCGCAGTTGCTGGTTCGTCCAGGCACTCTCATTCCCCAGACTCAGTTCGCTCCCTTAAACTGCACTCCCGCTCACAGGTGACGGGATCCTTGCGGTTATCTTCTCCTATCCCCCGGCCAAGGTGACGGACGCTGTGCTGTCCCTTCTGCTGTGGGAGATAAGTGCTTTTCCGATCCATTACATTCTCGCTCTATGGAGCGCCGTTTACTATCAATCCCGCGCACCTGCTCCATGGAGACGGGTCACTCGCTGCGACTATCGGTCCCGCGCACCCGCTCTACGGAGACGGGTCACTCGCGGCGACTTTCCCCTCTTCCTCGGAGGATGGGACACCAGCACCCGAAAGACCCTGGAGCGGTTACCGATCAGCCAGGTGTGGCCTTGCCCACCTGCACCTTTGCGCCTCAGCGTCGCCAATGGTCGTCACACCACGACTCTTTGCACGGCGCTGCGGGGATTCCGGTGTCCCCTTGCGCACCGGCTCAGAGCCGGTCACCACACATCAATCGTTCAGACGAGCATACCTCTCGGCGCCGATCTCGTCTGCTGGATTCACCTTCCTCCCGGGACGTTCAGTCTCGTGGTCGCCTTCGGAAACGTACAGATTCTGACCACCCTGTTCCTTGCAATTTGTCGGTCACGTGTCGGTCGCAACGCTCCCCTCTCGGATGGGTTGATTTGCGTCATCCTGTTCGGGGGTCTTTTGCTTTTTGGCCCCACCTGGCAGGCTGTTAAAGAGTCACACAAAGATATTTGGCCTACGTCTCGCTCTTTTTCGCGCTTTCGTTCGGTCCGCAAGGCCGTGGGTTGCGCCCTGCGGTCCTTCAGACCCGTCTCACGTCCCGCGTCCAGTGTGCCTTTCGGCCCTTCCCGTCCCCCCCAGTTTGGCCGCTCCCACGCCCGGCCAGCCCCGGCCTCCTCTTGGCCTGGTCGGGGCCAGCGGCATGGTCGGGGGAGGGCCCGATGACTCTCTTCCATTCTTGCCCCCGCCGACCTCCCTCCGGTCGCCGTTCGGCGGGCGGCTCTCCCGGCACGGCGACGCGAGGCGTCACTGTTCCCGGACGATCTTGGATACTCTCTACAGTTACGGAGGGACTCCACCTCACTTTTCAACGCCCGACTGCCTCTGCGGCGCTCCCCGCTTTGGACTCGGTTGCCGAGCGACCGGGTCAAAGCGGTGGCGCTGCAGTGGGAGGTGGCTGCTTTACTTAAAATATCCCCCACAGAAGTGGTCCTACGACACGACTCTACAGTCTTCTACAGCCGTCTCTTCGTTGTTCCAAAATTGGACGGCACTTGGCGTCCTGTGATCGATCTTTCGGCTTTGAACAAGTTTCTGGCCGCTCCTTCTTTCCGTATGGAAACTGCCAGAGCTCCATGCTGTGGTCAGGCCCATGGATTTCGCTGTCAGTCTCGATCTGGCCGATGCATACCTCCATGTGCTCATGCATCCTTTGGCTCGCCGTTACCTGCGCTTCGCCTTCCGCGGGGTGGTTTATCAGTTCCGGGCCATGCCATTCGGTCTAAACATCAGTCCGTGGGTCTTCACCAGGATCATGGACGCAGTGGTCGCACACGCTCTGCAGTCCTTTCTCAGTCCGACCTCGCACTACCTCGATGATCTGCTGCTCCGAAATCAGGTCGAGTCCCGCTTGTTCACCGACAGGAATGCGCTACTCGTCCTTCTTCGCCATCTTGGCTTCCTGGTCAACTTCGGCAAATCGGACCTCTTATTGTCCCGCAGCTTTATTCATCTGGGTATGGATTTTCGGACTGACTTGAACCTGGTGCGACTTCCTCAGGCGCGGATCGAGAAATTGGCAACTTTGGCTCTGCAGCTGTATCGTGCCATGGATGCTCCAGCGCTGACGTGGTTGCACTTGTTAGGCCTCATGAGCGCTGCTGCGGACTTACTTCCTCTCGGTCGCCTTTACTCACGACCGATTCAGCTTCATTTCCTTCTCCTCTGGCGTCCGTCTTCAGGGGATTTAGAAGCCTGGGTGCCTGTGTCTTCCCTGATCCGTCCCTATATCAGGGTGGAGAACTCTCCTCGGATCCACGATTTTCTGAGGAAAGGTAGCGTCACTTCCGAGAAAATGAAATAGAGTTTCGCGAAAAATTCGCGAAACACATTTTCTCCAAGTCTCGATCCGAGTTTAAAAATAGGACGAGTTCAGGTCCGTGTCCAGCTTTTACTTTTTCGTCACTGAACGTGGCGCCCGCGAGTGTAACGTTGTATGCACTGCCCTGCAATATAAGTATAAGGCTTACTCACAGAGCTTCCGTTTTAGTGTGTCTCCGGTGCACTAGAACTCAAAATCACGTACTGAAAATGTAACTAAGGGGTAGTCGGATGGCACTAAAATTCAGTGCATCTGCGTCCAAGACACATCATCCTTGTGCCACCGTGCGTACCCTAACAGAGGTCGCTGACAGTCGTTCTTTGAGTTGGTTCGTTTAGTCGCTCGCTTGGTCGCGGCTGCGTTCAAAATCGCCCGGACTCCGGGGTCCATGCGAGTGTCACACTGGACGGGCAAGTTTATGCCCGGTGTGGTGTCAGCATGTTATTACAAAGTGCGCACTACATGTTGAACGCGTTACTTGCGGTGACGTCACCATTCATACTATTATGGGATGCGGCATCGCGCGTTTCTATTTCGATCTTGAACGAAGAACTTTGTAAATGGCGGAGCAAAAGCAAAGGAAGCTGGAATGCTTTGGATTCTTCAATCCGGCACCGTCTGATCTTGATAATCTCTTAGAAGAAAGTTCACTTCGACACCGCCGTCTCCATTGACTAGCGACAGTAACAGAAATGATACCCATGGGCCGTCAGTGGCACCGCCGCTGCGACGCAGTTTCAGAGTTCATGGCTGCGTTTATTTCCGTGGCTTAAAGCGCGACGGCACACGGATGACAAGCACAATATGCATGGAGGCAAACTCAAATAGCAAGTCCAGAAATTTGAACAGAAATAAGTTTGTCAGTTTTTTTTAAATCATGGTCGATCCATCTTCTGGTACAGTTATTAGGCAAAAGCTCTAACATTGGAGAAATACGTCTTTCGGGTTAAATGGTTTGAAACCAACTTTTAAGTACATCAGTACACACACACACACACACACACACACACACACAGAGTTTAGACGTCTGACTTTGGTTGTCAATCTGCTTTCAGCAGAAAAGGTTATATTCTCAGTTACAATACATTATCAAATGATCATACAAATAAATACAGGCTTTTGCACGACAGCTAACCAGTTAAAGAATCAGTATCATGGAAAGGACACGGTCACAGCAAATTTAAAGAGGAGACCGCAAAATGAGTTAATTTATTTTAAAGAACATACAGGTGATGCAGTTGTTCTTAAATAAATTTGCGGACCCTGTATTATGCTCAGATGGGGGTCTGTGTACCCTCTAAAATTTATATCTGGGGGTGTACAGACCTGTTGTGAAAACAGAAGCCCTGTTAATAAATACACATCACTTGAACGCGGTTCACCGGAAGTTCAGTCCTCTGTGTCGGCCATTGTTAGTCTATTGTGATACTGATCAATAGCCTACCATGTCATGCTTTTCATGAGTGATTAACCGGGGAGACCCTTTGATGATGTATTTTACTCTGTAATCTTGAGTTTGCATGTAGTCAAATTTGAGCCTTTTCTGTGTGCTATCTCTCACAAAAAGCCCAAATATTTACCTCTAAAAATGAAAATTGCCCCTGGACCCCACCGGGGCCTAGGCGGCCCCTCGACCCCGGCCACTTTTCAGAGATTTTTACCTGAGCTTGTTCTCTACCCTGCTATATCCTCCGGTGGACAGATCACTCTTGGTTAGCGTAGGGAGTTCCTCTCGCGTCCCTGCTACCCTACCTGTCGATCTGCACAGATGCCAGTCTCTCTGGTTTGGGGGGTGCTCCTCCTCCCGGACTTCCGCGAGACAGCAGGTCTTTGGCCACCAGATGTGGCAAACACATCAACTGGTTGGAGTTGAAGGCGGTTTGGCTTGCTCTCATCGCCTGGGAGATGCACGTGTCACACCAGGAGGCCTTAGTCCTCTCCGACAACTCGACTGTTGTGGCGTATATTCAGAAGCAGGGCGGGACGCGTTCTCCTTCTCTGTGCATCCTTCTGTTCCAGCTCCTTATGTGGTGCCGGGATCGGAACATCTGGCTGCGGGCGCGTCACATTCCGGGATTGCTGGCGGATTCTCTGTCCCGTCCAGACCAACATCTCCATACCGAGTGGACTCTCCGTCCCGACCTGTTTCACATGATTTGTGTCCACTGGGAGACACCCATGATTGACCTGTTCGCGACGTGGTGGAATACACAACTCCCCCTCTTCATCTCTCCATTTTCCGACCCACTTGCGTGGTCGTTAGACGCTCTCTCCATTCCTTGGTAGGGTCTCCTGGCCTACGCGTACCCTCCCTCGGTACTGATCCCCAAGATTCTCCTCAAGCTTTGCGGCTGCAACACGGTGCTGTTCTTGGTAGCCCCATTCTCTTGGAACAAGAGCTGGACCACAGATCTCCTGAGTCTCGCCACGGATCCACCGCTCCGGCTTCCAACGCCACACACGATGTTGAAGCAGCCTCTTACACACCTGGAGGTTGTGCAGCATGCCCTCTCAGCTCGAGGTTTCTCGGATGCAGCGGTGGCGGCTATCGCTTCAGCATGACCCCCTTCCACCCGGAAGGTTTATGAGGGAAAATGGAGGGTTCTGCAAGCTTGGTGCAGTACTAGACAACTTTCCCCCACTGCTTTGACTATGCCTCAGCTGGCTGAATTCTTTCTGTGGCTCTTTCAGGATCAGTCTCTAGCACCCATTACTATTCGGGGATATCTTTCTATGGTGGCTGATACATACCGCCATTTGGGACTACCCGATCCCGGGGGATGCAAAGATCTCGCTGATCTTATGGCTCATTTTGACCTCCAGCGACCTGTCACACGCTCCCTACTACCTCGCTGGGACCTCGCGTGGGTCCTAACATGGCTGAACACTGCCCGTTTTCAGCCCCTACATTTGGCGCTGTTCTCTGACTTGACTCGAAAAACATGCTTCTTACTGGCTCTGGCCACTGCCTCTCGTGTGAGAACTCCACGCTTTCTCAATACACCCGCCTTGCCTACAACTCCGGGCCGACGGCTCTGTCCAACTCCTCACTAGTCCTTCCTTTTTGGCCAAGAACAGGCTCCCTTCCGCCCCACCTCAACCGATCACTATTCGTCCATTGTGGCGCCCAAATACGCTCCAGGACGTACGCCAACAAGACCCGGTCAGGGCGTTAAAAATTTACCTCCGCTGGTTGAAACCCCTACGGTGAGGACGTTTACGCCTCTTCCTGCCCTTAGCTCCGGGCAAGAATGATATTTCTGCTCAGACGATTTCCGCTTGGCTGCGCGGAATCATTAGATCCGCTTACGAAGACCTCTCGACAGAGGGAGCAAAGAGGTTGAAAATTTGAGCGCACGAAGTCCGGGCCGTCTCCACGAGCGTCGCGTTCGACCGCAACTGCGCCGTGCGGGACATTGTGGCGGCGGTGGGCTGGAGGGCCGAATCTACTTTCGCCCGTTTTTACTTCCGTGACCTGTCTGGCCATAGGCAAAACCTGGCACTAGTGGGGGACATTGCTCCGGCGCAACACTCTCTCCCAGCGCGGGATGCGCCATAGGTAATACTTAACTAAAATTGTCGGGAGTGTGCCTTTGCAAGGGACCTAGCTATGCAGTTACCCCAAGGTGAGTTTTGGGGTGGCAGCCTCCTCCTCTTCGCCATTCTTCCTATCAGTGATACCATCGGTAACGTTTTTGAAGAAACACATGTATTTTTCTTTAAAATAATTTTTTTTCGAAAAATACTTACCGATGGTATTACTCAAATTTCCCTCCCACCTTTCCCGCTTGCCGTCTGTCTGCTAAGATATAACTGCTAATAATGGACTCTCGTGAGATTGATAAGGGAGGCTATCTGGAGGATAGGGAGGCCACTCAGGGGATTGGGTAGCTGCTTGCTAGAGTTACGTCTCTGGTTGTGTAGCAACACACAACAATTTTGGAGACTGAAATTGACAGGCTAAGTATTTCTTCCTATCAGTAATACCATCGTTAAGTATTTTTCGAAAAAATTTATTTTAAAGAAAAATACATTTTTTACATCACTGCGGAACCTTTCATTTGTTTCAAGCTAAGGTGGTCAAACATTACGTGTCAACTTAAGTTACAACATGTTAGTTGTTACTACATGTGTGGTGGACATGTTGCATACTTATAGTAATAGACTTATGATGAAACTGACATCATGAATTTGCTTTGTGCAGGTTGTCAAAGCTTCTGAAGGAGATCATGAGAGAGAACGAGAACAAGACCATTATTTTTGCGGAGACCAAGCGTAAGGTTGACGACATTACCAGAAGAATCAAGCGAGAAAAGTGGGTTGTAGTTTATACACACATCAGTCGGCAGTTCTAAGTAATCCACTAACCTTGAAGACTTCATAGTTGAAAATTTATCAGCATAGATAATGAAAGCATAGCATCAGTCTTGACACTATTTAAGCCATATGATACTGAGGCTAAAAGTGTCAAATTTGTACAGTGACACGTTTCACAGTTTTCAGATTAGAGACTTCCTTTTCATGGAGAAAATTGCATTTTTTTAAAAACATTGTCTGCCAAAGAGCAAGTGCATTTTGTGATGATCAGACACATACCAGCTAGAAAATGTAAATGTGAGAGATAGAAAGGGGTATTCTTTCTCAGATATTTGCTCTAAATCATCCCCGCCCCCTTTTCTTCCAAAATAAAGCATATTAAAAGTATGCTCTTTTTTTTTTTCCTATGTTTAACCTATTTACAATCTCTGTTCTCAGTTTAAAGTGTGTGGGATATATGTAGGAAAGAAATTACACCAAAAGTTGTAAATTGCAGGCACAGAAACAGAGTTTCTGGGCTAGACAGTGTCGGCTATTACATTTTTAAACGCACAAACATATTTTCCTTTCACAGAAAGCAATAAAAGGCAAAAAATTGCCAATTTTAGCACTTTATTTTAAAGATTCTTATAGTAGACACCCACAGAAAGCAAAATGAATAAATGAAAACAATATTTTATGAAAGTATTAAGGACAAAACCAAACATCCCCTAAATTTAAACACAAGAAATTAAGACAGTAACCAATTTTTGGGATTACATACCAAATTATCAGTTACATCTAACTGAAGTATTATTACTTGATAAACCATGAATTGCAAACAACAAATTAAAGGACAAATGCAGAGAAAAGGAGTTTTAAAAGAAATTCAGCTGCTACTAAAAATTATCCACCTATCTCAAGAGCTTCTTGGGTTTGCTGAAGTGCAGTGGGTTTACAGTTTCTGGGTGATGTTCTAAATCATTCATTAAGGAAATAATTTTTACACTAATTGCAGAAAAGTGACTCTTTTTTAACCTTTACAGCAATGAAACTAATGAAAATTAAAGTACAATGTGTTTTTATATGAAAAAGAAGATATGGTCATCACGACATCAGCAAAGCTTCAAAGAGGCTACAGGTACATTTTGATCGTGAGAAAAACTGAAGGAAAAAAAAAGAAAACTGAAGTACTATTAAGCTCATATGAAAAACACCTCGAATACATTTTGAGACTCCAATTTGCACAAAAGAGAAAAAGTCTAAGACCGGAATCAAACAGCTGTGAAAAAATGGTGCTGTCTATTGTCAATGCGAGGCTGCGGCAGGATTTGAACAACAGTTTCTGCCAGCGTTAGCACTGTCATGTCATCCTGAGGTGGAAAGACATGGTAATTGCTACATTTCCTCATGAAGCGAACCATGAACTCTCCATCAAGGAGGGGAACGCTCGCTGGAATTACAATGACCACAAAGGACAGATTTTTGCTGTTAACGGAGTAGGTGATGCACACATACTCTCCAACCTGTGGAACTTCAAGATCATGGACCAATGGCACCACATGATTTGCTGTCCAAAAATCTGGGTTGCCCATGTCGTCCCGGTTACTGCACCAAAGTAAGTAGACTTTGCGGGGCTGGTCCTGCAGTAGGGATGGGTAGAAGAACACGCGGTTATCTCTTCCCGCAGAGTTGGCTCCAAGGTTGGGATATACTGATACAATTTCACACTGAAGAATATTCGCAGCAGGAAGTATGTGCCAAGGTCCAAGACTCTTGCTGCAAAGAGAGCCTGCCATGATCACCTTTTCAATGCTGTTTTCATAGACTCGGTTGGGAAATCCCCAGTGGAATGATACAATTCTAGGCTCTTGGTCCCATCTAATAGGGTCCCTCTGCTCACTGTGCTGGGAGACAGATAGACATTCTGGTTGATCGCCAGCTCCTAAGTTAGTCTCAGTTCATGTAAAATTCTGCCTTTAAATAATGCAATGCTGAGGGATCGGTAGAGGAAAATTGCCCTCACCAACAACTCAAAAAAGAAACCGCTTTAGACCGTCATGTGGGCGCTGGCGCTCGGCTTCTTCATCAAAATTGCTTCTGAAGGGGGGTTCTTCAGTGGAAAGATCCAGAGGATAACGTTCATCTGCTTAACCTTTTTGCCGCCACAGGTGTTAAAATGTTGCATTTCCCAGCGCCGCAGCTGTTTTGCCAGACCGCTGTGGCGCAACACCTCTTATCTTTAAAAGGCTATAACTCTTGAACCACTGAACCAAATTACTTCATTTTTAAGAAAAATGGAGATGAGAAAACAAATTTGTACACTGACACCTTTTTTTTCTTTCATGTGACTCACTCAAAGTTTTATATCTGGCCTGATGCAAGAAGAATAGACAAAATCTGTGTTCTCAACACACACAACAGACAGTTTACACACATGGCAGTCACTAACAAAGTAACAAACGCATGATAACATGTCAAAAAATATATTGAGAAAATGTTCAACTCACAACTGAAGCATAGTTGGTTGTTCAGAGCTCTACAATATAATCCATAACACACCAACTCGCAAGCAAAGTCCATGAAGAATACACAACACTCTTCTACACAAAATCTGCTCGCGAGTACTCGGATCGTTATCAGAGCTAACTTGTAAATTTCCAAAAAGCTCTTTGTTAACTTCGTTGCCACATGGATGCTCCTCGTTCGAATCAACATCAGTTTGTGATCGTATGAGGTTCAAACGACGCAAAACTTCCTCCGTATATAGTCTCTTGTGCCACTCACTTCGCCCTTTTGAAGTTTCAGGCCCACTGGGCACCGGCCTCCACGTGGCGCGGGTGGGTAGTCTCTCCAGTCACTGACTGAGGGGGCTAGCAGAGGGGTTCCATCACTGTCCAGGATAGGACTTGACGTCAGCAGATATGTTGTTCAGTCTTTTTCTCTGGTCTGGTTTTTAAGGAGCTGTGCTAACCCAGGTCTTACCATGTTGGATTGGTCCTTAAAAATACTCATTATTCTTTGGTCCTTTAGATCCCAAGTGTTTGCCGTGCTTGGAGACCCGTGTCGGGGGGAGAAGAGGATCCTGGTGGCTGAAACGCTCCACTTTGGCCTTGACTTCTGCCTAAACGGGAGGCTAGTCATACCGGCCTAGTCAATCGGCTCTTGTCACGTTTAGCCCTATCCCATTGTTGACATGCGGGCTGATAAACGGAGCACCATGCTACAGCCGCCGCTGCTGATTAGGTGCTTTACGCCAGTATTCCCCTGCATTCAACGGTGTGATAGAAGGCGGTGGCTCAAACGGTTCAATCGGGCTTACCCCCTTGAGTATATCTTTCGGGCAGTTTCCATCGTGCGTCGACTGGAGACCCGCCGACAAATGCACTTTCTCTTGTTGGGCGGGGACCCCCGGGGGATGAATATCTAACATACTATAATATGGAAAACCCCCAAAAAACAAAACTGGCACCAAAGCGGCACATAGCCACTGACATTGTTATTGAGAATGATAGTGACTCTGTGAGGAAGCGACGCCTCAGGCTTCAACCCCCCCCCCCTTCCCCCCCCCCCCCCACACACACACACACACACAAAGGGGGGCGTATCACATATCCACTGTTCCAGCCACTCAGTGCATGGAAATTTAAATCTAGGTTCCCCCCCCCCCCCAAGGGGGGTCCAGTTATTTAGCAGGTGTGGACAGCTGTTTCGGTCTTGGCGACCTCTTCAGCACACCATCGGCAATACTGGAGAAGGCAGGAAATTCTGCCTACCTGCAATGACAACCACATTTTACTGTGGTGTCTGCAGGGGCATACATTCCATGCCATCACCTAGAGTTAAATTTCCATGCACCCTAAAAGAGAACCTACCAAAAGGGGGGGAAGGGGTTGCAGTCGATATTGTAGTAATAAATGAAAAGAAAAGGGGAGACTGCCAGTGCTAATATTTTAGTAAGGTTACAAAGTAAAGTAGGTTATAGCACTGTCAGGGGAGAGAAATGTGCATGATCACTGGTCGATGATGCACATTTCTCTCCCCTGACAGTGCTATAACCTACTTTACTTTGTAACCTTACTAAAATATTAGCACTGGCACTCTCCCCTTTTCTTTTCACCTTTGTGTATACTTTTAGTGCTGCGGTGGCAGGCAAGCGCCCCACCAAAGACTTCTCTTGTCAAACCCCAACTTCTTGGTTGGGGGCGGAGCCTCGGATCCTCTCGCCCCTGGAGAGTAACCCTCCTCCGGTGGTCACGAGGAACCAGGGAACGCAGAGGGCGGACGATACCGGTCTGGTGGCACCGTTTTCTGCTGCCCCTAAGCCTCAGCCCCCACCCAAGCCTGCCAATCTTACTACAAAGACTTCTGGCTCTGGTCAGCTTCTAGGACCGCCAACTCTGGCGGCAGGAACGCTGCCCCAGCCCAGAGGTCTAAGAAAATTACAGGACCGCTGTGCGTACGAGCCCAGAAGGGGGACACTGATGTCCCCCTTCAAAATAAATATGCTGCATTGGAGGAGCAGATGGAGGGGGTGGAAGTTGTTGTGGCTGGTGCTGCGGCAGCTCCTCCCTCCTCATCTCCGAGAAACCAGAGGAGGCCCGGGAGTCGACCCCCCTCTGTTTCTTCGACTCCTTCCAACGCACAGGAAAAGGGGGGAAGAACTCTTCTCCTCCACATAAAACCTAACCATGTGCTCTCTGCTTAGTGCTTCAGTGGAATTGTCATGGTTTTCACACCAACTTTGAAGAATTACGCCTTTTAGTGAAGTCCTATAACCCCTCAGTAATATCTCTTCAGGAGACTTGCCTGAAGACTTCTGACCCTGTCTCCTTTAATGGTTTTCTTGCTCACGCTCACTTGTGGGGTAGTGACCACTATGATGCAGAGGTCAGATGTTAGAAGATGTTTTTTCTCAACTTAACCTTTGTGTTTTTAATGATGGCTCACCTACTTACTCTATCCCAGGTTCAGGATCTAGTTCTGTTCTAGACCTCACTGTCTGTGATCCTTCTCTCATGCTGGACTTTGACTGGAAGGTTCATGATGACCTGTGTGGTAGTGACCACTTCCCAGTAGTCCCGTCATCGGTCAGTTGTGGGGAGGACCCACCGGTGGGGCGCTGGAATCTGAAGAAAGCTAACTGGCCTCTGTTCACCTCCCTCTGTCAGTCTTGTATTACAGAGGAGGTGGTCATGTCATCTGAAGAACCTGTTTCTTCTTTTACTGCTATTTTGTTGGACGTAGCGAGTGAAACCATCTCTAAAACGTCCGCATCAGTCCCTCGGAAGCCGAGAGTACCATGGTTCAATGAAGAGTGCCGCAAGGCCCAAAAAGCGCGTAAAACTGCTCAGCGACGTGCTTTCCGTAATCCATCGCAAGTGAATATTTTAACCTTTAAAAGACAGAGGGCTAAACGTGAACGCTGTGCTTCCTGGAGACGCTTCGTTTCATCTTTAACTTATCGGACTCCGTCCCAGAAAGTCTGGAAGGCTGTGCGAAGAATTGGGGGCAGGGGTGGCTCGGCTTCTGTCGGCCATCTTAGAGATGGTTAAAACAGCTGTGGCCAATTTGCTTGCCTCCACCATTGCCCATAATTCTTCAACCGAGCATTATTCACCCTTCTTCCAGAGAGAGAAGGAGAAGCGAGAGTCTCGTATTTGTGATTTTAAGTCCGATAACTCAGAAGACTATAATGCCCCTTTTACCCCCTTATCAGAATTGCAGAAAGCCTTTGCAGAAATGTAATGACTCTGCTGCTGGCCTAGATACAATCCACTATCAATTCCTAACGCATCTGCCTGAGAGGTCACTCCTTGTACTTCTTAAGGCCTTTAACCATATCGGAGAACTGGCCATTTTCCGTCATCTTGGCACCAGGCTGTGGTTGTACCGATCCCCAAGCCGGGTAAGGATCCTTCCGACCCGGGCAACTACCGGCCTATCGCTTTGACATCATGTTTATGTAAAACTATGGAGTGCCTAGTCAACGCCCGCCTGGTGTGGCAACTTGAGTCACAGGGTCTCCTCACAGACCTCCAGTGCGGTTTCCGGCGCTTCCGTAGTACAACTGACCATTTAGTCCGCTTTGAATCATTTATTCGAGATGCTTTTGTCAACAAGCAGCATGTCTATGCAATTTTCTTCGATCTTGAGAAGGCGTATGACACTACCTGGAAGTATGGCATAATGTCTGACTTGTTGGACATGGGTTTTAAAGGGCACCTGCCCGTCTTTATTCACAATTTTTTGACTAACCTGTCATTCCATGTCTGTGTGGGCTCCACCCTCTCCGACTCCTTTGAACAGGAGATGGGTGTCCCACAGGGCAGCATTCTATCTCCTGTTTTATTTAGTATTAAAATTAATAACATTGTAAAGGCGGTCAAGGATGATTCTGAATGCTCTGTTGACGACTTTGCTTTGTGCGCACGTGGTTGAGGACTTGCGTCCCTTGAGAGGCGCTTGCAGCTGTGCGTTGATCGCATCCAGCGGTGGGTGTCTCTCAATGAATTCAAGTTCTCGCCCTCCAAGACAGTCTGTGTGCATTTTACTCACCAGACGAAATTTTTTCCAGAACCTAGCCTGAGCATTGCTGGAGTGCCAATTAAGGTGGCTGCGGAGGCGAAGTTTCTGGGGGTCATCTTTGACAAAAGACTTACCTTCTGCAACCATATTAATTACCTCAGAACCTCTTGTCAGAAGGCTCTCGACGTTCTTCGTGTCGTTGGTCGTACTGACTGGGGTGCGGACCGTACTGTCTTACTTCAACTGTACCGCGCCCTTGTTCGGTCCAAACTGGATTACGGCTCCGTGGTGTATGGCTCAGCTTCCAAGTCTGTGCTACAGCGTCTGAACACAATTCACCATCAGGGTCTGCGGATGCGTCTCCAGTTCCTAGTCTGTATGCTGAGGCAGGGGAGCCTTCTCTCAAGCTCCGCCGCATCCCCCTCATGCTCAGCTACGTTCTGAAACTGAAGGCCCATCCAGACAATCCTGCCTATGATTGTGTTTTTAAACCGTCGTTTGCAGAGATTTACGATACCCATCCGGGAGCTGTCCATCCACTTTCTTTCCGTTTCCGACCTCATCTGCAGGTGGCCGGATTGGACCTGGACAGAGTTTCGGAATCCTGCAACACATCACTCCACCCTGGCTCTTACCAGTTCCTGACATCTTGCAGGACTTGACTGCCCACAAGAAAGACTCTACTCCACCAGCCATATACAAACAGAGCCTCAATGAACTGCTTTCAATTTTTCCTGGCTATTGTCGTATCTATACGGATGGGTCAAAGTCTGAGGATGGGAGAGTGGCTGCGGCCGCAGTGTCCTCTCGCCATCCTAGACGCCCATTTAAGCACCGCCTCCCAGACCACTCATCTGTATTTAGTGCAGAACTGCAGGCGGTTCTGCTGGCACTCAGGCATGCTTATCGATCTAGAGAAAGGAACTTCCTGATTCTGTCTGACTCTCTCTCTGCCCTTCGGGGCACGGGAAATGACCACCCACTGCTGGTGCAGATCAGAGAGCTCTACGCAGATTTGATGAAGGAATATTATGACATCATTTTTATTTGGGTCCCAGGGCATGTGGGCATCGAAGGCAACAGGATCGCAGATTTTGCTGCCAACGATGCCCGCAACGCCCCTGTCCCTGACACACAGACTGTTTATAGTGATTTTAGACATGTGGTTAGTGCGTACATAGCCCGTGAGTGGCAGTCCGAGTGGGACAAAGAGGAAGCTAACAAGCTGCATGAAGCCCTTCCTAAGTTGTCCGACGGCCTATCTTATCGCTGCGGCAGCCGCCGTGAGGAGACTGTCCTTGCTCGGCTCCACATCGGGCACACGTATGTTACGCACTCTTATTTACTAAAACAGGAGGAGTGTCCATGGTGTTATGCCTGCGACGAGCAGTTCTCTGTTCAACATTTTTTGCTGTCTTGTGCTGATCTAATCGACACAAGGTATAAACATTTCACAGCAAACTCCTTGAAGGTTTTGTTCTGGGATGTACCCCCAGACAAGATCTTCAGTTTTCTGAGAAAGTGCCATATTTTTAATAAGATTTGATCGTTCATAGACTATGATGTTTCTATTATTTTGACCTTTTTGAGAGTCTGTCGACATTTTTTTTAAAGACCTGTGCGACTTTTTAGCCTGACATATTTTTAAGGTTTGTTTACATCATGTCTTAAGACCTTTCTTTTAGTCTGGCTGACCAGATTTTTACCCATCCCGCTGTGAGATGGCCTTAGTTGCCTGCTTGGCGTTAAACCCAAATAACTAACTAACTAACTGAAGTTTCAGCTATCACGAAAAAGCACTTCTCCAAAAGTCAGAAAAACTCGCAATTTCTTCGCTCAACTCTCAAAAGCACTCAAAGTTAGCGCTGGAATGTAAGAGGGGATTCCCCTATCCCATGATGCACTATTATTGACCAAAACTACCTCATACATTAGAGTCACGATCAAGTGCAGTGAACTCTGTGTTACTCGCTAAAAGGCGAGATCGGCGGCGAGCCACGTACTCGCCAATCGGCGAGATCGGCGGCGATAAGGTTAAGCGTGGCATTGCAGCGCACATGCATAGAATGCTTCAAAACCCTGTTCTGCTGACCTCAAGTTTCAACTCGCAAGCATTGAAAAAATCATTTCAAGAGACTGGTGGGTGGGTTGATGGGAGGGGACATATTTCCGGGCTTTGATGCGTCGAGGGACTGTTCAAAAGAGGGGATTAGAAGGAACCAAGACATCTGAGCCAGGTGGAGAGGGAAAATCAGCAACTTATCGTGAGGGAGATGGTATGATGAGTGCCTTGAACTGCAGTTTAGTCTATGCTCTTTAGTTTTCAGCTGTGCTGGCGGGCAGATCGGCTTCGTGAGAGGACTAAGATAGCGAGGCAGCCTCCTTTGCCTTACTATCAGCGCGCTAAATACCATCACTGATAAGGCACTCGCTGTGCGGTTTCACTTCAGCTGGGGATATGACTAGCGCAGCAGCCGTCTTTGTTCACAGTACTACTGTGCTTTACCCGGATTATCTCTTAGCCGTTGCTGCATACATCGGCGAATAAGCTGTGAATTACAGATGTTGTCTTTAAACTGGAATTAATTAACCTGCAGTTGTGAGCAATTACTTGAACATAAGTCGTCTTGTAGAGGAGAAATTGTACTATCTTTGGACACCAAACATGCTGGGGTAATCTGCGTGGATGTTTTTCATGCACTGGATCAAAGTGTCACTAAGAGACGGATTAGATGCATCCTTCCGTTTATCATACTTTTTATCACATCACTGTTCAAAAAGAAAAGTTGCTGGAACATTCAGACAAAGTCAGGGCTGTCAACAGATGTCTTAACTGGCATATCCCATGCTAAAATCTTCAAATCAACATGCCTGAGTCCTGCGAAAGCCGATTTGGTGGGCCAAGTAAAAACGGTAATCCATTCCGTCGGAGCACGCCAACATGAATGCGCATTTTACCGATACAGTCAATGTTTTTAACAATATCACAGTTTTAACACAGTTTAAAAACAATACACAAAGCAGAGGTTCAACTGTTTGCTGTTCAGAGATTTAGTTCCGGCTTAGTGTCATATTAAAATAGCCTAAAATGAGTGTGTCTACAGGGTCGCTATGTTTCTGTGTCTAAACTTGTACGCACCAGCACTGTCTACCATGGGAGGCAAGTTCCTTGAACTACACACATTTTAATCATGTAATAACCACAGAATTCGATGATGATTTCAAAAGAAACTTACATGAGCTTAAAGAGGACATTTTTAAGCATAGGATTACATAACCATTTACGATTGTAACTTTTTAGCCACGGTAATAATTTATAAACAAGCTAAACTGATCACCTGCCTGACAGCCTTCAACAAGGAACAAAGAGCGCTTCACTTCAAGCCTGCAGCTGGCAGAGTCTGGCATCACCCGCGTGCGCTTATCAATGATATGGGTCACGGCGGGTTCATAGCCCAACTAAAGAGAGCAATTCAGGGAAAGGTAAACTGCCGTGCTTGATCTCGACAATCTGGAATGGCTCCACATACTTCCTGTGGAGCTCTGACAACTTTCACAGAAGCATGCCAGGGATCATGCCTTCAACACAAAGGGTGAAACCTTTTTAAACTGATGGAGCTTTCTGCTTCCAGGAATTCCTTTAACAGAGGTTTCTTTCCGATTTCTTTTGATTTCTCCAATACCCCACCCGGGTCTGCCCTGGGGGACTTGGGTGGGGTTAGGTATTTTTTAGTTCCCAGGGTCACCCTGGTCAGCCCCACAGGGTGGGTTTTTCTCTCTATTCTGGGGCATGTGTTTCTGTCTACCCTTTGTCCATTCACCTGTATTTGCCTTTTTAAAACTCTCCCTACTGTCTGCACTGCCTGTAGCTCTTGATATTGGATGTGTGTTGCTAAATGGTCTTAGCTTTATTTAGGCCCATGTGTTAGGTTTATTTAACGTATTTGACCGGCTGGCGACATACATTCAATGTTCTGTTTCTTTTTTATTTTTTCACAAGCAGTGCAGGCACGTCCTGAGAAAGCCTTGTTGCTGTCGGGACGTTAAGCAATGTACAATCAATCAATCAATGATTTCTCCAATGGGAACAAAGAAAAATGTTCTTTTGGAAAGGGCTTCCTCCTTGCTCATGTTGCTGTAGGCCCAGTGGTAGAAGTCTTCAGCATATCTGATAACCACCTGCCTGCAAAGAACTGCTGACCCAACCATTTTGCTGATTGTCCCTGTCTCTGCATCAGCTTCCCCCTTCCCGTGTTCAGCCCCAAAAATAGCAGCGTTGGACTTTCCGGTTGAAGAAGGAGAGGTCTGCAAACGTGCCCTTGCCTTTATATCGGGCGGCACAACCATCTGAAAACATGAAAATCTCTGTTGTGGCGTCTACCTCATTACATGCTTCCAGGTGCTGGATGGCCTTTTCGGTGTAATGTTGTACAGCATTGTGATCATGATTCAGATCGTTGCAAACAAAGTTCAGAGCATGCCGTACAAGTTCATTCTTGTCATTTCTGTAAAAGGCTGGTTAAAGCAAAGTGAAATCAGTCTGTCCAGATGAGTAGCGTCGGTCAGTCGAGTGCACAAGCCGTCCGTCTTTGGCCGTAACGTTGGTTGTCAATTGGCATTCACTGAGACATCACCTTTTATTTCTAGAGAACAAAGACTGAAGGCCAAAATCCACCCATCTCTGAACCCTGAACCTAGCCGGAAGCATTGATTATTCTCAAATAAATCATCCTAACCAGCCGAAAAACAACAAAAAATGGAATCATCGACTTACCTCAAGCTCTCTCATGAGGTCGTTATCACTGGTCATTACCAGATGGATAGAAAAAATCGTAAATTCACAAAAGGTAACCGAGAAACTGCCAAAAGCACATGCGCTGTTCGAACGTGTAAATGAGTGGAAGTGACGGGAACGATGCTAATACGTCATGCGGTTTAAAACTAGCTATTGCCATCGCGAGAAAAGTCTAGGCCGGTCGTTACGATCTGCAGACGGACAAGCATACCGATAAACTGAAAGTTG
Organism: Semisulcospira habei; assembly: GCA_036245525.1. Classification (NCBI taxonomy): domain Eukaryota; kingdom Metazoa; phylum Mollusca; class Gastropoda; family Semisulcospiridae; genus Semisulcospira; species Semisulcospira habei. The sequence continues at coordinate 157,737,849 of BTPG01000008.1, forward strand.
AATTTTTCGGTTTTGATGGACATTATATTTCGCCTTTTATGATAAAATATTTTGTTTTTTCTTTGTTTTTTAGTACTTCGATAGCGTAAGAGTTCATTTAAAGACTTCCACTCCTCTACTTTCTGTTTCAAGGGAGTAACAAAAATCGCAGACGGAGAGTCAGCTTAGAGGCGATCATTTTTCGAGTTCTAATTTTCCGCGAAAGCAAACTGTGAATTGTTTCAAAGAAAAAGAAAGTGTAGTGAGAAGTGGTAATGGCGTCCGTCTGGATCGTAACGACCACAGGCGATGATATCGGTCATTCAAAGACACTTTTTTGCTGAAAAATAACAAACTTCTGTATTTTGTATCTTTATTACACCACATTCAATACAATAACAAAATATAGTAACATGATGTTGTACAAGCAAAAATATCCAGTACGAATGTTTTAATTTGTCTTCGGACCCAAAAAAGAAACAATTCCACTGCCATATGCACGCTACCTTATAGTACTTAAAGATAAGGATATAGACCAATAGCTTTAGTTCAAGGGTGGTGCCAGAATAGCTTGGCGCCAAGCTATTTTGGCACTACCTTTGAACTATTTTAATCAAACTTATTTCACACACTGGTGTATTCCGAATGATAAGGGTTAAACAGTAACATCTGTGCTACAGCTGGTATTCAATGGTCACACTGATGTTTTGTGTGTGTACTCACAGATTCGTTAAAAATGCGTACAAGGAGAGGGTAGGTGACGGTTTTCCAACACTGGCCGGAAATTTAAAAAAAAAAAGGGGGGGGGGGGGGGGGGGGGAAGGGTGTCTTGTCACCTCTAGTATAAGAAAATTGTAAAGGATTCATGGGTCAGATACGATGATGCGCGCATGTATGTAGACGCCTCACAAAAACATACGACCACCTAAAAATACATGGTTTAAAAAATGCAGTAATCATGACCCTCTGTTGCATTTGTGTTTATGCTCCTCTTGTGTGTGTTTTAGCTATTTTTGTTAAATGTTTATATGTTTATGTCTGGATATTTCACTGAACAATAGTCTTTCTTATACAGATGGCCTGCAATTTGTATACATGGTGACAAATCACAGGGTGAGAGAGACTGGGCTCTAAATGGTAAGTACAGTTTCATCTTGCGTGTCCTGGTTAACCTTCACCATACTTTGTGTTGAAACTTACGATTTGCACTTAGTGGTGCAATAAATCCCCATACTCGCTTATATAGTGAAAACAACATTCCCATGGGCCGCGCTTGTGCGACCCACCATTTACCATTTCTGACATACACACCAGTCTATAACTCAAAACCAGAGATTGTGTAGAGAGTTCCTGCTGAATTCAATGGCTACAGACACAGAGTTGCCAACCACTACGAAATTTCCGTAGTTTACTACGGAAGTAGATGTGTTACTACGGAGCTACGGAAGTAGTAAAAATACTACGGAAAAGCAAAATCCATAGTTAAAATTTTAAGGTTCGTTGAGCGCCTGTGGCTACAGTGTAGGCTGCCGGCCGAGTCGAGGTCACCCAACTAAGTTACTGATCACAGCTTCCAGTGCGTGTTAGGCTTTGAACCAATCATTGTGAAGCTGGTTGGAATGCACCAAACAAACTCGTCGGCCTGTGGTTGGCCGTGACAGGTTTCCGACAGGCTGTATATGCCGTATTCTTTTTTCCAAATAATATGAATTTTTCTCTGCATCATAAATATCGTTAACATAATCCAAGTGTTTATTTTAGTTTAAAGCTGTGGGTGAAGTTGTACAATAAGATATTCTAATCTGACAAAAAATGCAATTATTTTGTTTAAATTGGTACATAAAATAATAATTTATATGATTTCCTAATTTATCATTAATAGTAGTTGCCTTTTAAATCTAGAAATAAAGTAAATGTTGAAGTTGGTCAAATTAAAACAATAACAAGGAGAGAGAGATACTAAGAGAGTACTAAGAATCAAATTTCAATAAGGCCGCACCCATCATTAAATCTCGCCTTTATTGATATTAAATTGGCATCTTATTACCTCTCTATTATCACATAATCATCCTTTTGTTTTTTGAAAAAGTGGCGACCATGATTGGTGCGGCCTTATTGAAATTTGATACATTAGTACTCTCTTAGTATCTCTCTCTATAACTATTGTCTCTGACAACACCTTAATTAATTACTAATTATGGTCATTAACTTTCACACTGCCGTTTTTCTCAAATCAAAACCAAATCCTGTTAGTGCACTCAAATAAATAAACTAATGACATTTTACACACTCCAAATAATTAGAAAATTACTCTCCGTTGTCTTTCAATATTGTCAGAGTCGATTTCCAAAAACTCACAAGCTCTGTACAACACATATTTAATGTGGGCACATGTTTTCACCCCGCCCAGGCCGCGCCGTGTAAACACACTTTATGGCAAGAGAGGTCTTTAGAAATTCCTGTTGACACAGCCCAGCATAATGGCATGTTATGACAAAAGCTATTTTATTGACTGTGTCACTGATGTAAAATGACACAGATAACACTTTTTATCACAGGCCTTTTAAATCTGGTTTCCACTGAAAGTTAGATTGACGATATCTGGCCTTGTACATAGAGGGTTAGATTCACAGATTTACATGAGCCCCGTATTACAACTCCGCGGAGGAACTAACAGACGCATAACTCTCACTGTGTACACTTGGCTTAGAAAATCATACCTTGCTGTATACAGACACCCGACTGAGTACATATACAACAGATCCTCAAGACCCCCCCAACACACACTGACACACACACACACACGCACACACACGCACAAACACATGAATAAACATACCCGTACACACACACACACACACTGACACATATACACACATATACACACACAAACACATGAATAAACATACACGTACACACACACAAACACATGAACACACACAAACACACACACATATACACACACACATACATATACACAAACACATATATACACTAACACAGACACATACATACAGCCAACTGCTAACCGGTATGACAGAGCTGCCGCCATTGCTCAGCCGGATAAATTTGAAATTCCTTGAATAGATTATAAGATCTGATCCGGTTTTATCTGAGCTTGAAAAAGTTTTCTGACGTTTCAAAACTTTATGCATATCTTAATGAGGGAAAAAACCTGACTAGTCTATTTTATTTTAGCTCTTACTCAAGTTTGGTCGAAAAGGTTATGTTGTTTGGGGGTTTGTCTGCATCTTTTTTGCTCTATGGCATATGGTGCGGCACCTGCCGCGTATGGTGCGGCACCTGCCGCGTATGACATTGTAACCTATATGTTCCACTTGGCTCTCACTTGGCCAGGGTGCTGATTTATAATTTACTGCAAAGCCAATAATCGCCAATACTGTGTCAGGTCTCTCTCTTGGCTTGACTTCGCGAACGAAGATTTTATAGGAGTTGCCCGCCACGACGTCTGCAGGCTTGTTCGTGGCTGCGGAGGCCAATCCGAGACAGGCAGGTTCGACCGCAGTGGCTGCAGGGGAAGGTATGGCCAGGGTTCTGAGCTGCGGCATCTCTGTTTTTTCTCCTGAGCCGCTTGTCCTTAAGGCTAGCTCTGTGAGAGTCCTCAAAGGAGACAGCTGCCTTGTAAATGGTGGAGCGCCAGGTGTCACGGTCCGCAGCAAGCGAAGACCACTGGTGGTGGTCGATTTGGCAGGCACTAAGTGACTTCTTGAGACAGTCTTTGTATCTCTTCTTTGGTGCCCCTCTGTCACGGTGTCCAGTAGCAAGCTCGCCGAACAGGGTGATCTTTGGTAGGCGATGATCCTCCATCCTGGAGACATGCCCCGCCCAGCGGAGCTGTGTCCGCAGCAGCAAAGCCTCGATGCTCACAGTTTCAGCCTGTTCAAGGACCTCGACGTTGGTGACATAGTCACTCCAGCGAATGCCCAGGATGGTACGCAGGCAGCGCTGGTGGAAGCGTTTGAGGAGTCGTAGTTGGCTGCGGTAGAGGGCCCAGGACTCGGAACCATACAGCAGGGTGGGGAGGACCACAGCTCTGTACACGCTGATCTTGGTGCCTGTTTTCAGCTGTTGATTGTGCCACACCCGCCTGAAAAGTCGCCCGAAAGCGCTGTTCGCTTTTGCCAGCCTGCTGTCAAGCTCCTTGTCCAGCTTGGCGTCCGACGTGATAATGCAGCCAAGGTAAGTAAACTGGTGCACTGACTTTAGTTCAGACTCGCCAATGGTGATGTGAGGAGGGCGATACACTGTCTTGGGTGCCGGCTGATGGAGGACCTCTGTCTTTTTCAGACTGACCTCGAGTCCAAAGAGCTGGGCAGCATCTGCGAAGCAAGACGTGATGCGCTGCAGGGCTCTCTCTGTGTGTGCAACGAGGGCAGCATCATCAGCAAAAAGCAGCTCACGAATCAGTTGGTCTAGAGTTTTGGTGTGGGCCTGCAGTCGTCTGAGGTTGAACAGGCTGCCATCGAGACGATACCTGATGTACACTGCATCGTCATCATTGAGGTCCACTGTGGCCTGCTTCAACATCATGCTGAAAAAGATGGTAAAGAGGGTCGGTGCCAGCACGCAGCCCTGCTTTACGCCGTTGAGAATGGGGAATGGTTCTGAGAGGTCATTGTTGAGTCTGACCTGGCCTTGCTGGTCCTCGTGTAGCTGGACAATCATGTTGAGGAACTTTGGGGGACAGCCTAGTCGCTCCAGGATCTGCCACATGCCTTGCCTGCTCACAGTGTCGAACGCTTTTGTTAGGTCGACAAATGTTACGTACAGCCCTTTGTTCTGCTCGCGGCACTTCTCCTGTAGCTGTCTCAGCACAAAGACCATATCGGTGGTGCTCCTGTTTGCTCTGAAGCCACACTGGCCCTCTGGGAGGTGGTCTTCAGCGATGGCAGGTACCAGCCGATTCAGGAGCAGCCTTGCAAGGATTTTCCCAGCAATGGACAGCAGGGTAATTCCCCGATAGTTGGAACAGTCAGACTTCTCGCCTTTGTTCTTGTACAGGGTGATAACGACTGCATCACGGAGATCTTTTGGTAGTGTTCCTTCCTCCCAGCAGCAGAGGAAGAGGTCATGGAGCTTGTTGTGCAGTGCTGTGCCTCCATGTTTCCAGATCTCTGGCGGTATTCCATCAATGCCTGCTGCTTTGCCACTCTTGAGCTGGTGGATGGCTGTGAGGGTCTCTTCAGCGGTGGGCGGTTCGTCCAATTCAACCTTTACTGGGAGGTGTGGGATTTGTAGGACGACTGCTTCTTGAACAGTGCGCTCAGCGCTGAAGAGGCTCTGAAAGTATTCCGACCAGCGGTTCAAGATGGAGGTATTATCTGTGAGGAGTGCCTGGCCCTTCGCGCTTCGCAGGGGACTTTGTGCCAGGTGCCTGGGGCCATACACTGCTTTCAGTGCTTCGTAGAAGCCCCTGTAGTCACCATTGTCAGCGCAAAGCTGGGTCCTCTGTGCAAGTCTGGTCCAACACTCATTCTGGAGATCTCTGAGCTTGCGCTGGAGACTGCTGCAGACGAGGCGGAAGACAGACTTCTTCACAGGGCAGGAAGGCTGGGCTAGGTGGGCCTGATGGGCGGCTCTCTTTTTTTTTTTTTTTTTTTTTTTTTTTTTTTTTGCTAGGTGTTCCTGGATCTCTACATCGTTTTCGTCAAACCAGTCTTTGTTCTTCTTTCTGGCGAAACCCAAGACTTCTGCAGAGGATTTTGCAATAGCAGTTTTCAGTTGTTCCCAAAGTGTTTATACCCCACCCGGGTCTGCCCTGGGGGACTTGGGTGGGGTTAGGTATTTTTTAGTTCCCAGGGTCACCCTGGTCAGCCCCACAGGGTGGGTTTTTCTCTCTATTCTGGGGCATGTGTTTCTGTCTACCCTTTGTCCATTCACCTGTATTTGCCTTTTTAAAACTCTCCCTACTGTCTGCACTGCCTGTAGCTCTTGATATTGGATGTGTGTTGCTAAATGGTCTTAGCTTTATTTAGGCCCCATGTGTTAGGTTTATTTAACGTATTTGACCGGCTGGCGACATACATTCAATGTTCTGTTTCTTTTTTATTTTTTCACAAGCAGTGCAGGCACGTCCTGAGAAAGCCTTGTTGCTGTCGGGACGTTAAGCAATGTACAATCAATACAATCAAACCAAAGTGTTTATGTTTGCTTTAAAGGACAGGGTTATTGTACATGACACCACAATTGAAATATGTGAAGCATGATATGAATAAGCCCACTGAGAGAGACACAATATAGGTCTGGGGTAAACTCAAAAACTATTGACTACATTTGCTGAATGGTGCAAACATATAAAATTACTGTTCAGTGTAATTTCCTAGAAAACATGATTTTGCTTGATAACAATTATTCTTTTGTCTAATAAAAATGACAAACGGACAAACCCAAGTGTATGATGTTACAGAATGCTTCAAAGATGTTAAGTGTTTTTATGACTTAAAAACACGTGTGTTTGGACCCAGCTTTAAACTCTCAACACCGTCAATAAGGATATACACGACATATAACGTTACTTTGGAATATTCAGATGGATTACCACGTTAAGATTATGAGACTGTTGATCTTAAGACAAATGCTTTTAAAGTTTATAATGCTAACAGTGGCCACTTGCGTTGGTTTGAGGTATTGTGTAATGACATATTTGATCAATTAAGAAAACTACATTGTTATATTGAAAGTGTTACGTTCAATAAAGTAATATTACACCTGCAGGACAAGACTTCAAGACAAACACCAGGAAAGTAGTTGACTTGTTTATCATAACTACAGATAATACAGTATTACATATGTGACCCTCTCTCACGAAACCAGTCTTAACTCGCAGCGAGCCGATCGGCGCTACACGCAGTAATATGTGGTGGGGGTCAATCTGGGTCATTTTCACTTTTTTGCAGAAATGTATTCTACATACACCAAAGTATCGTATGGTTAAAATCTTTATCATGAAAAATGCCATTAAATAGGTTAAAATGATTTTAAAAGTCTGAGCTCGGCCCCAATTATTCTTTTGTTTTGTGCAAAATGACCTATTTTTAACATAACAGAACACGTTGCATCCCCTACAGAACCCCATCAAGTTATATACCGTTGGAAAGGCCTTTGTCCACACTTTCGCGGGCTTGGGTCGTGTTCTTCATTACACGGATGTGTTCCTCCCAAATAAGGAAAAAAGGGCGTACACAAATGTTCAATTCTGACCAATCAGAGAGTAGAATTCTTAGCTGCATAGCAACGATGAAGTTACACGAATTCTCATTGGCTGAGACAAGACTAAGGGACACAACTGCATCCTGTTCCGCTGTTCACTTTTTTCGTCTGTTTACAACACGCGAAAATGAAAACAAGACTCGATTAAACTATTGTAAATCAGTCAAAAAAACGCCTGCAGATCAGAAAGAATTGAGCGACCTGATCACATACTATTTCGTCGCCGATTCTCATCACGACGATAGCTTCTCATACAACGATTTTGAGTTTGAACCGGCCGATCGAGAAACAAGCGAAGAAGCAACGGCTGCATCACACAGTCTTCAACTCTCAATTCAACACATGGATCGAGGTATGTGCATCATTTCTGAATGCAGATGTATGATCATTAGTGTGTGTGGAGTGTATGTGTAGAGTGTGTGTTTGTGTGTGGAGTGTGTGTGTGTGTGTGACCAACTCTCAACAGAAGATGAATAGGCTAATTGTACTACTAATGGCAATACAGAAATGGCTCACATAAACAGACAGTTTAAAATGATTTTGTACTAATTTGTTCAGATGCAAAGGAGTGGATGATCCGCAGCATTCTGAGTGAGTGCATGCGGAACGGACTGAAGACAGTGCAGCATGAACGCTGGGTATGTATAATACATTATTTTAAGCACTAAACAGAATCATGCAAATTCATGTGTTGTGTCTTAATGCGCAATGACAGTTTATTTTCATCGACTTCATTATTGTTTTTGTTGCTGTTTTCTGACTTCATTACTGTTTTTGTTTCTGTTTTCAGTATCAGCCAAGAATCCTGACACGCCTTTCAAAGTACAACCAGACACAGGGACTGATGCCAACATGACAAAAGGCTGGGGGCAAAAGAACAACACCCTCAGCTTGACGCTCCACGACACAGACCGCGTGGTGCGCTTTATTTTTTAAAAAACTGTGCATAGGAGGACAACGAGTAGCTTGAATGGGATCAAGACTGTTGGACGCTTCAGGTTCAGTCGCCATGGAAAGGTGTTTTAAGTTTTACAAGACGACCCACATCACCGACGCTGAAGAGGACAAGGTGCTGGCTGTTCCTGGCCATGTTGCTCACCTTCCCCCCCCCCCCCACCCCCCCCCACCATGGCACTGGCAGCCATCATACCAGTTCCTGGACTTTTCAGAGACATACAACAGTACCTATTTCAACACATTCAGGACTACGCTCGAGACGACAAGTGTGACATTGTGTGCCCTCCTCCTCACAGCTGATTTCCAGTGTGCAAAGACAACTGTCTGGTTACTGTGCTTGTGTGGTTACTGTGCTTGTGTGGTGTAGTTTGCTGTGCTTGAGTGGATAATTGTATACTGAAGGGAATTGTTTGGTGAAGCGGTATGCTGCCTGCAATACGTGAGGACTTTCCTTTTTTACATTTCTTCTGCAACCTGTAAGTAAATATTGTGTTTGTTTTTTTAAGTTGTTGCATGTTTACAAATTTATATATGAATGTGGAACTACTAATACTCAGTTTGTAGATTTGTTTTTAGCTTTTGTGACTTCATTTTGCAGGGTAGTGGTAGTAAATAGTATTCATTTCAGTCTGGGACAACAGGCAGCCGACTGTGACTTCTGTTTTGCATGTTTTAAGGATAATTTCTGTCTAGTGTCCTTTTCAGTTTGAATCAATTATAAGTGGGTTTAAATGACAAACAATGAAATAAAGTGATTGGCAACTTCATAAATTGGATGTAAATTGTATTCAATCTTCGTAATGATGGTTTTTATTTTGCCTTGGTGATGGTGGTTTTCACGTTCCTTGAACGCGTCCGCAATCTAATTTTAGATAACATTTGCCACTAAATAAGAGTGCTACACAGCATTTTCATACATGTTTTGCCTAAATATATTATAGCAATATACTTTTATGCTCCAAACAGAATTGAAATTATTTATGCCTTGAGTTTGATAGCAAAATATGAAAATGCATTTTTCCCCCAAATCTGTCATGTTTACATTAGGTATGGCACTTTTGGGGGCTATTTATCACAAAATCCTGACTAGCTAGCAACTTAATGTGAGGTTTTACACATAGTGATGGACTTACTGAACCACCATGTAAAATATCAGGTTGATTGGTTGACTTTGAACCCCCGTTGCTAAGGTAGGTGTGCAAGACATGCACACATAAACTTTGCAGGCTGTTTTCTCAAAATGGCCACCGGTGCATTTAACAACTTTAAACCCTAATAACTTCTACAATTTTTGCACTACAGCATTCATTCATATATCAAATTAATCAGCAGGCTTTGTACATTTCAGAAATGTATATATCTCAAAACACCCAAAATGCAAGTTAAGACTGATTTCGTGAGAGAGGGTCACATATGGTGTGACAATGGCAATATATTTTTTATTTATTATTTTGTCGGACAAATAAAAAATGACGGACAATTCTCAAAACCCTGGCCCATCAAACCCTGGCTCATCTAGTTTAAGAAACGTGTTTCACACAACAAACTTACCTATATCTAATACTAACAATGTCTATGAATCAATAGAAAACTCTTTTTCTGTCATACAACAAAATCTTATCACAGGCAGTGTGAAGATTCAGATTGTTGCTAAAATAGAATTTACTAGAGTAGACGGTGAAGTGATTGTATCGTACATATCAACAAGACAACACACAGTTAACACAAGAAGAGAATTGGAGAACGTGTTTAGAGACAGACTATTACCTGACTTCCTCCAGGCAATTGACAGTGCGAAAATGAAGGGGTCTGGTTGGCACGAAGGCCATGTACATGAACTACAATTAAAGCAGTCAAGGTATCATCCTATATTAGGTAAAGCATGGTTGCCACTGCCAACAGAGGTTGCAAACAAAAAGGCTGTTGTTAATATTCAGAACAATGACAATTTCTGTTTCATGTGGTGTGTGCTTGCTAAACTACACTTTGTAAAATCAAAACCAGAGCGTGTATCTAACTACACTAAATTTGTAAACGAACTCAACTTCAGTGGCATTGAGTTTCCGGTTAAAATAGAGGACATAGACTTGTTTGAAAAACTAAATCCTGGTATATCTGTGAATGTGTTTGTGTGGGATAATGAATCTGAGAACAAGTTACAACCAATTAGAGTGTCCCCAATTGCACCAACATATGGGCAGTCAGAAGATAAACATGTTGACATGTTATTAATCGGAGATGACAATAACTTTCACTACACAATTATCAGGAATATGTCACGTCTAATTCACGGACATACAACAAAACACAATGGCAAACAGGAAGTGTGCAAGAAATGTTTACAAAGATTCTCTTCTATTGCAGTGGCACATAAACATGTTTTTCATTGTAGGTCAGCTGATGACATACAAACTGTACTTAAGTATCCAGAGCCTGGTAGTCAAGTGTATTTTAAGAACTATGGGAATCAACAAAAGCTGCTGTTTGTAGTGTATGCTGATTTTGAATCACTGGTAGTACCATATGAAGGTCCTGTTCCAGAGTCATTACCAAAGACTGTAAAGTTGAGTGACCAAGTGGTGTGTTCTTTTGGATACATTATTGTTAGGTCAGACGGTTTGCATTCAGAACCTGTTATCTACAGGGGTGAAAATGCAGCATGTCTGTTTTTAACAGAAATGAGACATCTGTATAGTCAGGTAGTACAATATCTCACAACATGTCAGATGCCTTTGGTGATGACAGAAGAAGACAAACTGAAATTTGATACAGCTGAGACGTGTTGGATTTGTGAAAAACCCCTCCAGGGTGATAAAGTTCGTGACCATGATCACATAACTGGTCGTTACAGAGGTGCTGCACATAACAATTGTAACTTATTATTAAAAACAGATCCTAAGACATACAAGTTACCAATCTTTTTTCACAATCTTAAAGGATATGATTCACACATTATCATGCAGGCTGTTGATGAGTCTTACAGAAAAATTAGTTTTATTGCCCAGACAACTGAGAAGTATTTGACTTTTAGATTAGACAACAAATTAGCATTTTATGACTCCATGCAACATTTATCTTTAGGTCTTGCTAGTCTGGCAGAAGGACTGACTGAGTATCCAATAACGAGTAAATATTTTGAGCCAGACTTGGTTAAAAAAGGTGTCTATCCGTATGAGTACATTGATCACTGGGTTGTGTTTGAAGAAAGGAGACTACCACCAAAAGAAAAATTTTATTCTACACTAACTGGCAAAGGTATTTCTGACTCTGAATATCAACACGCACTTGATGCATGGGATAAATTAGGGTGTCAGACAATTGGTGACTACCACGATCAGTACTTGAAAGCTGACGTTTGTTTGCTAGCAGACGTATTTGAAAGTTACCGTGAGAAGGGTTTGTTACACTACAGTCTTGACCCAGCCTGTTACATAACTAGTCCTGGCATGACATGGGATGCATTTTTGAAATCCAGTAAGATATTTATAGACCTGTTGTCTGATCGTACGATGGGTGAAATGGTAGAACGCGGATTGAGGGGAGGCATTAGTATTGCAGCAAATAATTATGCCAGAGCCAACAATAAATATCTGGACGACCTTGACTTTGACCCCTCGAGGTCAAGGTCATTCATTATGTACGTAGACGCTAATAACCTTTATGGGTTCGCGATGTGTGAGTTATTGCCCTTGAAAAACTTTTGTCTGCATGATTTGTCACAGTATGATGTAACAGACATAACAAACTATATTATGGGTCATGACCGAAACGACGCTAAGGGTTGGATCTTTGAAGTAGACCTAGAGTACCCACACCACCTACATGATTACCACAATGATTATCCCTTAGCAGTTGAGAAAATGAGTATGACAGGGAAAACAGAAGACACCAAACTTGTGCCAAATTTAAATGACAAATTTAATTATGTTTGTCAC